>OZ010574.1:125620037-125650037 GCA_963932145.1 Acanthosepion lycidas | reverse complement strand
CTTTAGAGGGATTAAAATTACAACCTTAAAAATGTGCTCAAAATAATTAAATTATCTACACTTCTATGTGTTACAATGTTTATCAAGCTTGTCTTACGAAATCAATTACAGTTGAGTAGCGAGTTGTGTACTCCATAGTCATGGCCGTTTACCACATCTAAGCTACACTTAGTAAATCAATATAATTTCATTATAGAACCCTTTACACTCGTTTCTACATATTCGCCCGAAGATCTGTATTTTTATTAATCATTGTTGTATCAATGATGAGTTACGTTCGAAAAAGAGGTTAAGTTTAGGGAGGGTAGGGGTGTATTTCCAACGAATTGTGACATCCGTTAAATGCATGACGTCTGAGTTTTTTATTAACGGCAAAAAGGTTTTCGGCATTTTTTTTTATTGTATACTTAAAGATTCTTTTTAGGTGTATTTGTGTTAGAATAAGTTTTATTTATAGTAATTAAGAGTAAAAATATTTTAAAATTGTTGTTAAATTGTTGCTACATTTGATACGCCATGAGCAAATATGAATGTACGTGAGAGATTCATGGAAGATTGAAGTTTAAATACAGTAAATTCGACCTTGCTAACCGAACGGTCCTTCGTGGCCAAATCGGTAAAGGCACGTCAAGCGAAATGATGGTTCCGTATTCGGAGGACGGATATTTTCTATGAAAATTTTTCGGACATTCAGGCCGGTAAATGTTGTTTAATACTGTTTATTATAAACAGAGCATTTACTCAAATATTTGTATTTATAAAAAGAATGTATAAACATAAAATTGTCTTATATATATATATATATATATATATATATATATATATATATATATATATATATATATATATATATATATACATTAGCGGCCATAATATAAGGAATGGAAACAACAAAGACATAAATATGTGTATTACTTAAAAAGTAATGCATGATTAGCAATGAAATTTTTACCGAAAAAAGATTATGGTGTAATGCATAAATATTATACAAAATTACAAATATTTACATAATATTTTTTTTGAAAATAAAGATTAAATGGAACAAAGGAAATAAGCTACTGGACAAAAGTTAAGGAACGATGTTAATAATTTGCATAAACTTTTAATTTACATTGTTAAAAAACTCGATGGAGCTTTTCAACAATAAGTGTCGTACATCGTGTAATTAGCAGGTATAAAACTGATAAAACGTTAGATACAAAACCAAAAACCGGAAGACCTCCAAAACATCGCAAAGAGAAGATCGAAGAATTGTTAGAATATCTACAAAAAACCGTTTTGAAACTGCTACATCAATTGCCCGTAAATTTAATGAAGAGGCAGATAATAAAATCAAGGAAAACGGTTGCTCGCAGGTTAAAAAATGCAGAATTGAATGCCCATATTCCAGCTTCGAAGCCTCTCATTTGAAAGCGAAACCAAAGGGCACGCCTGGAGTATGCGAGAGAACATGTTGTTTGGACTGACGTACAATGGGATACAGTTCATTTCAGTGACGAGTCCAAGTTTACTATATCTTGTTCTGAGGGCAAAACTTACGTACGCCGTAGAACAGGTGAAAGTCTGTCGTCTCAATATGTCAAAAAATCGTTAAGTTTGTTGGCGGCAGTGGTGTGGGGAATGATTTTATCTGCAGGAATTGGCCATATCATCCTCGTACATGGTAATATCAATGTTGAGATTTACAAAAGGCTTCTTCAGCAGCATGTGGGTACCAAGATTACACCATAATCTTTATGAATATTTTCATGCAGGACAATGCACCTTGCCACAAGGCTCAGAAGGTTATGGCTTTAAAAGAAGGAATCACCCTAATGAAGTGGCCAGCCCAGAGCCCCGACCTGAATCCAATAGAAAATGTTTGGAAGATAATTGGAGAAAGGGCTCAGAAAAGAAACCCGAAAAGCCAGGATCACCTTTGGAAGTTATTGAAAGACGAATGCGAGGGAATTACTGCTGATTTTTGCTAGAAATTAATTAGATCATATGGTCGGCAAGGCAGAGAAGTCATTGAAAATAAGGGGATGTTTACCAAATATTAAATTTTGTTGATATTTTGTTCACAATCAAGTATTAACAAGATCGTTCCTTAACTTTTGTCCAGTAGCTTATTTCCTTTGTTCCATTTAATCTTTATTTAAAAAACAAACAAACTACTATTGTTATGAGGACCACCCCTTTTTCCTATAAGTGGACTCTACCAAGTGTACCTGGACTGCTGCCGTTAAATACCCAGAGTTACAGTCAGTAAGGGCAGTAGTGGTAGTAGTCGTATGTCAGTCGGAGCGGGAGAGAATATACGAACGGAGATAGTGTGAGGTAACCTCTTGTAGAAGTCAGTTACCATCACGTAGACTCTAAGGACGTCCCACTTCCAGACTGTATATATCTGTCTGTATTTGCTACTAACCACGTTCCTGGACTTTCTAACAGTATTACTCTTTGTATGATTGTGTAAATACATTTTATTTCTTATATTTAATTATTGCGTTTGTCATTCCTTGGAGACGGAATTCAACTCGGAATCCACAACAGTTATGTAAATTTTTGTAACTTTGTATAACATTTATGCATTACACCCTAATCTTTATTCGGTAAAAATTTCATTGCTAATCTTTCATTACATTTTAAGTAATACACATATTTATGTCTGTTTCCGTTCCTTATATTATGGCCGCTACTATATATATATATATATATATATATATATATATATATATATATATAGTGGTAAATATACGCATACATATGCAAAATATATAAACATATATACATACACATACATACATATTTGTATAAAAGAATTCTAAGAGGATAGAATCCAGGTAGAATTCAGTGTCCAGGACAGAGTAAGGATATAATAAAAAATTATTCAAATGGAATAAATTATGACCATGAAATATTAGTGTTTAAGCATTTTTATTTTATATATATATATATATATATATATATCTTCATATCCATATATCTATCTTTATATTATTTTTGCACCAACCTAATATATAGTGGTGAAGAAAATGGGTAGAAATACATCGAAATAAAAGGAATGTCTCGCGTTCTCTTAGCACGTTCGTTTTATTTTCGTGTGGTTACTTGCGTGGTCGTCCACCTTTACGTGTGAGAGTGCAAAGGAAGAATGGTAAGGAGGGTAGGTTGGAGCAAACCCACTGCCATTGTTTTCTTCCAGCTTATATATATATTTTTCTTTCGATGTCTTCTTGTTCCTCTGGACAAAATCGAATCAAAATTAGCCATCGTACCTCGAAATGTGCACTGTTCTGTTGGACGCAGAAGATGGATTGACGGTCCAATCTACTCCTTACATACACAGGGAAACGTTTAGGCAATAAACAGAAAATGGTTTCAGGGAGAAAAAGTTAAAAAGAAAAATAACTAAGAGATAATAAATATAACAATAAATATTTCACAGGCCAAAATAAAAGAGAAAAAAAAGGAAAAACAAAAAGCAAATGAAAAACATAAAAAATAAAGAATTCTACACTTAAGGTTATTTCGTCTCTTTCACATTATTGGTCAGTTAATTATTTCGTTCGTCATTTCTTTCTTTTAATTTATAATTACTTCTTTCAGCTTTCCATATTTCTTTTCTTTTTTATCTATTTTTATCTTATCCAGATTCATTCATCTTCAGAGCCATTAACACTTTGAGCCCTGACCACTGCTTTACCGGTAATAGAGAAAAATGACGTAATGTCCAACCATCGGTTGAACGGTGGGTAAACAGTTGTAACTAATTTTATATCTGCCGTGAAAGATTACATACCAATTATTTACGAATTTTGACCCAGGAACTCATGCAGAGTGGCATGTTCAGGAACACAGGGCTCAAAGAGTTAAGATGTAGATAGATAGCTTAACCTTAGGTCTTCCATGTATAGATATATTAAATAATAACAATTAATAACAACCGGTCTAGACTGAGAATGATTGAACCTCCAAGAGGAATCGATCTGTATCCCCTTTTCCATCAGGAAACCGAAACATGCCTTTACTAATAGCTAAACAAATCCGTGTAGTTACTAAAATAACGACTATAATAATGAGAAATAATGTCATATAAAATCAATTCATTCAAATATATTAAATATGCGTATAAGAGATACATGATACATGTATGTCTTATAAAAAAGAGTGGGCCATATATATAGTAATGGTAATATTAACCGTTTCATTACAAAGAAACATTTCGCATTCATTGACCGGACAGCCACTACTGCTTTCAGTTGAAATTTAAAACATATTTCTCTTAATATTTTAGGAAAGGAAGTTTCTCAAGTCCAGTAGTTGTTATCACTCTTTTCATTAGTAGGGGTTTCCTTCCTTACATTTTATTTGAAGTAGGGTGGAATGTTAGAATCTTGATTATGCAATTTTCTCCTTGTGTTATCCATATATTTATATCAGTTTAAAAAGCAGTATTTCCTTTAATCTGGTTGACCTATTTTTAAGTCATACGCAATTTAAAACACATTTTTTCTCTCGACTGATATTTATTTTCACTTTTGAGGCAGTAAAATCATGTAAAGATTTTTAAAATACTGCAGTCAAGAAGGTGTGTGCAAATATCATTTTAAGATAAAAAAGCGGGATACTTTATGTGCCATTGTTATTTAATAACAATTATGCATAAATAAATAGAGTATATGAAAGAACCGGCATTCATATCTAGTAAGGGAACTGAAGAATTTTTTTATTAATATTGTATTGAAAACAGGACAAGAGATTCTGTCTAGTAATCTTTTATTCAATTAAGAATCTTACTACTCGTCGGTATTTATCTATCCACCCACGAGCATAGAATGTGACACAAGGCTGGTTTAAAGTGGGTATCCCCGAGCCCGTAGGCTCGGCCAAAAATATAGCCTTTTTGAACCCACGTAGACGGGTTCAAGGCCTATCTACCTCCCCGGACGAAACCTTGCCCTTCGGCAAAGCCTCGTCCGGGTTCCTCTCTGCTAAAGCAGAGAGTTTGACAGACGAACGCAAGATCGACTCGAATCTTACTAATCATCGGTATTTATCAATCCACCCACGAGGATCGAATGTGGCACAAGGCCGTTTTAATGTGGGTATCCCCGAGCCTGTAGGCTCGGCCAAAAATATGGCCTTTCTGAACCCGCCTGGACGGGTTCAGGCCCTGTCAACCTCCCCAGACGAAACCGTGCCCTTCGGCAAAGCCTCGTCCGGGTTTCTCTCTGCTAATGCAGAGAGTTCGACAGTCGCCGACGAATCTTACGACTCATCTACTTGACAAGCGGAAATGTACAGCTTTTATAGCTTGGATTATCAAACAGGAGATAATCCATATTCACAACAAATATGGTATCGTATTACGTCAGTGAAACATCGATGCCATTAGAGTTTTTGGACAAGTTGATTTCTCTGTCAACATAGAAAAACGTGCAGCACTACTATGTGTATATATCTAGTTTTCTATATGGCAGTGAATGCTGGGTAACCTCTTCATAGATTTTCTTCTACCAACGAATGTCAAGAATACTCGGGATAAAACATAAGATTAAAGAGGAACCCTTCAGAACAAATAGAAACAACAAGTAAATTTATATTTGTAATAAGAAAGACATTTGAAGATTTTGAGATACTAAAGAAAACCTAGAGAATTTAACACTGTCTGGATATACTAGTTTGGTTAATGAATGGTAGAATATGAGTTAATAGAGATGCTGAAGAGTCAAATATTAGCTAAAACATTGTAGGGTGCTATGATATCCCAGATCTAGTATATAAAATACCACGCTTCTCTTTTTATTTTCCATGGCACCGATGTTATTGTAGAGATCTACATTTGACTTATTGTGTCGGAAGTTAACATCAATCATTCGTTCTCTTGATGGGGTTGACAAACAATGATTGTGCCAGTAACAACAATACCAGAATGTTTTCAAATGTTTTCCGAATTATTATTTCCATTAGGACTAAAATCGTAATCTTTGTTGTCGTTACGATAGCGTTTCGGCTATTGTGTCTTTCTTCAATTGTCTCCCGATCCGGGTAGTCTTTAGAGAATTTCGAATAACACTTTATTTAATCTACGGTGGTAGACGATGATATGTAGGGATATTTTGTTTTGTTCTTATTATTGATCTTGCTCTTTCCACTGATTTTGTACTACCTAGTAAAGAGATTAAACTCACAATTGCTATGCCACAAAATTCACGGACCATTGCTTTAATTCACTAGTTTATCTTTCCATGGGACAATGTACATTTGAAAACTAGTTACGTATACTTGATATAACTAATCAAAAGGGATCTTACTGCATATCTGAGATCAGATAATCTTTTTCACTGTGTAACCGTAGCATTCACAGTGATCAAGGAAATACTTTGTTTTGGTAACAATCTCATTACTCAGGTGTTTTCGCTGCATGATTGCTATTTTTTCAACGTATTTTAAATTTTATTACTTTTATTAATTCGATAGAAAGTATCTGTTTATTTTAATCTGTGTCATTTGTGTACGTGTTTTGTGATGGTGCACCTGGGGATTCATGCCCAATTTTATTGTGACAAAACGAAAAAAAAAAATCGTCAGTTAATCCTTAATAGGATTAACTGACGATTTTTGTAACTGTTATATTTGCAAAGATTAGAAGCAGATATTTTAAATTTTACAATGTTCTAAGGATATAATGCATATATTTTTTTTTAACTTTCTTTTAAAATAGGTTGCAAGAATTGATTAATTTCCGTATTTAATTTATTATTTATTTACGACTTTGAACGTAAAAAACTGAGAACCTTTTTATTCCAGAATGGATTTGTTTGCAAAATGATTCTTTTTTCCACCTGAGGTTTCCTTATTAATGTGTGACTTCATATAAATGAGTAATAAATAATAAATGTTGTCATGCGCTCCAAGACAAAAGAAGTCCGCACCAGATAGTTCGTCACCCGTTTTCAAGATATTAAATGCACAGATGTATTATGCAACTCAATGTTTTCACAACAAAACTGGTATTCACCAAACGATGTTTGTCAAATGTATAGGATATAATTAGATATATGCATACACAATATATATATATAATAGATCTCAGCTTATAATACATATCCATATTTACGTTATTTGAAGTCGGACTAACATTATCATCTTAGATGCATTATCACACAATGTCGGTGATAATAACAAAACTGGAGACATTAGACTGATTATAAATAATGATTTCTTATCCCAGAAATTCGAACAGAAAATCCAAATTCATATTGAAATAGTGATAATAAATTTCGGGGTGAAGGGTTTTATCATTCAGCGTAAGTAAAGCATAGATGCATAATTATATATAATTAAAATATATAGGTCATATATTTGATAAAGGCAATATACCATCAACTTGGATGTATTATTTTATTTAGCAGGTTAATACGATTCTTTAGTTCATCGACATTTTAGTGTTGATTTTATAATTACTTATGAAAGTTTTTGTTATTTTTCAGTGATATTTTCGTTTATATGGTTTCCGTGATATCACAGAAATCATTTTTTAATAATGGGGTACAACTATTCTATTGCATTAATATCTGTTGACGTATTTGGCATATTTTATAATATCTGTTGACGTACGTATTTGTCATATTTTATAATATCTGTTGATGTATTTGGCATATTTGTGTGGCAAGTTGAAAATAGTTAACTTTGCAAAGAGCATTTATTGCACGCATACAAACATCCTGGTTGTGACCTACGCCTGTCAATAACGTTTTCGTAAGAATATACAATAAATCTCTGTATTTATCTTGTTATCAACATTATCTTTGAAGTGAACTATAATTTTACAGCCTAAAATTCTAAACCAAAATATTTATATGAATGATTCAAAATTCACACCAGCCATCAGGTCCAGCGGAGCCTTCAGGTCCAGTGGAATCTTCTATAGAGGCTTCACTAAGAATTACTGCTGAGATAGCAAATTTATTTACACATTCAACAAAATTATACGTTTCTCGTGGTGGTATTTAAATAAATGTGATATTTTGGTTGCTTTCAGATCTTTAACCAATATTCTGTATTTTTCTCTCTGTTTACATAGGCAACTCAAGCTTCTTAAAATTTTTTCTTACTGGCCAATTAACTTTTCTTGCGTATTGCAATTTCGATTTCTCCAAATTTCCTTTTTCTCAGTTTAAATTGTTAGTATCAAGTATCAGATATCATATATACATAAATTTAAAAAATAAGAAACGGAGCTACGATTTTTATGTTACAATATTCTTTCTCATTTTCTTATGGTAATGAGATGTTATGCCAGTATAATAATGAAACGTCGTGTTTGAAGGAAGACGTTTCTTCTTTCTTTTACGTATCTTGTCACTTCAGAATTAGCCATCCATCCATACAAACCCAATAGGTAATTAATTCAATGTTTCTTGTTTTTCTTACCTTAAGTAGGTCCTGTGAGTGTTAAATTCTTTAGGTCGTCTTACCTCATTGTGTTTCAACTTTTTCTTTCTGATTGTAAATATAAATGTCTCTTTAGTTCCTATATTATTTAAAATTTCTTCATTGCTCATATGTTCTGGGAATATTATTCTCTGAATTTGTTGATAGAACGGCATTTATTATTTCAATTATCTTCATATGTGAAGAGATTATCTAAAATTTACTGTTATATAAGGGAATTAGAATTTACATAGCAGTTCGATATTTTTCTCTTTGTTTATAACAGACTAATCTATTTAAATTTTGCTTAATTTCTGAGAGGGTTTTTTTCTGTATCCCTAAGCGTTTCGACTCTTTCATTTTCCACTAGCCAGTTAAATACGTAGCTTACATCTCGTGTAGTCTTTTATTGCTTGCTTATAAAAAAGAAGCCATTACATAAGTGTATTTTGTTATGATGTTTTATTTTTATTTATTTATTTATTTTTTGGCATAACTGACCGGCAGAGTGTTACATGTCTTCGGAGTGTATACCGAAATTCCGTTTAATTATATAAACACAATATATATACGAAATGTTCCAAAAGATTATCTCCCGATTTGAAGTTTAGCAGAAATTAATTCACTAATTAAAGTTAATATGTTTTCTGTGAAACTTGGTGTCAGGAGATAAGTTTCTGTACATTTTATTTTAATTTATTTACTATTAATTATTTCTAATTTATTTTGTCGCTTCTTTACCTCTAGCGAATGATTCTGCTAAACGGTAAAATACAGTGGGTTCTCTTATTTTTATGTGGTGTGGACTACTGGCATTTTAAAATTTTATTTTGAATGTTTTGCTGCATTTTATTTAATACATTACTCTCAGCATTTCTTGTGATAATTTTATTTATTTTTATATTAAAAAAGGTATATATTTTCATGTTTTTGTAAGATCCCTATGAATATGCAGTATTATGTTGATGAATGAGTTCTTGGTTTGGTTTGGTTTAGTTTGTTTTAGTTTGTTTTACGGCATATCAACCTCAATGGGTTATTTAATGCCGACAAAATTTTTATTGCTGGTAATATGTTTTTCTTCAAAAAATTTCTGGGAATATTTTTCCTTGAAGAAATCTTTAACTGGTAATATTTTTTCAAAGAATGTATATCTGTTTGTATTGCAGGTATTTTTAAAAATTATTGTTGATAATAATTTTTCCCTCAAAAAATATTTTTAACTCGAGTGCAAACCGCACCTATGTCTACCTATCCGTTATGTCACTGCGATCTTTGTCCTATAACAGTTATATTTGACATTAAATATCCAAAAAACGTTTGAAATATCTTAACTGACTTAACCCAAATTACCATTAGCTTCGTATAGGGGGGGTGAAAAGAACACGAAGTTTCTCAAAGAAGACGAGTACATTTCGACTTACTTGTTAACATTGAAATATATATTTATAAAATAAATTTTGGCTTTGGCGGATATGAAGCAATTAAGCTCAGAGAGAGAAAAAAAACTGATATTAGGCAATAACTATTTTTTTTATTCAAATGACAAAGTACAGCTAGTGTTTTTAGCTTTAACATCGTATGCTCGCATTTTTGATATCACCTGTAGTATTTAGAAGTAATTGAGATCTCTCTCTTCCACCCCTACTGAGAATAGAACAGTCGACTGTTGATATAAGCAGTTGATTTTTCTCACATGCATTGATAAAGTGGAATAAAGCTTATCTTTAAGTTTATTCAGACTTTCTGGTTTTCCTACATCACCATTATGAGCAAATATAGTATCTTATTGCATTACTATTTATTAGTAGGAAGATTGGAGACAAGTACATTTGTTAGGGACAGACTCATATGAAATAGAATAACACTAAAAATTCAGTATTTTGATTTCATTCTTTAAAAGGAACGATCTGAAAATCCTTGTTGGGATTGATCACGTCAGAAAATCATAAAGGATTCAACGCTGCTTTTGTAATGGCTCATCAGGCACATGGCGCTTTCCTAGTGAGAATTACAATAATCTACAAAACTGACAGTTCGATAATTCTATGAGGAATCGGTTGATTGAGATGCTAAATTTATATCGAACTTCATTTACCAACAAATAGCCGGGAGATATTAACCCACTAAGATGCCACTGATTAGAATTTGATAATACTTAAGGTTAATTACTAAATGAAAATGAAAGGGATTCTGAAACCCTTGAGAATCACTGTGACCACAAATATAGACAATAGCTAAGAAGATGACATGACACTGACCGAGAATAAACCACATTCGTTATCATTATTCTAAAGTTAATGTTTACTCTAAATTACAAAACTGAAATATAATAAAAGCAACAATGATGATGCTTTTCAGGAAAGCAAACTAATGAAAACATTAAAAGCATCTCAGATGCCTATGTCAAGATTATCATATTAACGTTTTACTTTATATAGAAAAATATCTTCATTGCTAACATGATTTATTGTTTTGAATAATATAGTCACTGCATTATTTCCATTTATTGCTTTGTTTCAATCAAAATGTTTTCATTATTTAAAATGATAGGCCTTACATTTAGCAGGCACAGAAAGGAAGCCACAGGTATTCCTAGAGAATGTAGTAAACGAAAGCGAGAAGAATGGACTAAATATTCAGAAAACATAATATATGCTTGCCTGTAAAATGAAAATCCCAAGAGGTGAACTATGAGTTAGAAATATCAAAACCAAGCTAGTACAAAAATTTAAATATATTTCACAGAAGACGGAAAATGCAACACTGAAATCCAAAGGCACATTAGTGACTTCTAAAAGCTAAACAAAGTATTCAGAAACAAGAAAATTTCGTTATAAACAGAGAAAAGAGTATTGGAATATTATGCAATATCAGTCCTCCTATATGACAGTGAAGACTGGACAATCTCGTCATAGATTAAGTAGATACTTAAGGTAACAGAAATATGATTCTACAGAATGATGCCAAGAATACCGTAGACTGATCATGTGAGCAATGATGAAATTCTGGGAAAATGGAAATAAAAAGGGCACTTCTACTTAGAATCTAAAAGAATTGAAATATCTAGAAAATGAGGAAAGAGGGTCCGGAGAATTAGAGAGTCGCAAGACATTGAAGGTAAGAGGAACAGAAGAAAGCAACGTGTGATCTATTTAACGAGTTTGTGGAAATGGTTAGCGGAACAAGGTTTAGGAAAGATAGTAAAAATGCAAAACATACTAAGAGTAACAAAGGGCACAGAGTAGTGGAGAGCCATAATCATCCATGTCTAGACGGAAGATGGCACACAGAAGAATCTTATTCATCTTTGGATCTTTTAAAATATATAGCAGAAGCACCAGTTCAGATGTGGCAGCAATATTCAAAGGATGGAAGAATGAATTTATAAATTTATAAGATAGATTCTGGTGAAAAAAAATTGTCTAGCATATATAAGTGGATATTTAGGTCAACATTAAGTAGTGACAGTCTGATTCATGCTTAAAGGCAATCTTCATGCCTGAATACTGCGTTTAAGCATGAAACTGATTGTAGCGGCTGGGTGTTCGCCCAATGTCCACAATTATATTTACATACTCTCTATCCCATGAATATAGCATACCGTAAAACTATATTTTATATCACAGACACACACATATATATATTTATATCGTAATACAGTCTCTTTTGGAGCGGCAGTTGGTAACTAACGTGATAGATTAAAGCACACTAGAAACCTTATAGTTTCTAAATTCTTTCAAGTCAATTCAACCAATTAATTTTTACAGTCACTCCGGTTTTACATTTCAGGGAAAGATTAGCAGCCATATTTTTCCATTTATGTAAATTTATTTAGCTGGTATGGAGACACAACGAAAATCTGGAAGAAGGGATTAACCACCAATTATAAAACAGAATATGTGGTCGTAAGAAAGAGGAACAGTCTTAGACGCAAGCTACAAATTGAAAAGATCAAGATTATGTACCGAAATTTACTTTTCGAAGAAATGCTATAACAAATGACAACAAATGAAAAACAGACATCCGATGGGGCATTGGAACAGTGAAAGACCTTGGAAGGAAACTAAAAAAAGTATTAAGAAAGATGAAAAACTTCGCTACAAGCCATTAATATATTGCTGATCCTCCTATATGACAGTGAATGCAGAACAATTTCTTTACAGATGAGAAAAGAACTTGAAGCAAAAGAGATATGATTCCCCAAAATGATGCTGAAATACCATGTACAGAACATGTGAGTAATGGGGAAGTTTTAAAGAAAATGGAAACAAGGACTCTTTATAAATTGAATCAGAAAGGTGTAGTTGAAATTTCTGGGATACATAACAATTGAAAGAGGGCTTGGAGAATTTGGCACTCACGGGACATTAAGGACAGGAGGACTAGATGGAAAAAACGTCGAGTAACCTACCTAACGAGCTTGTGTAATTGGGTGGCAGAACATGGACTTGGAGGACAGTAATGCAGAGAGCTACGAAGGATATAATGCTGTAGAGAGCCACGATAACTTCCATCCTGAAACATATATGCTATATGAATGACTATCAGCAACAAGGTATAGACATCTGATGCTCTCGCTAGTTTAGGAGAGTGTCACATCTGTGTCATGAGTGAAGATCAAGTAAACAAATGAAATATGCATTCTGTCAGCCTTATATGAGTGTAATCTCTACCCTAGTCATCCGCTCTCCATTTTTAATGGTTATGGTTTTAACTAAACAAAAAGGAAATATATGTATCTGGAAAGATCGTGGAAGTCTTGTAAACATTATCCTTAACTTGTTGAAATCGTTTGTAAAACGAAATAACAACAGACATACATTTGAAGAAAACTACATAGTCTTAAGTAGCAGAAAGATTATTAGGCAAACAAGAAGATGAAAATTATGGAAAAATTTGTTGCAATGATAAACGATATCTTAACTTTGGAAAAGAAAGTCAACACTTTAACTTATTTTTTTATCATAAGATCGACTAAACTTAAATAATATTACTATTCGAGCACAGATAGAATAGTAGCAATCGCCTTTTCACTCGCGTCTGTGGTTAACGTTACTTCCTTTTGTGAATAAAAAAAACTTTTATTATTGGTTTGTTCCTCAGTAAGGTTTTTAGTATTTCAAAAGCGATAGATTGCTTTTATGTCCAGTTAAATTCATTGATTTAAATTTATTAGCCCCCAAAAGGATTTTAATTCTTTTTTATTTGTTGGAGCAGCTAATATCCTAAATATGATATCGTCTTATAGACAAAATAACAATTGTCTTTGTTTACAGTCATGCCTGCCTTTTTTTAATCTCACTAAAATTTATTCTGTTTTATATTTTAATTCTTCTTTAGTTCTTGCTCCTGGTATATTATTATATTTTTTCTTTTTCTTTCAGCCGAATGCCTGGCTTTCAATAATCCTATTTCATTTTTTCTGCTTCCATTGATTTGATTAGTTTTGCTTTATCTACTTCCTAGTAATTCGTGATCTTTTTTTGCATTCTACCACTGTAATGGGAATTATTGCCTGATAATGTAACCATTATTTTTATAGTCGTTTTATCAAATTGCTTTAATTGTATTTTTTTTTAATTTAGGTCGTCCTAAATTTATCCAGAAATGTTTAGTATGAACGTGACTTCACTACCTGTATCAACTTGCATGTTAAATATTTGTCCATTTATCCTTATTCTTTCTCTATATTTTTTGTCTATTCATTGTAAATATTTCAGTTTCTTCTCCGGAGGGGGTTTGTACCATTTGTACTCTTTCTATTTTCTTTTTGTTTTTCTGTATGTTCTGAAAATGATCTCTTTTTTTCTTTTTTTGCAGTTTGAGCATATTTTTCCTAGAGCTGGACATTTAGCTACAGAAGAAGCGTCTGGTTTCTCGGACATTGTGGCCGGCAAATATATTTAATACTATTTATTATAAACAGAACATTTACTTAAATATTTGTATCTATAAAAATAACGTATAAACAGAAAATATATTAAATTGTTCATTTCATAATATATATATATATATAATTATTATATATATCTTATATAAATAATAATTATATATTATTGAACGCTTTCTACTAGAATTTCATAGCATTAACCATAAATAATTGCGAAAGACATTATAATCATCATGATTTCGAGTTGTTTAGAAAGATTTATGTGTCGCCATAAAAGAGTATAATACTATCAATGATATATTTAATAGAACCTAATTCTTCTGCAAAACCAAATTTAAAAAGATTTTATTTCTCATGCGCATTAAACAATTAAAATAGATATTTATCGCCTATCGACTGGTTCACATTTCTCCCTGGGATGTTGAACAGGAGTAGAGGTTTAACAATTCGTTTTCACTCCAACTAGCCCCTTGTGTCTTAGGGAATTTATCCCATTACTTGTGGTGAATTTATTAAAAAAAGAAAAGGAAAAAAAAAGTATTATTTATATCTAAACTCTACTGGAATTAAAATTTGATACAAAAAAAGAAAACAAAAGAAAACACAAATTGCCGTTTAAAAAAGGAGTACACCCTTTGGAAAAGTTTCTTCAAAAAACCATAAAATAATCATTTGGTTGAATAGAAAGATAACTTCCGGAAGAAAAATCTTCACCCTATACAAGGTTCAAGAGCCACTCGAGGTAGAGGGTGACTGAAGGAGATTTTTATGTGAGCGGAAAGAATACGAGGTAACAGGCGCTGTTTATGAGAACTTGTGAGAAACCTAGACTTGGACAGGTTAAGATTGTAATGGTCGGGGAAGTATCATCTTGAGAGACAGATACACAAAGTAGCAGTTCGTGGGGAGAAGCTGTTCGCGTGGAAGTTACATTGCCATAATGGTATCCGAATAATAACTGTAATAAATGATTTACAATGTCTGAATATTGCAAGTATTTCAATGTAAAATCTTTAGACATCCATTATAAATTGTTGATTTGACACATTCTGTGATTTTCATATTTACTAATTCCTATTACTTATTCCAAGGACTCTCAATTCTTCGAAGATTGTATAAACGGCCCGCACCACTGTTTACAGATTGAAGATCAATTTAGTTTATACTTTAAAAAATGTTGGCATCTAACAATTTTCCACGAACATTTTGCATGTCACACATGATTTTATGCATAATCATATCAAGAAATAATGTGATTTCGTTTTATTTATTTCACTCCAAGCAATGCGATAATGGCATTAGAAGGCAGTGGTTGGGCTATAGAAAGTGAAAGTACATGAGAGGACTGAGAATGGGGAAGATTGAGGAAAGGACAAAAAGGTACAGTGTTCAAGAAGACGGATGATGGCGATTGACCTTGCATTTAATTTATTGAACATTGTAGTTATCAGGGAAGCAGATAATTGGGAGAGAGATTCACAGGTGGGAAGCTCCAGAGAAGAAAATGTTAGCAGTGGTGCATGGATCTAGTGAGTTCAATAGTAAAACGGTGAGACCCAGTCGCCAATCTAGTCATACGCTTAATTTCATCAGATTCATTCAGAGTTAATCCACTTGACAGGATGAACACTCAAATCATCAAGCAAAAAGATATATATATATATATATATATATATATATATATATAGACACCTAGGAATTAGCGAATGAGATGAAATACAGCATAGCCAAATAAAGGAGAAGGTAAAAAAGGAGTGCAACAGGCGTGTGGGTCTGGTAATGAATAACGAGCTGAATTAAAAAAAAAACGGAATATCAGCCATAAACACTTTGGTTGTCCTTGTGGTGCAATACAGTTTTAATATTCTTAACTAGACCATAGGTGACATTAAGCGATGGACGTCAAAAACGAGAAAGCTTCTCACCTGCCACCGCATGCTCCATCCCAAGGCTGATTTTGATTGTTTGAATATGCCCAGATCCGAAGGAGGCAGAGGATTAATTCAACCAGAACTGTCTAAAATTGGCTTTCAAAGATACATGAAGCTACAGAAGTCATGATGATGATCTGCGTCAAAGAACATGAAAGTAGTAAGTGAAATTATTCAGTAATAAAGGAAGCCAACAAGTTCCACATGGAGTTTGAAGTGTGAGAAGAATTACAAGTAAAGCACAATACACCGACTGAAGCTGCAAACTACACAAAAAAGAAAGCAAAAACAAATCCAAACGACCAGATACAGAAACAATGACAAGATAAACCGCTTCATGGCCAATCCTCTGCCCGTACCAAACAAGCTGATGTAGACAAGCCTCGTACTCATCAGTGGCTACCTAGTGCAGGGTTAAAAGCTGAAACGGAAGGTTTTATCCTTGCTCCACATGATCAGTGCTTGTTAACAAGAAATTATCAAGCACACATACTAAAATACAGTGTTAGCCCAAAATGCAGATTCTGTGATAAACGTCCAGAAACAAATGATCATCTTATATTAGGTTGCGCTGTATTTGGCACCCACTGAATATAAAACACGACACGACACAGTTGGCCAATATCTATACTGGAAAATCGGCAACACTTACGGAAAAGAAACTGCAAAAAAATTATTACGAAAACCACCCTGACCCGGTTACGGAGATAGGACATGTAACAATTTTATGGGACTTTACGATAAATACAGACAGAACAATCAAAGCTAATCGCCTAGATATCGTGATTAGAGACTGCAAAGACAGAATCGTACAATACACATCATTGATGATAAAACTAAATCAAAGGGAAAAGAAGAAGGATTTGTTTTTTACGGTCTATCAACTCTGTTTAAAGCTAGATAATATTATATCAGATTAGCTGGTAATCTATGTCTGAATTTCTGGGATGAGAAATTATCATTATTTAAATTATATACTTGCGGAGTATTGTCCTCATCTTTGTTGTTGCTATCATGTCGTTTCGGCTGTTGTGACTCCTGGCCTTCGTCAGATGGCACTAGCCTAACTTAGATGTGGCACAAAGTCGAAATTGCAGTACACCCAGTGAAGTTGGAACTCACTATTCAGTTGGAATTTATCTCGGTAGACAAGATTGCTAAGCATTACACTATGTAGAAGTGCCCCGACATAAATGGTTAGCAAGCTTGTCTCACTAGAATAATTACAGCTGAGCATGTCCTTCAATCCTAAATACGTGCTTCATAATTCCGGCGTTGTGCATCATTTAACCTACGCTTAGTAAATTGTTATATGACACCAGCGTGTACTTCGACGTGGTATAATATTTAACTATCTAGTCTCGCTAGATCAATTCAGTTGTGAATTCGTTACTCAATGGATTCTCCATACATTGATTTTCCAAGCGTAGCTTAGATGTGGGACAAGACCGAAAGTAGGGGGCACCCAGTGAGGATCGAACTCACTACTAACTCGTAATTGTTCTAGCGAGCCAAGCTTGCTATTAAATTGCCTCGATGTGCCCCCGCCACCCTTGGATTCTCCATACATGTGGTTTTGTGTCAATCTGTACTTTTAAACCCAGACTCATGACGAAGCAGTAATGGTAAGTCAGATAATCTCGAGTCGCACTAAATATTTACTAAGCTTATGTTAGATTGGTACAAGGTCACATAAATGTGAGGAACCCATCCCCATTGTTTTACAAGCATTGTTGATACTCTCTCTCTCTCTCTATATATATATATATATATATATATATATATCAGGCGTATCATTAGAAAATCACTATATATATATATATATATATATATATATATATATATATAGTGATTTTCTAAGCGTAGCTTGGATGTGGCACAAGGCCGAAACTAGAGGGGCACCCAGTGAAGATCGAGCTCATGACAAAGCAGTAATGGTAAATAAGATTATCTCGAGACGCACTTAATATTTTCTAAGCTTGCTATTAGGCCACATATATTCGAGGAACCCGCTCCCAATGTTTGTAAATGTATTGTTGATACTGTATATATATATATATATATATATATATATATATATATATATATATATATATATATATATATATATATATATATATAGGTGCATAAAAAAAAACTCTTACAAAATTTGCAGGCTGTCTCCTGACACCAAAGCAAAGTAAAATGTACCATATAAACATATCCAAAAGGCCATCGTTGTGTCTCAACACAGCAACTAATAACAAATGATCAAAATCTGCTTCGACACACACATGTACGCGTCTGATCATTGACTGGCGGACCCTTTTAAATAATCCCGTATTATTAATCTGTATTATTAATGTCTACTGCATAAACATTGTTTATGTGGCTCCACAGATAAAAATCCAAAGGATTGAGACCAGGGAACGTGCAGACCAGTCCTCTCCAACTTATTTATCTTTCATGGTAGATATCAGCCAGTGCATCGCCAAAAATGTGACTAAAATGAACTGGATCCTCATCATGAATGGACCACGTGCGTCTTTGTATTAGCAGGGGGTGCATCATCTAGGAGGTTTGAAAGTCTGTTCTAAATAAAGGCCCTGTAGACAGCTCCTGTAAGACGTGCTGGAAGAACATATGGAACTACCAGACAGTTACCTACAATTGCAGACCACACATTAATCATAAACCGATGCTGGGGTCTAGCCTGTATTGTACCATAGGGATTCCGATCCGCTCACAGATGTTGGTTGTGTAAATATGTTATTCCATTTCTTCTTAATGTTGACTCATCTGTAAATAAAACTGAAGAGATAAAAACCGGATCGGTAGCTTGTGATATTAACCATCGGCAAAAGTGTTCCTGTGGCAAAGGAGCAAAGGTCGAAGCACCTTGCACACATTGCAAATGATACGGTTACACGTCAGGAGATGCTATTGAATTATCTTCCAAGCCCTACTATGAGATTTACGACATGCTAGGGCCACTAGACGAGGGATGATAACCGGATCAGCACAAACTCTGTGTTCTTCGTGGTCAGGCGTACGAGCGGATCTCACTCTTCCTCGATCCATAGTTTCTGGTGTCATGGATATTTTCTCAGCAACGCGACAATAGACAGCATCAAACTGATACAGCCGTGCAGCTTCGTGACCATAAACATTCTGGGGACCGTATGAAAAAAGAAAACATGACAGCCTGCTAAACGATATGAATATCCTGTCGTTGTTAAACAGAACACTTCTCAGTTAACTCACTACTGCACACGTTAAACGCTGGAGACACCGAAAAATGTACAGGAATGACAAATATAACCATGGCAACAGAGCCACATCGTCCGAAAACTTTCTTTAAACATAAACGAAGGAGTTGCAGATTTATATGGACTTTTTTTCCTTGTTTTGGTGTGAGTTTATAAAAGTATCTATGATAACCATATATATATATATATATATATATATATATATATATATATATATATGGTATATACGTATATTTTGGACGTTTGTCTTCATTGAGACATGTTTCATTGAATTATTTAGAAAAGATTTGTATACTTATTTTCAGTAATATATTTTCACATACACGGACAAGTTTTTTTGGTCATTATTAATTGAAAATAGAAAATTAGCATGTTGATACATATTTATCCGAGTACTTTCGACATTAGCACAATACACACACACACACACACACTCACACGCACGCACACGTATATATATTTATATATATATGTGTGTGTGTATGAGTGTGTGTATACATATGTATATATATATATATATAAATAAATATATAGATAGATTCTTAATTTCTGAATACAATCAGTACATTGTGCATTGTGGCCGTGTAAATAATTGATGTTGTTAAGGGTTGCATTTTTATGAAAAAGGCTTTCAGTATTTTAGACACATTTCTTTTGCATTTGGAATTGCATTTCTGTTCTCGACAAGTATTTTGCTTATCGAGGTTAGTAAATATTCAAGTTAGTGTAAATGTGCCCCTACCAAGCTCTGGTCTGAGAGACTGAGAACCAGCCGTCTTGTTAAATGAAAGATAGTATATCAGGCGGAGTAAATTATGAATTTATTTTCATCGGAACGCAGTTATTTGTGGACCATTTGAATTCCTTAATAATATTGGACTTATATAGTTTCGATTTCAGCATGAGGTAATAGGAAGTCAGTCTGGTTAAGCATCAGTAAAGTGTAGAGAGTTTGATCATCATTGCGAGGTCCATGTTTGTGACCTTGTGTCAAAATAAGCTTAGTAAATAATAACAGTAGCTAAACGTTTGAATATTTTCAGAAAAAGTAATTGTAATAGAGGTGTATATTTTTTGTTTTGTTTTTTTTTCCTCATTCAATGTTTAATTCTGCCAGAAATTATCTTTTTACATTGTTTAATTTCCTGATCTTGAACCGGAGACTTATTCAAGAACGCTCATATTCTCAAATTTTTTAAACGTTTATCTCATTATTAAGATTTTTCTTACTTTCTCATATATTTACTTATTTTCGATATCTCTAACTTATTTTATTGTTTCATTTTGTAATCTTTGTAATTTTCTTTCCCTTATGTGTCATGAAACACCCGAGGCGCGTGTATAATCCCTCATCTTATCGCCAGATAAGATGAGGGATTATACTTTTCTCAAAGGTACTCTTTGTTACCAAATAAAAATGCCGTCTAAAATTGTCGGAATATTTTCAACTTATAAAATAAGTTTGCCTGTTCAAATAAACATTCTCCCCTGGAATTTGTATGTAAATCTAATAATTGTGTCGCGAAGTAAATCTGGAAAATAAGGAGAAAGCCGAATCAAATAAGAACCGTGTTATTAGGGCGACGTGGTGGTGGTGGGTGGAGGAATTAAAAGAAATAAATTAATCGCACCGGCACTTGTATTTGTTACACAAGACCAGTACTATATATATATATATATATATATATATATATATAGCTTAACCAGAGGATACCTAGGTAGGTTTCCCTGGATCTTTATGATTTATTTTAGTTATTTCTGCACTGCCATAGTCCGAATAATGTAAATAATGTACATATAATACCTCATTTCAGAAATATAGACAGATATTGAAGGGCCGAAACGTTGTAATAAATATGGCGACACTTATTTTACACTTTGTTTTTTATATTTTACTTACCTTCTCAATCGCCTAATAACAAAGCCGTCATAAACAAATAATCCACTTACGGCTGTTTGGCTTCCGTTAATCTAGATGAAACTAGAATTTATTAACGTATCAGTTCAAAACAATTCAATTGCATCTTTTTAACAGACACATTAAAATAGATTAGGCAAGTTAAGTTTTTATTGATTAAAATGAAACTCATTTATTAAACCTGTTTGTGGAAAACATATAAAGAACGGGGAATA
Source organism: Acanthosepion lycidas (assembly GCA_963932145.1). Classification (NCBI taxonomy): domain Eukaryota; kingdom Metazoa; phylum Mollusca; class Cephalopoda; order Sepiida; family Sepiidae; genus Acanthosepion; species Acanthosepion lycidas. Next base: position 125,628,411 of record OZ010574.1, on the reverse strand, counting down.
CAAAAATAAAGAGAAAATTATTCTATAATATGATGAATAGGAGATTTGTTTGATATTGAATTAAAAACAAAAAATTATGGCAATTTATCATCACGAGAATAATTACTTCTAGGTGTTTTTCTTTGTTCATTCGTAGAAAAACTGCGAACACTATAATTTCTATTTTATTCTTCTTCTATTACCAATATTATTACCACTGACAGAAATAATAGCAACAATTTGCAAAGACCTACTGACACAAAGATTACTTCCATGGCTATTCGATAACTCTCTTTTGTAAGGAAATAATTAAAATAATACCGAGCTGAACATTATCCACAGATGTTTTTATAGGCACTATTTTATTTTGTTTCGACAACAACAACAACAACAATAATAATAATAATAATTGTGGTTGACGCACTCGGGATTTAGATCAAGAATCTCGCTGCCTGGAAAAACGCCTGGGGGATACCAAACAACATTGAGAGTACAAACCTGACTGCTGCTCGTAACAGCTCATGTACTCAAGAAAGTGTTGCATTTCCAATTCTTAACACATCGTATATGACCACTACCATCTAACTGTGACATCTAAGAATCGGAGATCTCACAATAATAATAATAATAATAATAATAATAATAATAAGGCTATAAGATATCTGAAATGAAAATGCGACATCTATTTTACATGGATGGCTTAAAGTTGTATGCTAGGAATGACAGTGAGCCGGAACGTCTCCTGTAAACAGTAAAATGTTCAAGTGATGATATTGGAATGTAATTCGATTTGGATAACTGTGTTAAAGCCATAATTTTACGAGTATCACTACAACAAACCTCCTCTATTCATTTAGTCCCTCAGGGTAACAATCAAAGATTTAGAGCAAGAAGAACCTTGTAAGTTCCTCAGTGTAAATAAGAATGAAGGAATTCACCATAAAAAATTGAAAGAAATAGTGTTTAAAGAGTACTATACCCACTGATATTAAGAACAGAATGATGGTCATTAATGGCCTTACCATCCCTGTGGTTCAATATAGATTCAACATCTTGAACTGGAATAAGATATTTCTAAGTATAACATGTATCATCCAAAGGCTGATCCAGGCCGTCTATACATACCCCGTAATGAAGTTGAAAAAGGTCTTATTCAGCTACAATTGTCATACAAGACAACAATATTGGCTTACTAACATAAATGGAAACAACAAAAGACTGGATGATACGTTTAGTCAAACTACACGAAAACAGAAAGAAAAATATTCTATCATAAAAGAAGGCCGCCAATACAAACGAGATTTACATCTAGTAGATTTTGTAGAAAACAAATGAGAAGCCAAGAACCAACTGTTGAATCAAACATTATAAAAAAAGAAAACCATGGATAAAGCTTTTGAACAGATGAAACCAAGCTTGCAAGAAAAAAATTTCTGCATGACCAATATCCAGAACGTGCGATGTTGATAAAGTTAACAGTCATCGATGGCTAAGAGCATGTGGATTAAAGGCTGAAACGGAAGGATTTATTCAGAAGACTATTAAGAAGACTAGATCGAAAACAAAACAAAAAAAATGTTTATCCGAGAGTAGATGTCACTGTTCCAATAGACAAACGAATAAATTAAATTGTGAATATCTCTGCAAAAAGAATACAAATCCGACCTACAATTTGAAACATTTACGGGGCAGTCATGAAGAATACAGAGGAGATTTTTGCCACTTTATTTCTGGTGAAATCCCATGGTGTGAAAGCTAAGTTATTATAAATAATAATTATATGAATGGATCATACAGTTTACTAATAAAGAAACAATCAAAAAGGAAAAAAACCCTTAAAACCGATAAAAGCAAAAATCGAAACGTGTCTGAAATTTCAAATGAATTACCCAATTCAGTCCAGACGACAAGATTTAGTAACCATAAACAAAGAAAATAAGACCTGTCAGAAAGTGGATATCACTGTTCCAGAAAATAAAATTAAGAACGAGTGTGAACAGCTAAAAAAAATTAAGATTTTGCTACATAACTGAATACATTTTGAAAAATGTTATACATTTGACTGACCATTATTGCGTACTTGGAAGAGTTGTGAAGGTCTTTAAGAAATTGAAACGGTGAAGTAGAATTTAAATCAGCTAAAATACTGCGAATTTTTCTAGTATATTGAGGAAACGTGTTTTCACTTGATCTCTGGTATTCTAATGATATTTAATATAGAACATTTCTGTCTACTGAGACCCAACGTTGTCTCATTCAGATAGAGGCATGCCTTTCCAAAGAGAGAGGGGGCAATTCTAAACAGCAGCCGTCTCCGCTAACGCAACGCTCTTCTTTAAAATGAATCGAACACTATGGCTGTCTGATGTTTGTTTACATTCGTAAAATTAATGCGCTAGAATTTGTTTTCCCGTGCGTTGATAGCTCAGGAGTAGAAACTCCGACCGATATAAAATCGGTCAGGTTTCGATCCCAACATGAAACAGTCGGATGTCTAGCCGCACTGATGAGCTGTGGTACAATGGCACTGTCCTCTATGTGGATGATATTGTTATGCTCTCGATAATTACGGTTGAGCATAGTTGAGAGAGGGAGTAATTCTAAACAGCAGCCGTCTCCGCTTAACGCAACGCTCTTCATTAAAATGAATCGAGCACTATGGCTGTCTGCAGTTTACTCACACTGATGACAAATCGGTCGGGTTTCGATCCCGGGTTAAAGCAATCGCTGATGAGCTGTGATACAGCAAAACAAGCCTGTATGTGAATGAATATATATATATATATATATATATATATATATATATATATATATATATATATATATATATATATATATATATTGGAACCACGGTTCAGGAAATTAGTCCGTTCCTGAAGGCTGTTCGTGACCCGAAATGTTTGTAAACCGAAACTTGGGCACTAGAAAATTTCTTATAATTTACAACAATTCTTTATGCACAGCATCATACACAAAACCAATGAAAATTGGTAAATCTAACACAAAAAATCTAAACATAATACTAAACATAAAATGTAGACAAAAACTTAATTTAATTTTACTGTAGCTGTACTGTTTCCCCCCCACAAAAAAAACCCCAACAAAAACACAAAAAACACGGCGAATTCAAACAGGGATTTTTATTGGGTGAAAACTACCCCCAAAATGTTGCACTCTTGCCGATACGCTCGTTTTGTCGTCCCAAACTTTTTTGACGGCTTGTATCGAGACACCGTTTTTCAAACGAGATATTTTCTGTTCAGAAAATTTGTTTGTGAAGCGATTTTTTCGATTTGAAAAGCGTCTTTGAACCGATGTTCCACCGTAAGTATGTATGTATGTATTTATGTATGTATGCATCTATGTATGTATGTATGTATGTATGTATGTATGTATGTTTATTGTTATGTTCATTTATATCCTGTTTTATAAATTTCCGTTGCATTAGATCTTTTATGTATGAATAATTCATGAATTTGTAAATTAATTGCACCTTTATTGAAATTAAAATAACTGATCCAAGTGCAACTTTCGGATAATAAGTGCGACATTACTGTAATTATTGAACAATATAGTTCATGCCACTTTGACGGAATATTTACCAGTAAAAAAGAATTATCTTATCACTACATTTGTACATAAACGCAGAACTTTAACCTTGAAATTTAAATTCAAACTCAGCGTTGCGACTGCACGCTCCAAAACAATAACACACATTTCTCATAGCATTTTTCGGATAACAACCTTGTTTTCGTTTGTCCACTTATTAGTGAGAGTATAAACAAGAACACAATCTATTTCATACCTGAGGATGTCTGTAGGAACAGACGAAAGCTTGTAAAATAAAAAGATCTAATACAACGGAAATTTATAAAACAGGATCTTTTCATTCATAAACAGATTCGGGGTTTTTGTATATTATTGAATTGTTAGCGAAGATGGATTTCTCGCCATTTAATCATTAACCTTTGTATTTGTTTTATGTATGAATAATTCATGAATTTGTAAATTAATTGCACCTTTATTGAAATTAAAATTTATAAACATATATAAATATATAAACATATATATACATATATATCTATAAATATATATATATATAAACATATATGTACACATAAATATACATATATAAACACATATATATACATATATAAACATATATATATATATATACATATATACACACACAAACACACACATATATATATATATATACACTGATCCATATATATTTATATATACATGCGTATATATATACACACACATATATATATATACATATATATATATATATACATATATATATATACATACATATATATATATATAAATACATACACAAGTATATACATAGACATACACACACACACACACACACATATATATATATATACATACCTATATATACATACTAATATAAATACATATATATACATATATATACACACATATACATACAATCATATATGCATGTATATATATATATATAGATACGTATCTATACATACATATACATACACGTATATACATAGATATCAAATATGTGGTGCAGTTCAATTCACATTACAATCAATCATCCATAGAAAAAATCAATTGGTAAATTTAATGATATGAAATGGCGAAATCCCTTCGCTGAGACAATTTTAAAGATGCATTAACCTACTAATCACACAGTGAATCTTATGATCCTTGGTTTTTTAAACTGTATAATGTCTTTCTTAAATACGCAAATACTTTCGTCTATATATTCAATCATCTTCAGGCATGGAAATTATTTTGTTTTTGGTAAAATTCAGGTAGCATACGAGACGAAAAAATATATGCGAATCGAAATATTTTTTTAAAAATGTTTTATTGATAACGGAAAGAAAGTTTTGTATCGTGCAGTCGACTTCGTTACGGTTGATTTTTTTCAAAATATAAGTGAGTCCCCTTTTTTACTAATATGGCAATTTGAGAATTTTTTGTTCTAGAAGTTTAAAAGTCAATATGACATGAACTAAATAGTTCAATAGAGTAATGTTTCAGTTGTTATCCCGAAAATTTTACGTCGGATTAGTTTTTTTAAATCAAATATGTGGTGCAGTTAAATTTATATTACAATGCTACCTGAATTGGCCTCCTGTATCGCTCCCTCAGTGTTGTGGTACAGGTGTATTGGAAGCTGTCAGGCGCTTTTGTGCTGTCTCGGTCGGTTCCTCAGGGTTGTCCTCTGTCGCCCATACTTTACGCTTTAGCCTCTCTTTCGCTGGTTGATGGGCACGGCATGCAGTCTGGTCCTACGTGGAATCGATGTCGCTGAGGGGGTTTCGAGCCAGGGTTTCCGCCTAACCCGATGACGTATCTACTTTCGTGTCATCCAGCACGATATTGAAGTGGTACTGAAGGCAACTGAACGGTACAAAAAGGTGATAGGGGCCAAGATTAACCGCGACATTTCTTTCGACTGGCGGTTAGGTGCCTTCCGGGACCCTTTGGTTGGACGGACGGTGTGTTTTGAACCCGACCTCCAGCTGGAGAAAAAAATGGTCATAAGTACAGTAAAATGTCGGTGCGACGATTCGGATTTGTTGCTGAAGAATGTGGTCCTTGAAAGGTAGGGCTGAGGCGTGTCCCACTTACCTCTTTCCTCTCGTCCTTTGCCGTTTGTCTGTACTTCCTCTCTGTAAGCGACATAAGAAGGCGATCGAGCACTCGCTATCCTCTGTCTTGTGGGAGGACGTAAGCATAGTCGACAGCGCAGTCTGTGCTCAACGTCCGTGTTATGGCTGGGGTTGGGCTGGGAATGCTATACTTGGAGAGTCACAAACTCGCCTCGAGTTTGACTTTCCTATGCCGCGCATTGACAGGAGATTCGATTCTGGCAGGGATTGCAAGGAACGACTTCCCTTTCCTCACTATCTCGCTGGTTGAGCGCAGTTGTAAATCCCGGGATCAATCGGATTTCCTTCGCTAGTGTCGATCGGCCTTGAAGGTCATTCTTCGGTCCAGCGACCTTTTTTCTGCCTAGGTGAGTCTGCTATAGTGAACTAATAAAGGCGGGTGTGGTCGAAGGATGCCCTACGTGGCGGCTTGGCTTGTCGGAGGAGGAGTTTCGTTCCTTCTGGTCTTGGACACCAGTGGCGGATTACCTAATCTGAGTTTTCGCTTACCTGGCGATTGGTTCATAATGGGCTATCTCTCAATGACAAAGCTTTCATATGGGGTTTGGCGGATTTGCCAGACTGTAAACGATGTGACCTTGGCTTAGAAGAAACGGCTTAGCACGCCTTCTACCATTGTCCTCGCGTCCGCCTGCTATGGGACCATGTCGGCGAGTTGCCGGGTCGTATCACTCCCTAAAAGCTCGTGCTCATTGATCGCGCTTACGCGTGTGACAATTTGGCGCTCCCGTATTCTGGGGTGAAATGAATGGTTTTTCTATCGTTGTTGTCCACGGATTTCACCAGATTTCAGCGAAATGGGGGTGACTGAGGCGAGCTTAGTTCGTGTGAGCAGAGCTAGCCTTGATTTTCTTTCTTAGGTCCGCCTAAGTAGCATCGGGGCGGTTTCCTGTGGATCCCTCCCCTTGGTTAGGCTAGACAAGCTTTGTGTACCTAGTTAATATGAGTGAATGTAGTTCCCGACCAGTTCCGGCTGCTTCTTTGGTTTTGTTCCAAATTCAGATTCCAAACCTCCCCAATTTGTTTTGGTCCCATTTTTCTTTCATCTAGATGTGGTCCGCCTTTTTCTTTTCCCAAGGCCGTATTTATTTTATCCTTTCCCTAACTCTTAGCAAAAAAAGCCTCCAGAATACAGCGGCCTCTCCTTTTTGAGGGTTGGGTCAAACTAACATCAGTTATCTTTGTTTTGATATTTTTTTGTTTCTGGGTTCACCACTCCCTGCTCATTGTTCTTCCTGTATAAATTTTTATCTATTGTATTTTCTAATCAAGAAAATATTTATGTCATGGGGTGCGTTTTTTTAATTCCCCTGAGAGTATGCGGTATTATGGTATATGGAGGATTGCTTGGTAATAGAAGAGTATATATAGTGAATGTGCCAAATGTATTGAGTGATTTGGTCAAGTATGGGATTAATTATGGTATGGGATAATAAGTTACGAACAGCCTTCACCCATTCCCCCTTGTAAAAAAAATTGTATATTTTATGCAGCAAATCAAGGGAAGTTTACAGCAGTCAACTATGACAGTCGAACCGAACATTCTTGCTGTATCACTCTCATTTGTATATGTTTGTATTACTGGTTTTATCAATATATATGTTTACCTCAATTCCTCTTTCGTGTCTCTATTTCTGGCCCTAAGAAGGCCGCAACATTATGCAAATATCTCTGTAACTGTAAAACATTCATAACAATATGGGAAGTAATTTGATCAAATAGAGAAAATAATTTATACAATGGAAATGTAAATTCGAAAGAATATCAACGCATACTCAAGATATATAAAATTAAAATTTTTAGCAGGTTTTTGAAAAGTGGTCATTTTGAATATTAGAAAAAGTAGTCGAAAAGATCGAACGATAAAATGAAATATCAACTTCCAGAGAAGCAGCTTTTGAGATATCTTGAAGAATGAAAAAGCAAATATTGATATTTTGAATTTATTTCCATCTGTAGCGAAAATAATTTAGGTTGTTCATAAATTAATATATATATATATTATCAAACCAAATCCCGCATAGACCAACTTGAATAAACAAGAATTGAGACACAGAAACACACAGGAATTATAAATACGAACGCTGCTTGATAGGACAAATACCCATAAGGTCCGCTTAGATAAAAATAATCAAACAACAAAAATTAAATAAAATCCAAACAATTTTTAGACGTTTCCTCTTCTTTTGCTATTCTATCAATTTAATATATATATATATATATATATATATATATATATATATATATATATATATATATAGAGAGAGAGAGAGAGAGAGAGAGAAAGAAACAAGTTCCTCAAATCAGATTATATTATATTTTTTCTTACCATGAGCGACAGAAAAACCAGTTACGACCCGTGATTTTTTCTTTTAATCCTGACTTAAGCCGCAGTACGTGGTAATCTAATATAAAAACGCTTGAAAAGCTAAAAGCAAAAACATTTAAAGTAAAACGATTCTTTGTGAAAACCCATATGTAAGTACAACTTTAATAATTCTCTATAAACATACATGCATCATAAATATTGCATATAAATATATAAAAACATTAACATGTCTAACCTGGTGACACGACACCAATGTAAGTTTTTGCAGCTAAAGTGAGGCGCAATAAATGATAAGGTATCCAATAATAGTAACCTTCTTTGTCCAAGTCGACAAAACCCCCATGAAACTTATAGATTGAGTAACATCAGCGATGTGATGCTATTTAATGCTATGAATTTT
>OZ010574.1:125555037-125615037 GCA_963932145.1 Acanthosepion lycidas | reverse complement strand
CATTTTGGGACACATATAGCTTCATCAGATCAAGACTCATATGTATGTCATATATTGCACCGAACCTCTTCTGAAATATCTAAACTGTCGGCTATATACAATCACTTTTTCAGATCGATGGTTTAAAATTGCTTCGAGCGAGTGAAGCGTGTAGGCCTCAGCGAGAAACATCCTTCCTCGTGGGCAAGCGTTACAGAATCACAAAGAACTGTAAAAGAACAGAAACCACATTAGCACATTTAACTCTAAGAGAGAATCATGACAATGAAAATGTTGGTGTTCCATACTACCCCAGATAAAAAGGCAGGAATTCCCGCCACCCGATAATGGGAAGAGCATTAACAGCTACTGGACTGTTTTAAAAGAAAGATTTCATAAATTTCAACGAACAGCATGCTCAGTTAATTAATATTTTCTTATAAAGTGGCTAATATTACCATTATAAAAAAAGGAGATTGGAGAATTTAATACTCACATTTTGTAGGTAGAAGAGGTCGAGAGAAATGTCGAGTAACCTACCTAATAATTTTGAGCGCATCCAAAGAGGGAGTGTTACAAATGCTGTTTATTGAGAGCCATGTCCGTTTATATCCTGACGGGATATTTCACATAAAAGAAACAGATCATTAAATTCTTGTGTTCATTGATCTAAAAGTAGTGATATTTCTACAGGTTTTTTCCTAGCACTACTCTTAGAGGATTCGAAAATGTTGCTATGGATTTGGGAGATGGATTACAAACAGATTTCTCTTGATATCCTCTTTGGTAATTGGACATGGATAGGCATTGCTGCAGGTCAGCCAGAAAATCAGTAGTGAACATGTTGGTCCAAATCCTCATTCCCTGAGTTAATTCCTTTTGGGATATACGATGATATGACCCAGCAAATATAAAAAGAAAAATAGAAGACATGCATTTAGAAAATCACAAACATTCCAACAATTGAGATAAGGTTAATTTTCATTCAAATACATTTATTTGAATGATTCTGGTGAATAATATTGTTGAGTATATCCCATTGGTGTCTATCTGATCTCAGGCAGTCATCGCATACCAATTCTAAAGGCTCGCGTACTTGCATGATTGGTGCAGCAAAACAGTGCAGCTTTTAGTTGACAGAATGCAGGACAAAGCTAAGTTTATATCCAGTTTAATGGATTGATTAAACTAGAAGATAATGAAGTAAGAATATAAATAAAACTATCAATTTTAAGAAAACAGAATATATAGCCGTAAGCAAAAGGGATAGCCTAACAAGTGAGCTAAGAATTGAAAAAGTCAAAAATCAAATAACTTTATGAATTCTATTTTGGAAGTGTTGTAACAGACGATGGAAAATGTTATAGAAAAATGAGAAGGCACATGGGAATAGTGAAAGAAGTCACCCGAAAGCAAAACAATGAATTAAGAAACAGGAAAATAAAGCAAATTATTGACTAGCTATATAATATCAATAATTAAATATGGCCGTTAATGTTGCACAATTGGCTCAAAGATGAAGTGGAAGTTTGTGACTAAAGATGTTGCTCTCCAGAAGGTTACTTAGAATATTAGAATGGAACATACGAACATGTTTTAAGGAAAACTCGATAGAAAGGATACCTGTACTTAGAATCAGAAAGACACAATTGAAATGTCTAGGAGGAACCTGACACTCACTGGACACAGTGCATGCAATTGGTCAACGGGAAAGACATCGAATAACCTACGCAATGAATTTCTGTAAATGAATGGGAAATACAGACTGGGAGGGATAGTAAAAATACAAACATTACTAAGACCTACAAAGAATAGAAAATTGGGGAGAGACATGATCGCCCATATCCTGAAGGGAGATGTTACAGAGAAGAAAATTCTTAGACGAACTCATAATACTGGTGAATCCTGTGATTGAAATCTTTAAACAAATGAATGATCCAGAAAGAATTATATGCTAACACTCCACGGCAGACATTACTTTAAACCTCTACTCCAAATTGCATGCCTTATGCAATATTATAAGGTAAGTAATCAATCTATTTGTGAAGAAAAAGTATGACAAGTGGTAGGAGGATAAAGAAAGAAAGCAATAAATCACTCAATGATGATAGAAATGAAAGAATTATTAAATTGAACATGATAGGTAAATAAAAATTGAACAGATTTAATGAGAAAATACTTTTTAAAAAAAACGTATAAAGAAGCCAGAAAGATAGAATGTAAGCAATGGAAAGCAAAAGAACATGTAGTAAGTATCTAAATAAAGAAAATTAATTACCTTAGGCAGATCTCAACGAATACCATCGAGACACGTTATTATCCAGTACTTGTCACCTACAAAAAACATAAGAGTAAACTTTTAATAAGATATATATTAATTGATTGTTCTAAGACAAAGCAATTGTCCTCCACCCAGAAAAGAGCCAATTTCCCTGTTAAACATTCCTTAAAAAGAGAACCTGAAGCTTTCAATATAATATATTTTGCCTGCATTAACAATATCGATGTTAGGTGAGGTTTAAAATGATTGCTTCAACTTAATCTGATAATGTTTGGCTGATCAAGTTCAAAGGTCGTTGTCTGAATCATCTTAGTGAAATGAAAAGGCAAAATGACAAGTGATAGAAGTACGTATTGCTGCATGCCTTCATTCATTAACTCATTAATTCAAGTTTGTATTAACTTTTTCTAAAACAACTTTTGCAACAAGGTGAAAAATAAGCAAAAAAGTAATAATAGACAAGAGAAATAATCGAAGATAAACGAATAAATAGACACATTCGCATTTCTCGAAGTGTTTCTTCGCAATAAAAGCCAACATAATTTTCCGTCCATTGAGTTAAGAAATATTTTGACGTAATCTGAAAATGAATTAAGCTATAGAGTTGTAATCTTTCGTTTTTGCCTTATACAAAGTTTTCAAGAAAAAACTACCGGTTAAAGTAATCACTTTTCAAAAATTTGAAAACAGCTATTTTTTCAGCCTTGATTGCTAAACAAATCATTGTGTTACATTAAACTCTGTTGAAGTGATATCTATAACATATCAGCAAGGCACATCTTATACTTACCTAGATCAGTGAGAAGAGCGACCTATGTAAATATTTTTTTAGTGGCAAATCTGGTGAAAAAAAAATGTATTTTCCTACCTGCGTGTAATCTACTATTTAAAAATCATTACTATCCTTAAAATATATTAGGTTGGTGCAAAAATAATGACGTAATAATGTCGTTTTTTGACGTATTTTTTAACGTCAAAAACGAAATTATTACGTCATTATTTTTGCACCAACCTAATAACTTTAGTCATATCATATTGCAATGGCCAGAAGCAGTTATGTGGGAAGAAGTAATAATTGAACGTGGTAGAATTTTACTCAATATGCAATTACCTGTGGGAGAGTTCATAATAAAGGTATTAACAGCTTTGCGTTTGGTAATCTCTTGTCATGATTGAATGTTGATTCTATGCATCAGGGTTTCTCAAGTTTCTTCTTGTGCCCTGTCTCTTCAGGATCATGGCTCTCCAAACTTTCTTGTCCTCTCTCACTTTTAATAAATTTTGTATTTTTAAAAATTTCTTCTAAACCTTGTTCCCCAAGCCATTTACTCGAGCTTACTAAGTTATGCGTCGTATTGCTTTCACTCTGTCCTGTGAGCATAAGATTTTCCAAGCACTCTTTCCTCATTAATGCACCCTAGAAATTTCAACTGTCTCTTTCTGATGCTACGTACAATTTTCTTTTTTGTTTCCATTTTCTCTAAAACTTCGTCGTTGCTCACATGTTTGGTTCCTGTTGTACAACCACATTTCTGATGCCTAAATTATCCTCATCGTCTGTGTGGGGATTGCCCTACATTCATGCTTACCCTGTTTCTAATGAATTATTTTCTGTTTCTGTATAATTTGCTTAGCAGGGTTAAGAAAGATAAATTTAGAGGTCAGGCGACTAAAACTCATGATTAGAAGTTCTAATAAAAGTATTTCTGTTTTTTCCTTGATACACCGAATTTGATTTCTCACTTCACCTACACCCAGCCCCAAATAAAAAAAAATCAGTACTATAAAACAGAGTCTTCTCAAATGATGGGGAAACACAGTAAGGCTGAATGAATAAGTTTGAGAATAAATTGCATTAGATAGATATAAACGTTTATTAAATTTTTAATGTCTCTACAACCTTAGTTAAAAATTGAAAAAAAGAAGTGTTACATCTTTAATTTAAACTTTGTTGCTTAATAACTCGGTCGATCTTATGAACTTTGGCAAAGAAAAAATCTTGCTTTTTTCAGAAAACTAATAAGAACCGAAATAGACTGAATATGTAAATTAATTTTTGAGACTAATAAGACGCCAACATACATTGCGGATAGTAGAAAAATCGTTTCGAAATTTATTTTGACTTTCCACTTATATTTGATAAAATTAATTAAAGTTTTGAATACTTTAAAAAAATGAAATCTTCTAAAACATTACCCAACAAATAAGAGTTAAAAAGATACAGAAAATAAATAGGATTAACGAAATAGGATTAAAGTATAACAATTGATATTCTATCGAAACAAAAGCAATAGAACATTTAAATATAGAAAAGCTCTGCTGTCGTTGCTTTTGCTTTTCGATGCTAACCTCCGCTGTAGCCACTGGTACACACGTTAAAAAAAGGTATATTTTATGGGGTAACGTTGAATAGCTCCGCTGAAGGATAAACAATAATGTCCTATAAGTCAAAATGAGGTCATATGCGTTTTATTTATTTTTATTTTCCTTAGTTTTTGTTCTGTTTTCAGGAGGAATGCCGTCTCTGAGGCTAAGTTAAAACATAATCTGGGATCTTATAGCAGCCTTTGAAAACAGTCAAAATAGTGAGATTTAATGAAGACGAAACCATATGACATCAGCGAATCACAAAGAAGGTTAAGAGGATGAATTCAATTCAATTTTGATTTTAATTTTTTTTATTTAAAACCCCAAACTTACATGGGTCTCGATCTTTGAATACGACAAAATAGAAAAACAACAGATAAGAAACTAGATCAAGTTGAATAAAAAATAAATGCACTTTTTTCTATTGATGTTTTATTTTATAAATCTTAATCTCTGACCTTTGATGATCAACGAAAATTTAAAAAAAAGCCTGAGTTAAAATTTATTTGATTCTATTTTAAGAAATCTTTTGAAATAAATCTTCAGATTAATGCGTTTAAGTTGCAATAGGAAATTTTATACGGAGAGAAATTTTTCCGTCAGGACATGCGTTTTGTCTTTTAGCTGTTTCTTTTTAAAAGTTCACTGCCAAGACTGAAATGCTAAACGAGTAGGACAACCTTTAAATCTCGTGGAGTCTTTGTTTATAGCACCAACACTATACCATTGCCAATCAGCGGTGATTCCTTTTGTACAGACCTATTCCAATCTTCTTCGTCCTTTATGAGCCATGCCTTTTCAGGATATGTGTGATCATAGATCTCTAACAAATCTGATGCTCGAAGTAAATTCTGACCTTTTACCATCCCTCTTTGTTCTTGTTTTACTATACGTTCACACAAACTCGATTACTATCATATCTAGGCTTTATTTGGTCAAACCACACTTTTCAACCTTGAGAGAGTTCAAAAGCGTTTAGGCGGCTTTGTAGATGAGGAATTATTTTTCCACAGATGAAACTTATCCTATCGTTAGTGCTATTTCCATAAAAAATGTTCAGATGAGGTACATTATTTAGTTTTAATAATCCGAACCTTCAAAGATAAAAAGAGAATAATCACACACAATGTATACTCTTCCTCATTCCTTACGTAATCCATTAATACGTTCTAATCAAACCACTTCTTCTCTAGAACTTTTACTTTTTACTTCCGAGAAGATGTTTCTCCGATTACACCGATCTGAACTTATTCAAGTCTAGGGTTAACTGTTATCTATCCTATATATTCTCACAATATGCGTTTCTTATTTCAACCTTTTATCTCCTTACAATAACTTTATTCAGTAACTCTCTATCATGGGTGGCTATAGGGAGAACAACTGTATGAAAAAGTTTACTTGCTCTTTCCACAAATCTTCAGTGTGTCCAGTGTTAAATTCTTCAAACATTCTTTCCTCATATATCTAGGAAATTTTAATTGTCTTTTTCTGGTTGTAATTTATTTTTAATTCCTACTTTCCTTAAAACTTTCGCGTAGCTAATATCTTCTGTCTTCGGTGCTATCAGCTTTTGTCGGTAGGACCACAAATATATTGCTTCAAGTTACTTCCTCATTTGTGAAGAAAATTTCAAGTCCTCTATTAAAATGTACTTTTTTTTCTTTTTAAATAAATAATTTTGCTTAAATCTCTTCGGACATACTTATTTTGTATCAAATCTTTTTTAAAGGAGTTTTTTTTATTAAAAAAGAAAAGAGAATATAAAGACAGAAGGTAAAAACTAAGGAGAGAAAGATAGTTTTGAATTTATTACAACTGCTTTCTCAGATCAATAATTAAAAAACGGCCTCGATCGAATGTATCCTGTAGCTCTTAGGAAGGGCCTTGTGAATAGGGGATACAGAATCACAAGAAAATGTTACTAAATAACAAAAAGCAAATCACTTGAGGGCTTTCAACAACAGAAATAATGACATCATCAAGACACTGACGTACAACAATAAAATAAAATATTAGGGAGAAAGTCCCTCTCAGTAGTGGAAAGAGCAATAAGAACAACTGGATTGAGAAACCTGTTTTCCCGAAGAATTGTTTGAACAGAAATATTTTATACATTTCAACTGAAAGTAGTCCTAACCGTTGAGTCGATGAATATCAACCTTTTCCTTATAAAGAAATAGGTAATATTAACATTAGGATTAACAGGAGATAGTAATAATAATGTAAATAGTGTATATAATACCTCATCTCAGAAATATAGACAGACACTGAAGGGTCGAAACGTTATAATAAATATGGCGACAAAAATGAGGACAATAGTCCGAGTAATGTAAATCTACTATCTATATTTCTCATTTTGTCTGTTTGTGTGTCTGTCGTGGGCGTTGTTACCTCGCCCAGGCCGCATTTCTCACCCGATTTCGATGCGGGTTTCACCACAAGTTTCCAAATGGTTGCCGTAATGACATGACGGCGCCCGATTTTTGAGTTCGGACTTAGGTTCCGAAAAAATCGATAATCGAAAAAATCGATAATCGAAAAAACCTTCTTACCGAAGGAATGGTCGCATTTCAACCAAATTTGACACCCTCTTAGAGTCTACCATTCGAAGTGTTGTACAGAAGTTTCATAAACACGGACCCTAAACAGCGCGGAAAATCGATAAAATCAAAAAAAAAAAAATTTGCGCCTGAGCCACATGTTGGTTTTTAGCGAAAACCGATAGGATTTATGAGGAGGCCATAGGGAGTCACCATGTGGAGTTTCATCCCCGTCAACCCTTAAAAATGTTTTTCCGGGTCAATCGTGCAGTGGAATGGAAGAAAACATTTGACCTCTAATTCTGGAATGGGTGCAGGGCCATTGAAATTCGGTTTTTTATCCCTGCTACCAGGTCTGACTTTGAGCTACAAATGACATATTCGACTTTGTCAACATTTTGCTTTAATCGTCGCATCTTACCAAAATAAGCACTTCCTTAATTCGCGTCTTTACTGAAAAAACTCACATACGTGCTGAGTGAAAATGGTTCCGCCCTCAGCAGTCCATGTTCCAATTCTTTAAACATTTTCCCCTAGCCCAGGCCGCATCCCAGACCTGACGAGGAGTTTTTGTGCTAAAACAGCAGGGCTTCCTCCCAATCCCTTTCAAAGCTAATGCCGGCAAACGGTTAGCAGCTTTTCGTTGTGGCACAAACCAAACGAGCAAACGCTTCATTGCAGCTCCTTGCATTGTCATCGCCGGCATCACGTGCGTTAGAACCAAGTTTCATATGCAGCAGGCAGCTTGACCCCATTTACGGCCAAGCCTTGTGCTTGACATATCATGCGCGCGTGCGTGAATGCGCCCTAGCATCTTCCATTTTGCGTGAGCTCATTCATTGGTCTAAGTAATGGCCATTGTCCAGGCTACACCAATCAATTTAAATACCTTCAGCGTGACTGCATCTGCACTCACTTCTTGATTTGATCGCCATTAACGCATCTCTCCTTGGATTAATTGACAGATTACTGCTACCGCAAGTTACCTATTTGCTTAAAAGTTTGCATTACTCATTTTATCTCCGCATGCTGTCTTTACTGTGCATCCCAGTCCATCTTAGCGTTTCATACCTATTTCTACCTTTTCGTAGTTCAATTTTTGCTTATTAGACAGTTAACTGCTGTTGCAATTTACTTATTTACTCAATCGTTTGCCCAACCTATTTTACCTCCACCTTACAGTTTTCACTGTAAGTTGAAGTGTACTGACTTTACTACGCGGCCCAGTACACCTCAGTACTTCACTGCCTATTTGCTTAAATGTTTGCATTACTCATTTTATCTCCGCGTGCTGCCTTTACTGCGCAGCCCAGTCCATCTTAGCTTTCCATACCTTTTTCTACCTTTTCGTAGTTCAGTTTTGCTATTAGACAGTTAACTGCTGTCGCAAGTCACTTCTCTTCTGCCTTTACTACGCGGCCCAGTACACCTCAGTGTTTCACTACTTTTTAACTTTCAACGATTCAACGTTTTGGTTGCGTAAACTCTTCCTACAGCGACGTTTTCGTGCTGCCAGAAAGCACGGCGCATTCATAGGAGAGGCTTTTTTCATACCGCTCCACTACATTTTTAGTTTTCGTATACAACGAGGTTGAACCGCTTCTGCTTCGGGATCAACTTCTACTCGCATTCTTAAAAAGCATTTCAAAAGCCTTCAAGTGGCTCATACACGACGAACATCCGCACGTCAACAACTGAAGATCCCTAATACCGTTAACGTTACACATGCAGAACAGGCGACTGCGGAGGAGCACATAATAACTCCGGTTACAGATGATCATATAACGTCTACTTCGAACTCTTCTGCGTGCCGTGGCGATGACCAACCCGACAGCTCTGCAAAGGCTGCAAAAACACCCAGGGGAGGCAACCTTAGCAGGCGTTCTAAAAAAGCTTCACTGGCTAAGAGGAAACGGCAGCAGGATTAAGTGCGCCTCCTTGGGGGAGAAGCGGCTGGCGTCTACTCAACCTCTGCTTTGCACTCTTCTGAGTGCTATGGCGATGATCGACTCGGCAGCTTTGCTAAGCGTGCCAAAATGGCGTGGTGTCACATGAAACACTTGGTGAGCGTAACTACCGTTTGCACTGCAAATCGGTTTACACATATTCGTTGAAAAGTAAGAGGAAACTACTTAAACGCTTGCAAGACAACAAATAGTGGTGTCATCGACAGAGGCCGCATCGAAAAGCAACTCGCAATGCAGCCGTCGCCGTCGCAAATTCCATTCGACGGTCCCAGGAGACCACAGCTGAGAAAACCGCACGTAACGCAGTGGAAGTTGCGGCAACGCCCAATCGACGGTCCCAGGAATCCATGGCTGAGAAAACCGCACGCCATGCAGCCGACGCCGCTGCAACGTCTGCTGCAAGGACGTGGTAAAGTTCAGTGCAAAAGCGCACAATGCGGCAACGCGATGCAATTTCAGTTTCCGCTGCTAGAGCTGTAGAAGGACATACTGAAAGCCTTGAAATGTGCAGCGCCGCCATGCACAGCGAGGGCTCTGTAGGCCACAAAAATAGTTTTGGTTTAAGCTGGTGTTCAACGATGAGCCCGTTTTGAGGCTTTCCGGTCACAAATACCTCCTTAATCAATGCCAGTTGTCTGTGGACATTGCAATGCCAAAAAACGGCCTGGAGAGTCTGCAGGTTTGTGTTGTTTAGACGGTATGGTACAGTTGCCACCTTTTCAAGAGCTACCTGCTCCGTTGAAAGCTCTGTTCCTCGCAAAAATCAGACAGTAGAATTGTGCCTTCCAGGTGACATCTTTTGGTGGTAATGCCTTCGCGAAGTCGGTTGGAATCCCACCTTCAATGTTCAAGGTCAGGTTTACTACCGGATTGGGTCTCTTTTGCCGGAAACTGCCACTGATTCGGCCTTTCTACAAATATACTTCATAGCTGACTACAATCAACAGGCAGATGGCCGCATGGGCATTATTCCCGAGAACAATACAGTCCAGGACAATCATCCTCACAGGAACATCATAATGAGACTCTAACAAATGCTCCACGAGACAAACAGCTATGTCCGCAGTTTTAAGTATGCTCTCGAAAATAATACTTCCTCTGATTTCATTATTGTAATTGATGCTGACAAACGGCCTCAGGGAGAGCACGAACGTCGTTACAATGCTCCCGCAAGTAACGAAGTTTCCGTCATTGTCAGCGGTGATCAGCACACCAGATATGCTATTGTTATCGAATCACGGGGCAGTGGGCTCCGAAGAATCAGTGAAACGCACCGGTCCTACGATACACTGCAATACCCACTTCTCTTCCCTTACGGAAAAGATGGGTACCACTTTGGCATTCTGCAAAATGGATCCAACTTAAAAACTGTACCTTGCAGGGCTTTCTACGCCTACCTATTGATGGTACATGAGGGTGCATTCAATCATCTTCATCGAAGCCGGCAACTTTTCCATCACTTCATAGTTGACATGGCTGCTAAGTTGGAATCCGAAAGACTCTGTTACATCAAAATGAATCAGACCAAGTTGCGCTGCGACTCTTACATTCACCTCCGTGATGCTTTACGAAATGACGCTGACACACGCAATATAGGCAAGATGTGCATACTACCTGCAACGTTCACAGGCAGTCCACGATACATGCACGCGAGGACGCAAGACGCGATGACATACGTTCGTAAGTACGGCCGACCAGACCTATTTATAACTTTCACGTGTAACCCAAAATATTACGCAATTGCTAAAGAGCTTATGCCAGGGCAATCGGCCTACGACCGATCAAACCTCATTGCGCGCGTTTACCATCTGAAGTTGGGAAAGGTAATGGATGTGATTACAAAGGGCCAGGTTTTTGGGGGTGTTTGCTGTCGCATGCACACTACTGAGTGGCAGAAACGCGGCCTGCCTCACGCACATATACTAATTTGGCTGTGTGACAAGATTGAAGCCACAGAAATCGATCATCTTATTTCTGTTGAAAGTCCTGATCCGTCGACTGATCCTGAATTGTACGAAATAGTGACAACCAACATGATTCATGGTCCCTGCGGTTCGCATTAGAATTAGACCAACTGTCACAACAGCGACGGCAAATGCATCCGGCAGTATCCACGAGATTTCGTGAGCGGAACTATTACAGGGAGCGATGGTTATCCACGGTACCGGCGAAGGTGTCCCGCTAAGGGAGGATTTACAGCCGTGGTAAAGGGCCACCAAGTGGATAACAGATGTGTAGTGTCATACTGTCCCCTGCATACAAAAGCGTTCAATGCGCACATCAATGTCGAATATTGCCATTCAGTTCGCTCCATCAAGTATGTATGCAAGTACATCAACAAAGGGACTGATGCTGCACTGTTTGGTATTAGGCAGGAAGGTTTCGTAGGCGAAATCCAGGACTTCCTTGCAGGGCGCGTCATTAGCAGCACAAGGGCCCTTGGCGAATATTCAGCTTCCCCATCCACGAACGCTTCCCAGCAATCGTCCAGCTTGCTGTGCACATAGAAAACGGCGAAATTCGTTATTTTTCTGCGGATACAGACATGGATGTGGCTGCGCGTACCAAAGACACAACACTTACAGCGTTCTTCAAATTTTGTCGACAGGGCGAGTTTGCTAGGACTCTACTGTACCCAGACGTGCCTTCATACTACGTGTGGACAAAAAAGAACGCCTGGGCCCGACGGAAGTGCGGAGCCAACGTCGAGGGCTATCCAGGCGTCAAAAAAGACGCCACATTTGGAAGGGTATTCATGGTTCCCCCATCACGACAGGAATGTTTTTCCTTGCGACTCCTTTTGCACGGAGTTAGTGGTCCAACGAGCTACAATAACTTACGGACGGTTAATGGAGTTTTATGTAACACTTTTTGTGAGGCCTGCCTCCGTCTCGGCTTTTTGGAAGATGACAGCCAGTGGTATCACACAATGGCTGAGGGAGCTCTTTTAAAAATGCCCTCTGCTATGCGCCACCTCTTCACCACAATCTTACAAATGTGCGAACTTAGTGATCCCAAATCACTTTGGGGCAAATACAAGGACTTTTTGTCCGAAGACATACTCAGAGAAGCGCAACTGCTGTGTCCAACAATGGCTCTTACATTCAACGATGAAATTTACAACAGGGCGCTTATAATCATTGAGAGCCTGTTTGTTGAAATGGGGGTGAGGAAATCTCTCGCCGCTATTGGGCTTCCAACGCGAGATCGTGTGGCTTCCTCCAGTCTCTCACTTGAGATTGTGCGGTAGACATCCAACTCTGTTGAGGAGCTCAACGCCTACGTCACAACAAATGAGCCAAGACTTCTCATAGACCAAAGGGCCGCTTGCGATGCGGTTCTTGCATCCACCAGGCAGGATACAGGATAAATTTTCTTTCTGGTCGCGCCTGGGGGAACGGGAAAAACGTTCGTAACAAAACTGCTTCTTGTAGAAATTCGGTGCCATGGCGAAGTGGAGCTAGCAGTAGTTTCTTCAGGCATTGCTGCCACATTACTACCGGTTGGCCGAACAGTGCACTTAACGTTTAAACTTCCGCTTGACCTGATTAAGTCAGAAACAGCTGTATGCACTATAGCCAAGCAATCAGGTCTAGCGGAGGTACTCAGGCGATGTCAGTCCCAAAACTGCACTCGAGGCTGTAAACCGCTCTCTGAAGGATATTCGAAACCTCGATGCCCTTATGGGAGGTATAACTGTCCTTCTATCAAGTGAATTTCGCCAGACTCTCCCCGTTGTGCCTAAGGGGACAAGGGCAGACGCTATACGAGCGTGCTTGAAATCGTCACAACTTTGGCCCACTGTTAGACCATTGCACCTTACCACCAACATGCGTGCACAACTAACTGGCGATGTTGGGTCCGCCGGATTTTCGAATTCATTATTAGCCCTTGGCGAAAGTATTATTCCAGCAGACACTAATGGATTTGTAAAAGTCCAAGGGTTGTCTACAGTGGTCACAACGCCACCAACACTCAGGGAATCAGGCGGATTACATTCTAAAATTTCGGGCGTTCTTTACAATTCAACCAGAAATTTCTACGCGGCCCAGTTAGAGGTGCCTTGCATAGAATGCCGTGTGACCCCGTCGTGACTCAAAAATCGATACAAACCTCCGTGTTGACCATGCCCTCAGCAGTCCATTTCCCACTTCTTTAAACTTTGTTCTTTCTCCCAGGCCGCATCCCAGATCCGATTTTTCAATTTACAGAGTTTTTTTATTTCGGACTCAAACTTTGTAAAAAAAAACAGATTAACTCACAGGTGATACGGATTTTGGGGGTTTTAATTAGAATGCACTACGGAGCCCAGTACATCTAAGCTTTTCACCTCATTTTGAACATGGTGCTTTGAAAGAAATCGAAAAAAAGATACATGAAAAAACAAAGCGATACACATACACAAACACACACACACACACACACACACACAAACACACACACACACACATATATATATATATATATATATATATATATATATATATATAGAGAGAGAGAGAGAGAGAGAGAGATAGAGATAGCTTGTCTGGGATGGGGATTGGGTCCAGTTACTAATGTGAAAGTAAGAACTTTATTAATGAAAGTACATAAGATTTTATTCTTTAACGATTGGCAGCGAAGCAGAACTGCGATTTGACATTTAGTTTCACTATTGTGAAACGACTTATGTGAGTCAAATGTCATTACACCTCGTTAAGCAGTGACTGAGAAAATTTTTAATATTGATAGTCTATGTAAGTGAGTATATGGCGGATTATATTTTTTAAGCTTAAAATTAAGACAGGAAAGATGGAAGGAAACAAAAAAGATTTTCGATTATTTGTATTGAATATGGTAATTATATTCTAAGAAACAGTAATTGAGCTATCGAATTTATTCTTTTCATTGACCAAGAACGGTAATATTGGCTTGAGGTATTATTATTAATAACTAACTATTGTTAGATCCTTTGCCTTCTGCTGCTGATTTTATATGTACCGCGTCTCTTCAGGACTTGGGCGATCATCGTTTCCACTATTTCCTGTTCTGACATAAAGTCGTTAGAAAAGTTATTCGCCGAATTCGTCTGTCCCTCCTGCCATCAATATACCTTGTGAGTGTCAGATATTCTAAGCCTTCTTTCCCAAGTTAAAATTTCCACTACATTTTCTGATTATAAGTATAAGTGTCCTTTATATTTATTTTCTCTAACTGTTGCTAGTATGTTCAGTCTCTGATATTCTCAGCATCCTTCTGTAGAACTGTGTTTCTGTTGTCTCAAGTCTCTTCTTCATCTGTGAGTTGACTGAACACATTCAGGTAAGACAGACATTAATAACTGTATATATATACATATATGTATATATTCATATGTGTGTACATGTATGTAAATGTGCATATATATATTTGCATATATATGTGTATATATGTATATGTGCGTATATTTGTGCATGTATATGCATGTATATATGTGAATATGTACGTATGTGTATATATATTTATATGTGTACATATACGTATGCATATTAGGGTAGGTCGATTTTGGAACTATAAAAAGAATAACTTGAAGAAAGTTGCAAAATAACGTCAAAAATTACCACAAAAATATTTTTCTTTAAAACTTCGTATTTATTTGAAGAATCGAACTTAAAGACAAAATAAATTGCAATTTTTATAATCATATTAGTGTCACCGGAAACATGTGTATGTTGAATTAAAGCCGAATCTTAACGAAAAGAAAAGAAGAAAATCCGCTTAATAAAGGATATTTTTAAGTTTAGTATCTATTCTCTTAATAAATTAAATGAAATTACTAAAAAGAAATAAAACACACTAAAATATTTAGTTTAAAATACAAATAACTACTCATGAACGGCGTCTTTTTTACTGAATACTTTTTCGGTATTTACCGGTAGTAATTACCTCCACTTGTAAGTTCGTTTTATTTTTGTTTACTGTTTACGCTTTTAACTAGCACAAATATCTATTTTATTTTTCATCAAAATATACTTAACTATTTAAAAAAATACAACTTTTATAATTATTGTAATTTGTTTATATTTTCAAAATTAGTGTTTTATTAAAAAGCCTGTTTACAAGCTAATCCCGGAACTAACTCTACTTTTATGTAAATAAACATTACTTTTTAAAAATGCATTTCAAACTTTATTTTCCAATTTATTGTGAAAAATATTTTTGTGTAATTTCTGATAATACATATATTTTCTTTGTCAGATATTTTAATAAAAATAGCAGGAAAAAGCAATCCAAAGGGCCTAGCATACCGTGGAATTTTGATAAGGCTATATAAGGCCTACTTATCCCCAATATTAATATAAAAAAGATATTTATATAGATAAATGCAACGCTGATAGAGCAAAGGCTAAAGTGAAAACAAATGCTTATCAACAGCATGATGAAAAAGTGGAAAATCTTTGTATGGACAATTTGATGCTGCTTTCTCTCTGACTATCTTCAAATACCGACTTTCTATGTAAAAAAAGTATGCATTTGATGTCTCGTGTGAAGGCAATTTGACAACTGAAGATGGTTCGCTGGTATCTAATGCCATAACATCTAGTCGAAAATAGGAACAATCGATTGATGATTTTTGGTAGGACAACATTGAATTGGCTAAAACTTAATTCAATGCTGTCTCGTGTGACGACAATACAACTAAATATTTTTCATGGGTATCTAACATCTGGTCTGAAAACGAAGTATTTACTAAAGATTTGTTTATTTACTGATAGTTCACCTAATAAAAGGCCTAAGTCCCACTCAATCTAGAACATTACTAGGTAAGATTGTTGAACTAACAGTAAAGAGGAATTAAGAAATATATATTATAAGGCCGTGTAGGATATATATCGGTTGACTCTGGGCATAACGAGACCAATATTGTAGTTGTTAGGGGTGCATTTTTTATCTGGAGAAGAAGCTGTTTGAGTGGAACTTTCAAGAACACCAAGGAAATAAAGATGGATTACCACTGTGAACGTGCCATTGCAGGTCCGTGCTGTGCAGGTCTGAGCTGGTGGAACTAAGGATTGTAACTCTATTGAATATCTGTCATAGTAATAAAGATATGTTAGTAAGAGGTTAGCAACGTTTCGGTTTTGAGGTAAGGATCGTGAGACGAAGAAGAATTCTGCATCCACAAGCCCAACTAAGCGATTTTGAACTTTTTGAACAGAGTATGGCAGCAGGAGTCTGGTATTTTCTAGAGTGATACAAGGGACCGATGATTCTTCCACGATTTTTTTGATTGGCACGGATATATGAGTTCCATCTGAGGTTTCGGGAGTGAGCTTTAAATCTAACTCTTGTTGGTATGACCACTCATCAGGATTGGTGCAGGTTTAGGATTTTGAAGTTGGTGGGATGAAAGCAATTGAATCGGCTAAAGCAAGTGTAGTTCTGTCTCGTATGAAGAAGTCCCCCACAATTGAATATTTTCTCGGTTTTCTAAATATCTGTGCTTTTCTGGTCGACTTGCAGAAATTATTTTGATGGGATAGTCAAATTTGATTTTTATTGATTCGAAAAAGTTGAATGATAAAATTCAAATATACTTACAAGATGTGACCATTCTGCAGAGAATTTGTGTTAGGACTAAAGATAGCGCAATACTCACCATACTAATGTTCACAGCTTCCAAAGATCTGTCAGGCTACAATTGTGGCAATAACTCTCGGTGCGCACGTATGTATGAAAACTGGTATAAATGTTTTCAGGATTTTAATAGAATTTAATATAGACACGCGTAATCATTTGTCGCCTTTCGAACCTGCAGCTTTCAAAGATGAAGAAAACCTAACGAACCGGAAAGAGGAGAAGCACTGAAATCTTCTATGGAATACTTGGCAATAACTAAAGAGAATTAAGTGTGACAGCAATTTTTAATATTATCAGACTCGCTAAGTCACCTTTTGAAAGAGGTCAGGAATATCACGTTATTCCATATGGCTAACCAATATCCTGTGTTTGAGTTTAATTCAATCAATTTATTTATCTGTGGAGACTTAACACAGAAGTTGATCGCGATCTTTTATCCATTTACATAAGTCGATGTTCGAGTTCAGGTAAAAAGTAATATATGGGATTACACAAATTTTCATATAACACGTAGTATGGTAATTTGTGTAATCTATCCAAGTATATTTCGGTCTATCAAAGTATGTTATTATCTATCTATCTAAGGCAGTTAATATATATCATAAACAGTTTTAAATAAAGGGTGTTTAGATAACGCTTCTAACATTCTGAGTCAGGAGTAAAAATGTCAATAATAATGAACACACTATGTCCCCCTCTCACTATATATATATATATATATATATATATATATATATATAATTATGGACTCTCCCGTTGGTTTCGACGCATGAGGATCTGACAGTTTAGTTATGAAATTTTGTGCTATAATCTTAAGTGGCACTTAAGACCCGCTAGTGATTTACAAAGGAGGCCACATATGGAGCAAGTGTGAGGATTGTGCGATGAGATCACAGTTAAATCGTGCTCTCGCTTCTTGAAGATGATTCCACTAAAACACGTTGATCTCCATTTTACCCGGTCCAAGGCTAATTTATATATATATGGGTGTGCGTGTATCTGTTTGGCTGTGTGTGTGTGTTTATGTGTGTGTAGCCCATATGAGTATCCATATATTTTTAAAGCGCACACTTACTACATTCATCTTCGGCGGAATTTACGAGATGTGACACTTTGACGTCAAGCAGAGTAATTATCAACACATAAATAATTCCGCTCTTCATACAGCTAATATACAAACGAATACACCAATAAAAATATGTTATTTAATGTATAAACCTAATAATCCTTTGGTGAAATTACTCATTAAAATCTGAGAGTCATGCATTTCTACCGTGAACTATTGTGAATATAACAGAAGTATTAAAATGGGAATGTCATTACATCAATAACGATACATTCATAAATCAATAAAAAAAACGAACTAAACATGATCCTTACTGACGTTTTCTAAGCGTTTGGTCAGTTCTAAGAAGCGAAATTCCTGAACATTGGTTTCTATTCGTTTTCATGAGCAGAAACATGCAAACAATGTTTTTAATTTACTGCTACTCTCGTGTTTATTTCGTTTCGTCGGTTTTCGCATTTCATTCATTTATAGTTTTATAGACACCCGTTCTTGGTAAGACTATTTTTACGTGAGTTTTTCGTTAGCAACAAATATTAATAGATTATGACTATAGTGTAGTGAAAACAGGACAAGAGATTCTGTCTACTAATCTTTTATACAATTAAGAATCTTACTACTCGTCTACTTGACAAGCGGAAATGTACAGCTTTTATAGCTTGGATTATCAAAGAGGAGATAATCAATATTCACAACATTCTTCCCCACCAAATTTCTCACTGGTAGGGAAGAAAGTCCCTTAAATGTCCAGGCTCCCTACGAGCTCGCAGTGACCGCCTCGGCAGTCCATGATTCGTGGTCGGAGTACTCGAACAGGGAGGCTCTTCAGTGAGAGCCTGTCTGTGGGCTCTAAAATACCTTGCTCCGAAATGTTTCCTTCTCAGAGGAGCAGGCCGCTCCGCGTCAGAGTCAGTCTCTGGATGAACACGTTTTTTCGGTGCTAGTCCTTCATGTCTCAGGGATTCAGGTGTTGGCCCATCCGAAGTGTCTGACGGAGCCTCAACGGAGATAGTGTCATTAGACGACGTGTCAGGAGCAATTTCAGTGCCATGATCTTCCGGAGGGGCTTCAGTGTCAGGGGTAGTTGGTCTGTCCTCAGGGGCTATCCACGGTCCTGGCACGTCTCCGGCCGGTGCTAGGTCCCTGAGAGACACATTAGACTCTCTACCATCTGCATGTCGTACTAGAGCGTACTGGGGTTTCGCCTCTATAAGCTCTACCTCGTCCACCAAGGGATCGTTCTTGGTGTAACGTGCATGTCGTCTCAGAAACACAGTACCGAGTCGAGAGAGCCAAGATGGAAGCGAAGCTCCCGTCGAACTCCGTCGCTGAAAAGGTAAAAACCTTTCGTGTGGGGTGGCATTCGTGGCGGTACACAATAGGGATCGAATGGCGTATAATGCGACAGGAAGGAGATCTTCCCAATTATCAATCGAACATCCGTTATTTGAGGCAGCCAATTGAACGGTCTTCCAAATAATGCCGTTATATCTTTCGCATTGGCCGTTACCCTTAGGGTTGTAGGCAGTTGTCCGGCTTATAGCTACTCTTCGTTCCTGTAGAAATTGTCGAAGCTGCTCTGACATGAAAGAAGTATATAGGCAGGGGCTCCAAAGATGGCGAATAGTGAGCAGAGGCATTGTATAATTGCAGCAGCCGATATATCTGAGCAAGGGAAGGCAAAAGGAAACCGTGAATATTCGCCGACAACCGTTAATATATATCGCTTCCTTGTTTTGCTTGGTAGCGGTCTTTTAAAATCAAGATTGAGTCTTTCAAACGGTTGTGTTGCTTTTATTAACACGCCAATTTTGGGTTTATAAAACCGAGGCTTTATTTGAGCACACGTTTGACAGGAATTTGTAATTCTTTTTACCTCCTCCACTGGGAAAGGCAAGTTTCTACACCTCACAGCATGAACCATTCGAGTAATGCCCGGGTGACAGAGATTGTTATGTAGCGTTCGGAGTTCGTCCCCGCTTGATGCCGTACAGCATACTCTTGACAGTGTATCAGCTGTTGCCAGGTCGGTAGCTCACGTCAAAGGAGAAACAAGATAGTTCAATTCTCCACCTCGCTATTTTTTCATTCTTTATTTTACTTGTAGTCTTAGAATTGAACATAAAAGCAACTGATTTCTGGTCAGTAATAAGTTTAAAGCGGCGTCCGATCAGGTAGTGTCGCCATTTTCTTAATACCTCGACTATGGCGTAGGCTTCCTTTTCAATTGCGGGGTGTCGTCGTTCAGCCTGTGAAAGGGTCCTTGAAAAAAAAGCTACAGGACGATCAGCTTGTCTTAATGAAGCAGCAATAGCACAGTCTGACGCATCCGTTTCAACAACCAGAGAAATATTTTGGTCTATTGTTGTAATTGCAGATTTCGCAATATCCTTTTTCAGTCCCTCGAATGCCTCAACGGCTTGAAGGGACAGAGGAAACGTCTCTACTTGTGTTAATGGATGTATCTTTTCTGAAAACGAAGCAATCCATTGGGAGTAGTGAGCAAACATGCCCATAGCACGTCGAAGGAAAGGCTGGTTGTGAGGGACAGGCATCTGGAGTAAAGGTTTCAATCGATCTGCGTCCGTTGCCATAAAACCTTTGCTTATGGTAGGTTTATTTTGTCCAGTCCAAACGAGCATTTGTCGTCGTTTAGGGCAAGGCTGTATTTGTCGATGGCGGACATGAACCGTCTGAGATTTCCGTCGTGTTCCTTTCTATTATGGTTACATACTGTGACGTTGTCAATGTACGAAAATGTGCATTCCAGTTTCTCATCCGTTATGATTTGGTCGACTATCCTTGGAAACTGGCTACCCCATTCGTAACGCCAAAAGGAATCCTGCGAAATTGATATAGTCGACCGTTCGCCTCGTAAGCAGTGTATAGCTTGTCTCTAGGTCTAATGGCAATCTGATGGTACGCGATTTTCAAGTCCGGAGTGCTAAACATACGATATTTGGCTATTTCGCCTATCATTTCATCCATCCTGGGTAGTGGGAAGGCGTCCAAAAGAGTAAATCTATTTATGGTTTGGGAGTAATCTATAACCATTCTCTTTTTATGGTTTTTAGAAGTGGTTATAACTACCTGAGCCCTCCAGGGTGATTTGCTAGGCTCAATTATACCCTTCTCGAGTAGTCTTTTTATCTCAGAGTCAATGAATTTTTATCATTATAAGAAAAACGTCTGCTATGGGTTCAGTTTTCGAAAAGTGACGGGTACTGGATTTTTGATGTCGCCAATCCACAAATTTTCAATGCGGGCATTGAACCGCCAAACGGAATTTCAATCTGTGAGTGTTGCTGTAATAAATCGTGTCCCAGTATTATTTCGCAACAAAGGTTTTTCACTACGGATAATTTAGTGGTTTTATAGGAGACGTCATTAAATAGTAAGTCCACCAAACAATAACCACTTGCTTGAGCAGACAATGATGCGTTTGCCATTGTTACTCTGCTGGGGGAGGGGACAAAATACAATTTGTTGGTTTTTACCAAGCTTTCTTTGATAAAATTTTCTGAGCTCCCGGTATCGAGCAGAGCATTTGTAGACCTCCCGTTAATTTTCACTTTTACAATAGTTTTTGAAAGGTAGTCGGGGGAGGCGGCTAAAGTTGCAGATGTATTTTGACGAGTGGCTTTGTATAGAGTTTTAGAAGACTTGCATACCTTTGAAAAATGACCAAGTTTTACACATTTATGACAACGAGTATCTCTGGCAGGGCATGAAACTCGTCGGTGTTTAGATAAGCCACAAAAATAGCAAGTGTCCCTTTTTAAAGCGGCAGTGACCGATTGTTCTTGAAGCTTCGTCGGACTATCGTCATGAGGGGGGTAGTAGGAACAGGTGGGTTTAACGCGGCGCCTACAGTGTCTGGCTGTAAATAAGAACTAGACTGCTGTATAGCACTTTCGAAGATCTAGGCTTGCTCGTAAGTTGTTCTAAGTGTAAGGGTCTTATTCTCAAGAAGACGTTGTCTTATCTGAGTATTACGTAAGCCGTTAATGAAGGCGTCCAAAATGTGTTGCTCTTGGGACTCTAATGCCGTCATTGGGCAGAAGTTGCAATCTTTGCTCAGAAAGCTCTTAAGGAAATGGTCCAATGTTTCGCCTGATTCTTGTCGGCGAGTCGCAAGTAGGTGTCTAGAAAATATCTCATTTTTGGGCTTTATGTATGTAGCGTTCAGTACATCGATTGCTTCCTCGTAGGTAACGCAATCCGAGATAATTTCGTTGACTGTGTGAGACAGGTAGTTGGTTAGGAGCGCACGCTTATTGATGGGACGTACGGCTCTTTCTGAATGTAGAACCTCGATGAAATTTGTAAATGTCTCCCGCCAATGTTTCCAGCACTTTTCGGCTGAATCGCTTACTGGATCTGTGGTAAATCGCTCCGGTCGCATAAATTGTTCCATTCTTAATTGAATAAATTGTAATGAAAACAGGACAAGAGATTCTGTCTAGTAATCTTTTATTGAATTAAGAATCTTACTACTCGTCGGTATTTATCAATCCACCCACGAGGATCGAATGTGGCACAAGGCCGTTTTAATGTGGGTATCCCCGAGCCCGTAGGCTCGGCCAAAAATATGGCCTTTCTGAACCCGCCTAGACGGGTTCAGGCCCTGTCAACCTCCACGGACGAAACCTTTCCCTTCGGCAAAGACTCGTCCGGGTTCCTCTCTGCTAATGCAGAGAGTTTGACAGTCGCCGACGAATCTTACTACACGTCGGTATTTATCTATCCACCCACGAGGATAGAATGTGGCACAAGGCCGGTTTAAAGTGTGTATCTCCGAGCCCGTAGGCTCGGCCAAAAATATAGCCTTTTTGAACCCGCCTAGAAGGGTTCAAGGCCTGTCTACCTCCCCGGACGAAACCCTTCCCTTCGGCAAAGCCTCGTCCGGGTTCCTCTCTGGTAAAGCAGAGAGTTCGACAGACGAACGCAAGATCGACTCGAATCTTACTAATCGTCTACTTCACAAGCGGAAATGTACAGCTTTTATAGCTTGGATTATCAAAGAGGAGATAATCCATATTCACAACATATAAGATCTAACGGAAATAAAGATAAATTGTTATTCTTACATATTAATTCCTTTTCCGCCTAAATTGAATATTTTTAGAAGCTGTTATAAGATTTTCAATATTTTATTTCTTTTAATTGTAATTCTGTTGCATCGTAGCTTTTTTTGTCGGATTCTATTGAGTTCTTTTTCGTAATTATTTGTCAGTTATCATTGACTTTATTTCTTTTTTTTTTTTTAAATTCGTTTTGTATTTTTATTGATTCTTTCAATCCCTTCTTTATTTAATTTTGATTCTTTCTTGTTCCAAACACTGAATATCTGATGCCGTTGATTAGACATATTTTTTTGCAGATTTTATTTCTTCGTTCGTTCATTTTCATCTTTCTGGAATGAATGAAAGAATAAAAGAAGCAAGGAAGGAAGAGTGCACGGAAGGAACGAAAAAAGGGAAGGAAACCTGAAGAGATATGAAGAATAAGCTTTGCAGAAGAAACAACAGATCACAAAGGAGCAACCCTCTTTTTTCATACCTCTTTATTCCTTCGCGCACATAATTCATTCATTTCATCTATTTTACTGATTTCTACTTTGTTCATCCTAAATTCTCCAATTTTGGTATAATTTATTTCTGTTTATTTTCTAAGTCATACACCAAGATAGCGTTAATAAAGTTGCAAATCAATTCACTCATCTAGAATCTTTATTATGTATATTCATATTTGGCTCTTTGTCTAATCCTCTTATCACATTCGTTCCAGAGAAGATCGCAGCCATTGCATAAATTCCCGATAACTATTATAGTTCCTCTAGACAGGATAGTACGAATATATAAATTTTCTCTCTCTCTCTCTCACAAACAAACACATACATATATATGTATTATCAAATTGATTAAGTTCGACAATTATTTACTGTTTTCTGTTTATACGTTGTTTTATCTATTAAAAAAATTAGACAGAATATATATATATATATATATTTTTAAGTAATTCATTGAGTCTGATAGAAATCTCAACAGAATGCAGAAAGCACTGGACGGCCGTTTCGTCCTACATTTGGGACTCATTGTGCGCATCCACTACCGAGAATTGAAACCCCTGACAGTTAGGTTGTCAAGCAAACATCATAGCAACTGTTCCACTGGGCCTCGGTGACGAATAGAATATTCTATTCGAAGACTAATTTGATAGCCAGCAATATAATTTTGAAAGTGTTTCTTTTTAAAATATTGTTTAGATGAGAAGTTTAATTTAGCTATTTAGTTTAAATTGTTAATGACAGCAAATTTATATATTTAAGGACATTCACTTTTATAGATTAGGAAGCAGGAATTAGAACTGGCTGATGCTTTCATACGGGTAGGTATTTTTATATGTCATTCAATTTTTGTCATCTATTATAATAGTTTTAAATCAATAATCAAATTATCAAATTAAAA
This sequence comes from Acanthosepion lycidas, assembly GCA_963932145.1. Classification (NCBI taxonomy): domain Eukaryota; kingdom Metazoa; phylum Mollusca; class Cephalopoda; order Sepiida; family Sepiidae; genus Acanthosepion; species Acanthosepion lycidas. Next base: position 125,590,768 of record OZ010574.1, on the reverse strand, counting down.
TTCCACACCTCTATCCTAAATGAGACTAAGGTTGTTTATGAACTTATCTGTCCAACCGTAGATTACGTCTATGTAAATAATAAAGAATATATGACTTATATAGATTACGCAAAAACCACACTTTCCCGCAGATTTACAAAACAAAATGCTATTAGACAGCACATTAGCAAGCACCAAAATATGTATAGTAACAATACACGGTTCCTTACACTTAACAACTTAATAAGCGTGGTAGCAAAAACACTAAAGATTACTGAAGCCATTTACATCCAAGTAAAATAACCATGCATCAATAAAAAAATGATTATAGTTTCCAACCTGCATTTTTCAGTCATCACAAATTACTGATACACTTTACCGCAGAACATAGCCGAAAGAAAGACTTCATATGTTTATCTGGATTTATTAAATATATATAAAATGAATTTATTCATATATATATATATATATATATATATATATATATATATATATATATATATATATATATGTGTGTGTGTGTGTGTGTGTGTGAGTGTGTGTGTGTGCATGTGTGTGTATTTATATATATATATATATATATATATATATATATATATATATATATATATATATATATATATATTCGTAAAGATTTACCTGTACAGACTGCATTTCTTGTTAAACAGGATAAACCAACATGAAGATGAGAGAATTGTTTATGAGAGAAAAGCAAGCCATTTTGAAGTTAAGAAAAGAAGGAAAACCAAACACAGCCATTGGACAAAAATTGGGGATAGCCAAAACAACAATTTAGAATGTTCTGAAAAAGAAAGAAACTACTGATGTATTGAGCAACAGACAGAACAGGTCGGCCAAGGAAAACAACAGCAGTTGATGACAGAACCATTGTAAGAGGTGTGAGGTAATTACTCAAAACAACAGCCAGCGTCATCACTTGTCGATTGTGAAACCTTGACACCACAGTGATGTAGTGAATGTTTCAAAATCCAGCGTTCGAAGAAGACTTCAAGAGCAGAAATATAGAGGCCATGTCATAAGGTGGAAACCACTCACCAGCAGTAAGAAACGAAAAGCCAAATTGGGATTTACAAGGAAGTATAGAGATATGCGACAAAAGTTCCGGGAGAAAGTTTTACGGACTGATGAGACCAAGATTAATCTCTACCAAAGTGATTGAAATGCCAAAGTGTGGAGAAAGAAAGGATCTGCTTATGATCCAAAGCATACAAGCTCATCTGTGAAGTATCGTGGCGTCTTGGCCTGAGCTTGCAAAGCTGCTTCTGGAACAGGCTCATTCATATTTATTGATGATGTAAATCGTGTTGTTAGCAGCGGAATGAATTCAGAAGTCTACAGAAATATTTTAAGGAAAATGAAGACAAAATTGACACTTAGAATCGGAAAGTGACAAATGAAATATGTACGACATATAATAAGGAAAGAAGGCTTGGAATATGTGACACTCATAAAACAAACTGTAGGCATGAGGGTTAGCGGAAAACAACGAATAACCTACCTAAAGATCTTGTGTAACTGGCAGAACAGAGATTAGAAGATAACAAAAAGAAATAAATCATGTCAATGTCAAAGAAAGGTTTCTCTTTACTTCCAAAATTCAGACATTATCGAGATTATCTTTTGAACAAAGCTAACGTCGTTGCTCACGTGTTCACCCTATGATATTCTCAGAATCCTTCTGTAGAAGCACATTTATGTTGCTTGAAGTTTCCTCTTTATCGGTTATGAGGTTGTACAACATTCACTGGAGGTCCGATTTTACATAACGGTTCAGCAGTCTTTTCTTTGTTTCTAACTTGACAAGAAAATATATTTGGATCATCAAGCATAGAATTCTGTAGATTTTAAAACACTTTTCTGTATATAGTTCGGCATTGAAAAATCAAAGCGAGTAATTGTTATTTGTCAGGAACTAGGAAAAACATTCCAGATAGAACAAGGTGGCAACAGGTAAAATATGCATTATAGAATTTCCACCTGTCTAATTGTCGAGTGTTCGTTTTTCAGCACATTCGTCTGGTCAAGCACATTTTTGTTTGTTCAACACCTATAGAGCCCAACTATAATTTATACTGCAAATATACTGAGTGGATCTTAGTTGCAGTTTCTGGGATAGAGCGTACAATCTGATGTGATCAACAGTTTGAACTAGGGCTGGGCGCCTGAAAACTCGCTCAAGATAACTTGTAATCTCGTGCTAACACCGACATCGATAGATTCCGATCAGTTCCGTCTATCCAGTTTCACTTAGAAGACTTGAGTGGTATGGTTTTCAGGTACTGTCCAAATATGCCGCACGCCAAGATCTCCTGCCTAGTCCAATAACATCAAAAAGCCACTTGACGGATCAATCCCTCGTCTAATGATTGGTAAAGCGAACGTTCTAACCAATCAGCGACATTCCAACCTGACACTCGATATTAATTTCATACGCAATCTGAGTCGAGATTAAATAGATTTCTCATCTCTTCACTCACGTTTTTATCGACTGTATTAAAATGGGATCGCATTAACTTTTGCCAGATGTCTTACTCCTCAAAACGTAATGAGCAGTCGCAAATGCTATTTAAAGCTCAGATATCCCGTTCTCTTTTCAGAGCAAACATATTTTTACGGACCTCAGATTTTCTACGATATGGAAGTTGGAAGAACGATACAGCAGAGCTAGAAGTTGCACTTACTAGACGTATCTCAAAAGATCTAGAACTATCGTCATTTAAATGTCCATTAAAGAAACTGTATTTCTGATCAATCAAAATTCGTAAATAATTATATCGGCCACACTACAACATGTTTGACACGCAGACTCACTGTACACCTTTCTGACCATAGCTCAATTAGATCTCATTTAAATATTTATGGAGACCTACCGGGCACTATTCGTAGCATATTTGTTGACAACACTAATATAATAGAATTATCTACATGCAAAAAAAAAAAAAAAAAAAAAAAAAGGCTAAAAATAATTGAAGCCTTATTAATAATAATAATAATAATAATAATAATAATAATAATAATAATAATAACACTTAATAATATTAACTTTGAGCATAGATACAATATCTTGACCGTGTTTTGAAAAATAAAAACATTATATAAATACATACATGCAACAAAGTATTTCTTATTTAACATTTAAAATATTTAATCCTTGAAAATGGGTAAATTTATAGCCGAAAGCGCTCGGATAAAAAAAACATTCGGACAGTTTTTATATAATTTATCATCCGAAAAGAAAACAATTATTAAATCGCATGAGAAATTGTATAAAAAACTAAATAAAAGCACCTTGTCTATCGCGTTCAATGAACTGTGCATGAAAGGAGGATTGCTGCATAAACACACACATACACACACACATACACACACATGTACATATATATATATATATTATAATAAATTTTCATAAAATTAAAGATACATTTTCTTCATACTGCTAAACAGTTTTCAAAACAGGGAACGGTATGCTTCTACATAGTCTGAATGATTTAAAGCAAAAGGGCTGACCGATGCAATACATCATCTTAATCCATGTGTAACGTTGTATGGGCATTTTATGGAAACTCACCTTCCGTGGTAGGCGAGGTATTTTTTGCATCAATCGGATATGTACGACAACAGCAAGCTTAGCCATTTATTATTAATGGATTAAAAGGTCAGGAATATGTCTGTATATTGAAAGTGGTGCATTGGTCGATGTATAATGGCGTGCTTTTATCATTTTTGAGAGAAGGCAACGAAATATGACCCTGAACTTATTTAAGGTTACGTATCGGAAGCACGAAAAAGGCAAGCAACATTTTTTTAAAATGAGCGAATCGTGAATATATTCCCTAAAACAAAAAGATTATAATGGGAAGTGAACAATCATTAAAACACCACGAACCGGCAAATTGACAGGAAAAGAGACGGAAAAAAATACAAGGTTAAAGTGTAGCTTTTCCGGATAGCTTAGTGATTGGTGAAACAATTCAACCGCCCAGTTGATATATGATGGTAAATCAAAAGAAAAAAATGTCCTATAAGAACAGCATAATTGTCCAATCACAGCCAGTGAAAGTTGAGTTAGAGCAATTAATCTTGTATTTTCAAGCGGCTAAACAAGGTCAACAGCGTAGATACCTTTCTTTCTCTTTTTCGACATATATTCATATATCTCTTTATACAAATATTACCTCTGTTCGCAAATTATCTATCGATCTATACCTATCGAGTTAAAGGTATGTTCATGTGAATGTACGTGTATATTTTTATATGTACAACTTAGTAATAGATTTTTATTACTCCGACAGATTTTTATCACTATATTTTGAGTGGATACATGTATTTAATTATTTATCTATCGACATATATCTAAGTTTCTTAATATCTGTCTACTAGCAGCATGGCCCGGCGTTGGCCGTGCTTGATTCAAAAATCGTACGACTCATACAGCAATCGCTATCACTTGACTTTACCCTTCCTTGCCTTTAAAGGAGTACACTTTGCCGTGCTGATGTTGCTACATGCCTTACTTCTTGCCTCTCTCACACTGCGAATTTTTTCTAAGCTCTACTAAACATTAAAAGTATTACGAAAAAAGAACTAAACAAAATGAACACAAAACGATCAGCTTTAAAAAAGGACTCGTAACTGGAAAAACCCAATTCTGCGGAATCAACGTTGAATCAGAATCAACATTGAGTTTAAGCAAGCGAATGAGCCAATTGGAGTAAAGTGTCATGCAGATTTAAATTTTTCCCACTTGTGACGAATGCAGCTATCGATTTTTTTGCATGCCAGTTAACATTCGTGTCAGTCAGCTGTTGGCTCTTACGCTGACCAATAGAATCTTCTTGCCTATTCGTGGCAGCCAGCTATAGGCTCTCTGGCCAGAAGAAAAAGGCCGCAAACTACATGAAAACTGACGTAGAAGCATGAAAAAATCGATTATTTCCCCTATCGATGGGAGTTGGGAAATGCAAAGTCGGTCTTGGCCTTCCCGCTAACTTGGAGCATGTGCATGTAAATTTTGCCACACACACACACACACACACACACACACACACACACACACACACACACACACATCCTGTCTTTTATAGAGATCTATCTATCTATCTATCTATCTAAGTCTGTCCTTATCTATCTATCCTGATTATTGTTTCATATGTACCTATGTGTACTTGTTTCCTATTGTGTTTGATAAAGCTTAAATTTTATATTGTACATTGTCACAAATGTCATGAATTTAAACCATAAATGTCAAGTGAAAGTTCATCCAAATGAAATTTAATTTTTATCCATCATAATGTAATACCCTTAATTTTTTTCTAAAAGGTTTTGCTGTCTCTTTTCAACATTAATATCCTAAAAGTCTGATTTTTATTCAAAGGATGTCAATTTTGTATTTTAATTTTCAGATTTAGATGAATGATACTTTTATATTTTTTCATTAATTATATATAAAAAAATATTCGTGAATTTTACTTAGCTATGTTTTTTTTGTTTTTTTTATGCTAATTATCTAATGCGAAAGTTTGTTGATGTCGGCAAAAAACCGTTAACTCCTGTCTATGGTTTAATAATTTTTCATTATTTAGGAATTTAATGATGTGTAGTTTTTCCTGTAAGCAAAAAGGGCATGGGTCATCCTAGGTTCTACAGGTTCTTGTTTTATTTACTATTTTCCATTTCGCATTTGGTGTTTTATTCGTTTCCTTCAGATGCCAGAAATATTAGGATAGAGATGAAATCTTTAGGCTTTTAACATCATCAAAAATCTGGAAAACACCACCTCATCAAGGGAATTGCATCTGCAACAAACACCAGTACCAGGTCTGTAAACACATCAACACTCACAGCATCTACACACTCCCCATACTCAAGTAGTATTCAGACCACCTGCTCTAAGCTGTGACAGTTCCAATCTCGTATATTTACTTTTCATTCACATTTTAACTCCAAATCTTAACAGCCATCACCTACCTATTAAATTCTAAACAGTCATCTCCTACCTGTATCCTAATAGATAAGTTGGACGAAAAATTTACGGCTACACTGACCATACACTAGACGTTTCGCATAGCGAGGATTCAGACAGAGATCGGGATTTTGCTAATAATATGATCTTTACAGAATTTACACCGTCCACAAAAAACATCCCCATTTCTCTCTCTTTTCCCGCGCAGTTGATGAAGGATATATGTTTTTGGTACTGTTTATATTGGTATCGTTTCGTTTGCCCTTGTTTTATTGATCAGCCTGTGTTACACACACACACACACACACACACATGTATATATATATATATATATATATATATATATATATATAGACATATACAGATGTGTGTACATATACATGTGAGTGTATGAGTATGTATATATATATTACAGATGTGTGTGTATATATGTACGTATATATATATATATATATATATATATATATATATATGCATATATATACACAGATACGTATATGTGTACATTATCTATCTATCTATCTATCTATCTATAGATTCAGACGTGTGTATGTACTCACACACATATTTATATCAGTATATATACATGTATATTCAGTGTGTGTGTGCGTGCGTATATATATATACACAGATACAGATGTGTTTATATATACATATATACAGATAAGTGTGTGTGTATATATATATATATATATATACAGATATGTGTATATTTATATATATATATATACGCACATATGCAGATGTCTATCTATCTATCTATCTATCTATCTATCTATCTATATATATATATATATATATATATATATATATATATATATATATTAACAGTATTACCCGCTTGCAAAACCTCGGATGCCTCAACTTGTAGACACTTGAGGGCAAATTCGTACCCAAGGAAAAAGTTGGAGGTAAAATAAAGAAAGAACTGAAAACATCAGAACCAGGCGAAACAAATTTAACCTGAAGATCCGTTTAGGAGAAACCTAAGTAGCTTTGCCTGGTTCGTTAGGATTTATTCTATATATATATATATATATATATATAAAGAACAGAGAAATATATGAAAATATGAACCGAGAGGATAGATTTAGGAGAAATCATCCGGTGTGTAAATGTTATTGCAAATATTAGATATTTGGGCTTGTTGGTTTGGATATTTAACTAGCATTTCTCATGAGATCACGTCACGGTGATGGCTGAAGAAGATTAGTCAGTGAAAAAAGATTCACCTTTCCCAGACAGATGTACCGACCTTTGAAAATGAAAACTGTCCAATTGAAAATTGTGAGTTAAACAGTTTTTACAAGGTTCGCTTTGTAGCTTATCAGTCACGTTGCACGATACGCTCCCGTTCTCATTTTTAAGAATGGCCCCCATCTGTAATTCCATTCCTCTTCTATTTGGTAGATAACCAAAAGCGAATTCCTTAAATAAAGTTGTCACACAGTGACTTCACGTTTCTTCTCCAACTTAATATCTGAACGATCTCCATTTCCAGACCTGCCATGAACAGATATTTATACAGGGCAGATCGAGACTAGGATATGCTGGCATCGCAGACACGTTTATTACGAGAAACAGCAAGATCTTGGAAGTATTCTTCAGAAAAACGGTAGGGTTCTTCAAGTGAATGATATAAAAGGTCAAGCGAATAATAAGGTTGATATGGTTAGCTTTTTCCATCGAGCAACCTCTAGCGGTGGCTTTCAGAGGTTTTACAAGGGAACCGAGTAGTCTATTTAATGATAGCAGTGAGTTTATTGAATGCTTGTGGATATATTACAGCGATATCAATAAAAATAAGCTTACTGAAAATATAGAGCTAAATTAATAATACTTATTTCTTTATGATTTGATTTCACCGGTGTGTTTGCATTCTGATTTTCGTTGATCTTTAAAGAGATATGTTTACAGTGTTCTGGATAATAATACGACGCGGCAGAAATGGCCCCCACATATACCTCCCACATAATGGTAATAGATTAGTTGCAATGGTGTCTTTATCTAGCTAATGTCTGACCATTATGTAGGAGGTATTTTTGCAGCACTGTATATTTGTTCTGTAAATGTCAGTTGGGCCCAACATGGGCTTCAGATGTCTGGGAAAGGGGAGGATGAATATGTTGAGAAAATGTTTTTTAATCATTTCACCCCAAGCAAGATTAGAAAGCTACTGGGACACAAGGGGTTATTGAGTGTTAGAGTATATGAAAAAAATATACTATTAAGGAGAGAGGACAATAAAAAAAAGGAATAATTAAGAAGACAGAAGATAAAAATTAATATAGCATTTACATTTTTTTGAAGATCAAAACTAACAGGTAAATGAAAAAGCCGGAAGAGAGTTTCATAAGAGAGAAGTCCGATAAAAATAAACTGTTAGCATAGAACTTAAGATTACATTCTATCATTTCAACTTCAAAATTATGTTACATTGCCACTAATCTAGTACTGTGCTTAAATTCATAATCCTTGTTTTACGTATGTTTCATTGATATAAACTTTAGTTAGCATGCTATGTTTATATATTTCATCTTTGTGCGAAAATGTCGAGTTGGATTATGATGTTCAAGTAGTACCACTGGTTGTTATGGAATTTAGATTTCTTTCGGTTTGCTAATTTCGACGGAAAGACGTTGAATCTGATTATGAGAAAAAATATTTTTTAACAAGACTTCAAAATTTTAAAGATGTAATATATTTGGGGGCTGCGGAAGGTGCAATTTAAATTTAGTATCTTTGAAAACTCAGTTTTATTTTAAATTATTATTGTGCAAGAAAAATGTTTTAGAAGAGAAGATTAATTCAGCTCTGGATTGAATTGATTATGACTGTAAATTTACATATATCAAATGGTGATTTTCTTTAATTTATTAAATATTTTATGGTTAGAGAATCTAAAGTACTGCCCATATCGACACTGTCAGTCTCAACGTAGACATTATTTAGATGATTATTAAATGGAACATGTTTGTATGCTAGCTATCAAAAGCTTTTTTTTTTAAAATTATATTGTTGATTTTTAAAGAATAAAATGATGATAAATAATGTTGAAATTGGTTTTCAACAGTGCTTATATGCTCATATTGTTACAACTTCTGAATATTGTGTCGTGTATCATCATTAAAACTATGGATACACCGTGAGAAGTTCCTGGGTTGTTGGTTTGTTAAAATAATTTCGATCCTCTCAGTTGTTTTCAAGAACAAAGTTTGGTGACTGTGTAGTAGGTAAAATGCCTTTGCTTACATCCTGGTAATATTTGAAAAGCTGAAAGTTTGAAATAGTCTACAATAATAGTTATTGGGAGCGAAGAATGTGAATTTAATATATATATATATATATATATATATATATATATATATATATATATATATAAAATTTCTGAGTTAACCTGTAGAAAAGACAATATTTATAACTCACTCAGAAGGAAAATCCTAGAGAGTGCTGCCATTGAATATTACCCAAATATTAATCTACGCCCAGGAGTTTCCCTATTTCACCTTTCTTAACAGGATTACTACTCTCCCAAACAAACGTACACAATAATATCGTGAAATCAAAAGAAAATGGTTGAATCCGTGAACACAGCAATAATAACAATATCTCCACACGTGACAGTAATTGACGTAATTTTTAGTTAACAGTATGAAAATAGCGTTCTCTAAATTTTTCCACTTTCTAAGGACATATTGTTTTTGTTATTACTAGTTACTTTGTTCGAATAAATTCATTTCGTTTTTTGCCTTGAGAAAGTCCACGTTGGACGAAACGCGTCGGCAACTACTACAGTTTTCCTATTGTCATTTATATCTATCTATCTATCTATCTATCTATCTATCTATCTATCTATCTATCTATCTATCTATGCACGCATTAACACATGAAATATATCCTATGCACTTCAAAGTTTTGAGACTTTCCTTGCATTCGGTGCTGTAGATCAATTTATGTCTTATGCCGATAGTTGTATTTTAGTCATTTGTAATAAACTGGTTTGATAAGTACGCGGATTGCAATGAATTTTAACAGGCAAAACGTCAACCTGGCAGAGAGTTTGGTATATGTGTGTCCAATATAATCATTAAATGCTGTTTCTTATTAATAATGTTGAATATGCAATCTCTCAAAGAGTATGACAAAACAATTCATATACATTTTAAAATGGCTGGGACTATCAAAAGTAATTGAACAAAAGAACACAACATGTTTTCTGTCATTTTATCCATAATTTTGATTAAAATACCGTATTCGAAAATTGAAAAGATACAATAAAAATTAGACAGACCTTGTCGGTTCTAAATTCTCTCTCTCTCTCTCTCTATATATATATATATATATATATGAAAGGGAGCAAGTCTTACAATTATTTTTAATATATTACTGTTTATACGTTATTTTTAGAGATACAAATATTTAAGTAAATGCTCTGTTTAAAATAAACAGTATTAACTATATTTACTGACCTGAATGTCCAAGAAATATGTGTTCGATAAAAATCATTATATTCCTCTGTTTTAATAAATACATTGGGCTGGCTCTTTTTGAGCATCGGTTTTAATATTATTGATTACTGGGATCCACTTGGATTATATAGCAACGGATTTTTACCGTTACTATATATATATATATATATATATATATATATATATATATATATATATATATATATATATATATATGTGTGTGTGTGTGTGTGTGTGTGTGTGTGTGTGATGTTGGGTAAAAATGAAAAAAGTAAAGCGTACAAGATCCATAAAACCAAATATGAAAAAAGTATCAAAGTTAACGCAAAAACTAGCCACAAATTCCATAATGCATGAATTTGAAAGATAGTTATCTAAACTAGTGTAAAAAATAATGTTAATTTTTAACAGTAATGTTAAAAATAAAAAAAATTACTCAACATCCGTGAGTTAATTTTATATCAGAACCAGTGTTTTGCCAAATCTAATTAATAAAATGCTTTACAATAAAAAAAAATTCCTTGTCGGAACATATCTAGATTTGAAGTCCACAATATATGAAATTTAAAAAAGCACTGAAAAGGAAACAACGCCCGCCATGCAGTTTTGTAGCACTAAGAACGCAGTGGTCACAGTTTTGACCTGAAAATGCCATTCTAATAAAAAAAAGTGAATTAAAAATTTAAAGACGATTCATTGAAAGTGAAAAGATCAATGAGTCACCAACGTATATATACGACAGCGTTAAGTTAACATATCCACTTGACTTGGGAAATTACTACTAAATCAATGTAGGACATATACAAAATAAGAAAACCGAGTAGAAAATAGTTAAAATATAATTTCTGTAATGAAAAGTAAAGTAAAAATCAAGCTATCGGACATTTAACGTGAATTACATTTTGTCTCACTTAGTTCTTTTTTATGATGAGGTCAGAAAACCGAAGAATGTTAAAGTAAAGTTTTCTAAATTGTAATATATATATATATATATATATATATATATATATATATATATATATATATATGTGTGTGTGTGTGTGTGTGTGTGTGTGTGTCTGTGTGTGTGAGAGAGAGAGAGAGAGAGAGAGTACGTGTGTGTGTGTGTCTGTGTATGCGTGTGAGTGTGTATAATAATTACTTATGATTTGGCAAGAGAAAAAAAATCACCGATTTTCCATAATCTCGTAACGTTTATACTGTATCAGTTTTTTTATGCAAACAAGATTTTCATAATCGATTTGGGTAAAAATTTCCGGAATTTCACTTAATAAAGCTATCCTTATTAAACATATAGGTATCTTGTTTCGAGGACAATAGACACTTTTTTTTTTTTTTTTAAATATATTCAAAATATATAAACCAAATAATTTGATTTGATTTATTTTTTGACGACTTATCAACACGTTTGCAGTTATTTAAAAGCCAAAACCTTTGCAATTGTAAAAATAATTCTTTTTTTGTAGGGGAGCGAATATTGAAAGAAGACTTTTTATAATAACGATAATTTTTCCTGATACAAATTCTATTTAAACCGTAGCTATTGGGGTTTAAATGCATTCACACCTTTCCCAAGAGTATTTGCACCTAAGTGAATGTACCGAAGCCGACTGGAATTCTAACTCAGCTCTCCGATTTCTCCCTCTGAACCGCTATTCTTTGTATCACACGCGCGTACATAAAACTTAGTAAACAGATTTGATCCACGTAGTTTTCCATTTCTATGAATAAATTAACACCTTATTTTACATGTTAATATGGGCTCCTTGATATTCTATAATCTTCATCACTATTACTTTTGATTTTACTAAATTTCTACTCACCTGATTTAAGTTTTTTTTTATTGTTTTTCAAAGTTTACTGCTTGAATGCTGTTTTCCATTCTCATATAAATATATTTTAATGATGGCCATGTGTTTTCTTTTGAACGTATATCTAGAGAAGCTGGAATCCAAATTACTCTTGTGACATTCTATACATACATACATACATACATATATATATATATATATATATATATATATATATATATATATATATATATATATATTGATAATATCTGTGGTCAATACACACACACACACGCACACATATATATATATAAAATTTAAACAGGATAGAATGCAGGTAGAACTCAATGTCCAGGACAGAGTAAGAATAAAATATAAAAGACTAAAACACTAATATTCCACGGTTATAATTTATTACATTGGAATCATAATCACGATACAATTCGTCAGACCTACAAATTCCAATATAATTCCATCAGTCCTATGATTACAATGTAATAAATTATAACGGTTAGACCATGTAACTGAGATATTGATACAAATTATTAACCCTTACGCTCCTTTTCTTTAAACAATTGCTCTAGACGTTACCATCGTTACCATTTTAAATAAATAATTATTTATATATATATATATATATATATATATATATATATAGACACACAACAAAGAAAGAAAACTTTGGAAATGTAACTCTAGGACACTGAAGAGAAGAAAGCAGCAGATAACCTACTTCACGAGTTTGAGTCAATGGGTGGAAGAGCAACTACAACAAAGAAGTAAAATTTAGTGCTGAGGACGAAAATAGACGGGAAGCTGCGAGACCCATGATCGCTCACATCTTGAAGGGATATGATATATAGAGAAGATAAACTATGCTTAATTTTGGCGGTGGCGGATAGCCCAATGGGGGCACAGGAAATGGGCAAAGATAATTACCCTGCATCGATCTCCCAAGTGAGAAACGTCTGTCAACTATCCAAATCATGTTTTTTTCTTTTTGCCCAACACGGAATATAACAATATATCTAACACCAAGAATTGCAGACGATTTATGTAAAGAAATGATCCAATAACAGCGTCAAGTGTACTGAATAACACTGCAAATGTTTTATTCTTCAATAGATGAGCTAACTGAAATTGATCTCGCAAATAATTATTCATTCGTTCGTAAAATGATAATACATTTTTACTTTCTGTTTTGTACAATGTTCACATATTCTTTATATGGATAATACTCTGCTCAGTAGTTCCACGCAGTGTATATTTTAATCAATTGCAAACAGGGGCCACCAGGGATGTTTTTTTTAAAATATTCTCCGAATCCTACAACCTTCTCACCTCACTGAGCTCAAGGGAAATGATCGCTGGTTTAAAGGATGGCGCAAGTAATCTACATGTCACACTTTACCTTAAAAAATCGGGCCATAATTACGAGGAGGATAAGTAAGAATTCTTAAACTTTTTGATGGGCTGATGGCGTAATTAATAAAATACGGTTTTTTTAAGAAAAATAAAATAAAATCACATTTTCATGACATTACATCGAATTTCGGCTTCACAGAGGCATCACAGCTATTCGATTTTAAGTTAGAATTTAGTATATGAAATTGTTTTTTTTCACAAAGTTCAGATAAGTTATTTACGCTGACTACATAGGTTATAACTTAGTTCCATTTTGGGAATCTGTTGCAATGATGAATGTATTATTCTAATTACTAGCCATACGAACACTGAAATACCGGGTACGATGTGTAAATTTTCGACATTTTATATGTTTAATTAGCGTGCGTAAACGTTTGAGCACGTGTTATGTGTGCACGCTTTTAAAAAGAAAGGAAATGTTAGTGGCGTGATTGGACGCTATATTTCCAATAAAAAGAAAATCTCAAAAAACGATTGCAAGATCATTCCATAATAACGCTGCAAGAATCCGTAAATATTGTCGAACAAACATTCTTTGCAAGGATCAAGCACAGAGTAATGGATTGTACAAAAATTATATTATAATATTTTTTCTCCCTAAGGAAAACGAAATTACAAAATGGGATGGGTAGTGCTGATGAGTTTGTCGGCTATCCAGTCTGGTTATATAGTGCAACTATATATATATATATATATATATATATATATATATATATATATATATATATATATATATATATATATGCGGATTTGTGCGTGTGTGTGTATGTGTGTGTACGTGTGTGTGTAGGTGTATAATTGTCATGGCAAATATTTTTTCTCTGCATGTTTTGTTTAAATTACTCCCTCTTTTCAAAGAATTACTATTTTGGAAAATTCTACACTATTGGTAATATAATGACGAGATTCAAGCTGTCAATACTCACAAGAGCTATATCAGCAATTTTAAAGTCACTACCAGGGTATGTTAGGGATTAAAGACTGGGTGCATTGACAATCGTAGTGCACCTGTACGAAGATTTATGATGGGTGTGACTGACGAAGCGCAGTAATAATTGATTTCATTCTTATTTGAAGTTTCTTCTTCTTATGTACCTGGTCCTCTCATGACGTAAGCTATCATAGCTGTTCACAATTGTCTGTCCTTTGCAGCTTTAAATATATTCTGTCTTTCCTTTATTTCTAAACGCTGTTCTGCCATTCATTTTCTCAAGCTCGTCAGGTATATTATGCTCTGTTTTCCTCTGGCCCTCTTACACTGTATTTGTCCTCTGAGTTACAGATTTTCAAAATTTTTCTCATTTTGTATCTCAGGAATCTCAGCTGACTCTCTCTATTTTTAAGTATAAGTTTTTTTTTTCCATTTTCTCTAAAACGTCGTCGTTGCTCATTTTGTTCGGTCCATGGTATCCTCAGCATCTTTCCGTAGAGCCTTATGAAAGCAAAATACACGTTCCACTACAATGTACTCTAATGATCTAAAATATTTTTATCTATATTTTATGCACTTGCACGTTTGTCCAATATGTGTGTTATGGGGCTTTACCCATAATAACATAATGGACTATTCCATACGTAATAAATACCGCGCCTCAAGTGAAAGCAGTGAGTTCAGCCCGAAGTCGGGCGACCGGCTGTATACGGGTTCAAAGGGCATAATTTTGGCCAAGCCCACGGGCTCGGAGATCCCACGTTAAACCGGCCTTGTGCCACATGATGCCCTCGTAGGTGTGTGACTAAATAACGTTTAGTCCGAAGTCGGGCGACTGACTGACCGGCTGATCGGTTGAACTGTCTGTCTTCGGGCGGGGAGGAACCCGAACGAGGCTACGCCGAAGGGCGGAGTCTCTTTCGGGGAGATAAATCGACCCTGAACCCGTGTATACGGGTTCAAAGGGCATATTTTTGTCCGAGCCAACGGGCTCGGAGATCCCACGGGCTCAGAGATCCCACGTTAAACCGGCGTTGTGCCACATGATGCCCTCGTGGGGTGGGTAACTAAATACTGTTCAGTCTGAAGTCTGGTGTGAGGTCCGTCAGGAGTCTGTCAGTCAGTCAGAGCGAGTCAGTCAGTCGAGTCAGAGGCTGTCCGAAACAGAGTCACGTTCAGACAATTACTACTAAACCTGATTGTTCGTACTAACACTTTCTACTTTTCTGTATATATTCCTGTTTGTAATATATCTGTGTTATTCCATATAAGTGTTCAAGTTCTTCTTTATTGGTTCTACCTTGGACTATCACCGTGGTACAAGGAACCGGACCATAACAATGTGTAAATTTCTAACAATATTCTACTCATCACAACTGCTACTATAATTATGTTAATTATATATTATACTTTCATTTGTTATTTATTTCATCCATTACAGCTTTCTACTAATACACCAAAAAATAGGATTCATTCTAGGTTTATCTAAAATTATCTCGTGACTGATGTTTCATGTATATATATATATATATATATATATATATATATATATATATATATATATATATATATCAAGCAAGGTGATACTGCTATTACACTTCAAGAGAATGGAAGAGAGTGTGAATACTTTAGGAATTCAAGCGAATCTACTAGAATTGAATGTAAAATACCAAATATATTTATCGTGAAAAATATAATTGGCAGATAACGGATTTTAATGGTCTAGCAGGCCATGGAGTTAACATTTACATTAGAAATAACAGTCAAATTTTACAAAATGAATAAATAAAAATATTGTCTTGGCTTTGTGAGAGAGCAGAAAATATTGTGAAACATAAAGGTCACTGTTGTATCAATATATACTCGAGTGCCTGAAGTGTTATTGAAGAGACGAAAAAGACTTGGAAATCCAAGAAAGAATTTAAACTATCCGTACGACAACACTTTAATGATAAAGAAAAATATCCAGACAAGAATATTGTAGTATAGAAGAGGTTTGCTTCAGTTAAACCCAACTGGAAGCTACGTGTGAAAACTTAGCCAGTACTCCCATTAACAATAGTAGTATTATTAATAAAGTAACTAAAATGTCACCAATAATAAAATTCATACTAAAAATATTATATTTAAGATATATATATATATATATATATATATATATATATATATATATATATATATATATATATATCCCTGATTCGCTATATTTCTCACTCTTTTTCTCATTCTTCCTTTATCTCTCACTTTTTTTATATCCCCCACTTTCTTTACCTCTCACTCTTTATAAATCTTTCTTTCTTTTTGTCTCACTTTGTAAATCTTTTCCTTTTTTTTTTTTTATCTCTAACTCTTTTTATCTCTCACATTCTTACATTTTAGCTGTGTAATAAGTAATCTCTTTCCTTTCTTTCTTTGTAATTTCTATGAATTCTTTCTCCATAGTTTAATATCATTTTCTTCCCGACGTTATCTTTTCTTTCTTTATTTCGTTCTTTCACAAGAGTTTAATTTTTTCTGTTTTTTTTTTGTATATTTATTTTCTATTTTCCTCTGCTTTCACACTATACTCTCTTTTTATTTTCAAAAAATGCTTCAGTGCCAAGGGGAATTACACATGCAAACATAGACTCACAAAGTAAAAAAAGCAAAATAAACTAGCTACGGCTTACATTATTTTACTGCAATGTTTTTACTCTGTCCGCAATGAAATTGCAGTTCATAATACAGGGCATTAAAAGGCAGCAGTAACATCGTCCTGCTATGGGGCTACCATTATCTTTTCAGTAACTGACACTATGAAGGCCAAACCCACAGAAAAAATATAATGAAAAATATATTGGAAAATAAGTGTGCATTGATAGAAAATGGATGAGAAAATTCAGGGATTCTTACACGGATCAGCAAAAAAGAAATAAATAAGTATTACATACTTGTTAGTGTAGTAAAATGCACAGTAAGGCGAAAAATGCTTAAATGATGCATATTCCGATATAATTCAAAAGTGGGGATTGAAGAAAATGACGCCGTAAGAAGGGAGAAGATAGTATTCTTATTTTATAGATTTTTCTTTATATTTGGAGAGGTAAATAAAGTTCAGACATAAGTGTTGTTAAACTACGAGAATGCGGACATCAACATACAAATCTTTCTATCATTTTGGAAAGTAGGAATATATATATATATATATATATATATATATATATATATATATATAAACATAAACAATAAATTTAATGTTTTTTATAAAAATCAGATGAACGAAAATTATAAACAGGATGAATGCAGAATTAAGAACATTATAAAAAAATGCATAACACCAGTTGACAATCGCAAAACAATTAGATTAATTATCTATTACAAAAAATTTAAAACCTCTTACCTTATAGTTAAACTAATAATTCATCTCATAGAACAAAATTAAATAGGGTAAATATTATTTATGAATTTAAATGCTCATTATGGAATTGTATTCCTGGTCAAATTCGTAAGTAATTATATAGGCCGCACTACAACATGTTTGACACGCAGACTCGTTCTACACCTTTCTGAGCATAGGTCAATTAGATCTCATTTAAATATTCATGGAGACCTACCGGACACTATTCGTAACATAGATGTTGACAACACTAATATAATAGCATCATCTACATGCAAAACAAGGCTAAAAATAATTGAAGCCTTATTAATAAAAACTAAGAAAACAATACTTAATATTAATTTTGAACTTGACCGTGTTTTGAAAAATGAAAACATTATATAAATACATACATACAACAAACTATTTCTTACTTAGCAGTTAAAATATTTAATCCTTGAAAATGGCTAAATGTATAGCCGAAAGCGGTCGCATAAAAAGAACATTCGGACAGTTTTTACATAATTTATCATCCGAAAAAAAAAATTACATCGCATGAGAAATTGTATAAAAAAGTAAATAAAAGCACCTTGTCTGTCGTATTCAATGAAATGTGCATGAAAGAAGAAATTCTGCCTAAATACACGATATATATATATATATATATATATATATATATATATATATATATATATATATATATATGTGTACTTAAGCAGCAACTTCTCTTTTTGACATGTTTGATTGAATAAATAAAAGAAATTTAAACAGCTATAGAACATTTCCCTTTCCTTTAACATCAATACACGGAAGGTTATTCGTGAGTATGAACGGATTTTATTAAAAATTTCCAGACATAATGTCTAATTTATTCAATCATATATATATATATATATATATATATATATATATATATATATATATACCGAGAGAGTTAGAGAGAGAGAGAGAGAGAGAGAGAGAGAGAGGAGAGAAAGAGAGTGAGTGAGAGTAAGATAGAAAGTGAAAAACGAGAGCGAAGAAAATAAAGTGAAAATTTACGAGACAGACGAAGAATGCGAATGTATGTCTGTAAATAAAAGAGAGGGAATTTTATACTCCTTATTACAAAATGCATATTTATATTTGCAAACACATTTGAACACCTGATACCATATTGTCGTCCTGGATGAAGTGATTAAAAATTGGTTACTGCTCTGTTTGTATTGAAATTATGGTGAATACATATTTTGTAAACTTAACTTAAAATGTGAACTAAAAATGGCATTTTGTTGTAAAAACAAACTTAAATTGAACTCATCCAACTTTGCAACAAGAGTTGTTTATTCATTAGGAAATGTTGCACTAAATCTTTTTAGAGCAAAATATGTTTAATGTTATCACAGATAAAAAAAATAAAATCTTACAGATTTAAACCTAGGACTTTCTCCGAATTCCCTTTAGCATTTTGGTGAATATTATAGAAACTGGAGAAGGAATTGCCTCACTGCTTTAGACCAATGCCTAAGTGTATTCAAGGAAATGGATTACCAATTCTAATAGTGCTGTTGTTGATAAGACATCAAATAAGACTCGAAATAATAATTATCCCTCTAATTGCTTTATTGGCGCCTTTGTTTTCGATTATTGATATTCTCTCTCTGTATATGGATCTGTCACTTTGACCTTATTTCATTGAATCTCATTCTGGTACTGTGTTTGCTATTTATTTGTCTACACACTTTTTCTACGTAGTTAAAAGAGGTTCCTGAAAACTTTTCGGCCGATAAGAAAAAGTCAATGTTTTTTTTTTAATTTTTTTTGGAAGAGGTTCGTGCTGAAATGTTTCATCATAGATTCGCAATTGGATATATTTATCAATATACATTATCAGAAAGTATATATGTATTTATTCATGAGTAAAGTCCTGTGTTGGTATCCAGGCGTGCTATTTTCTCTCGAAGAAAAAATTATACAAATCCTGAGTCTTTAGTTGCTGCCAATGATGTAGACTCGTACATATTCTTAGACAAATTTATACGAAATTCAGTGGGACTGGCTCTGTGTAATGCTTTTCCTTACTTAAAAAAAGGTTTTAAATACAAGTATAATTTGATTTTTCTTCAGTCAACCGATGGCATTAATTTCCTATGTCTTATCAACTCGTTGCATGTTATTTAATGCCCCACCATTTTTAGATTGTAAAATTTGATTTTTGGAGATAATGGTTTCGTTATACAAGTCGTAATAATTAACGCATAGCTGGTGGGAGGGGGTAGGGAGAAGAGGTGAGATCATTACTTTCACAAAAGAAAAATTGCGCGAAAGTGAATATAACGAACACAACAAGAATTGGAAATCAGCTATCCGATTAACAATTCCGAGTCATTATCCATTACATCTCCAACAAATGCAAGCGTACTGACCAGGCTCGACGTCGCTTAACTTCGGTGATCTTATGGGAACCGGAGTTTCAACGTGATGCGGTCGTATGTCTACTCGAAATCGATTCTCAGCCATCACTTATACATGTATGAACATCTTTTTACACTTTTATAATGTCAGGCACAGATATTTCTTGATAACATAAGTTGCAATTGAATCCTGCAAAGATATCATGCGATGGTCATACTTGACAACAAGGTGTCAGTCACAATGTATGAAAAATAAAAAAAGTCTCATATCTGTGTAAGTAACCTATACTTATAAATAAGGAAGTGTTTACATATACGTTTAACATATTTATTTACACACATATATATATACATGGAAATGTATATATATATATATATATATATATATATATATATATATATATATATTTTATTTATTAAATACATTTTTATGTTTAACGTTCTTTTTATAGATACAAGTAATAATAAATAAAAATTGTCGGACTTTGTCCATTTCTTAATATATATATATATATATATATATATATATATATATATATATATATATATATATATATGTTTGTGTGTGTGTGTGTGTGTGTGTGTGTGTGTGTACAAGTATGCTTGTGGGTATTGAGTTAATTGTAATTCTATTTGTAATTTATTCGCCACATCAATTTAGCTGCCCGGTACAAGACTGTATTTCTTGTCATAAATCTATTTTCTATATCGGTGATACCACTGCTTGCTTGAGGAGAGTTATTACGTGTCCCTTATCTGAGCAAAATTTCCTAAAAAGGGATTTAGCCAGCCACAATCTACAAGAACGTACAGGGTAAATTTGGTTTGGTAACACGATCATCCTTGATAAATCCCGTAACCGGAAACATTGCTGTCAGGGAAGTAATCTGCAGAAAACACCTGGCACTCGGCATTAATGTCACTATATTTAGTAAAGGAAATAATTTGCTAAAAGATTTTTTTAAATGGAAGGATGCCAACTCATATTCCAACTAAGTTCCTTTCGATAGGCTCAGAATAAATGCTACAACAATATAGGCATCACATAACGACGTCTTACAACGACAACTATGAAAAGAAATTAGCAACACTTGACAAACTCCTTGAAAATGACTAAAGACATGGCGGAAAGAGCTTGGGGCAATAAATGATATGAACAAAATTAAATAACGTTAAACAAACGCTTATCAATAACAGATTTCCAAATCAAATGTTGGATTTGCATATTAGACTTTTTCTATCTAAGGTGGCTAATAGCAACGTTGAGGACATAAATATAAATAATAGCATTATATTTTTTATAAAAATCAGATGAATGATAATTACAAACAGAATGAAACTAGGTTTAAGAACATTATAAAAATGCACAATACCAGTAGACAAGAGAAGAAAATTAGGTAATTTATTACAAAAAATTTAAAATTAATAATTCAACTCTTAGATCAAAATGAAATAGAACAAATCTTATTTACGAATTTAAATGTCCCTTAATGAACTGAATTCCTGATCAATCAAAATTTGTAAACATTTATATTGACCACACCACATGTTTAACAAGAAGATTCACGCCACATCTTTCTGACCATAGCTCAATTAGTTATCATTTAAATACTCAGGGAGACCTACTGGACCCTATTTGCAACATCGTCTACAAGTAAAAAAAAGGCTAAAAATAATGGAAGCCTTATTAATAAAAAAAATCAACACTCAATAATATCAAGTATAAACATGGACACAATATGTTAACTGTAATTTGAAAATAAAACATTCTATACTAAATACATACATAACACAATCCCTTTCCAGTTAACAGTAAATATACTCTATCCTTGAGAATGACTAAATGTATAGCCGAAAGCACACGGAAAAATAAAACATTTGGACAATTATTCGATAATTTATCTACTGAAAAGAAAAAAATTATAAGATCATATCAGAAATTATATAAAAAACTTAATCAAAGCACCTTGTCTGTCATATTTATTATATATGATAAATAGCATATGAAATGATTTGACATTAATCTTTTGTAAGGATCTTTTTTTGTTCCATTTTATTAAACAGTGAAATTAATAACAATTAGCGTCGGATAAAAATTCCTTTCAAAATTTTTGTTGTTTACGTTTCGTGTCTGAAACTGATACTAGCAGATATAGGTTAGCAGTAATCCCTACAACAAATGTGCCTTCAATAATTAATTATTGTCCTGTCAAGTTGGTCTTCGCAGCCGAATTGGTAGTGTCACATGTTGGCTCTAAAAGTGGTTTCCCTGAAATGATGCCATTTTAGTTTCTGTCGGATACATATTTTTTTTCTTCAGTATGACTTCTCAGTTGAGGCCGGTTGATATTAATTTCACTGATTAATAAAATAAACGAAACAACAGGAATAGCAGCTCATAACACGTGTACCCACTAAAATTGACGTTTATAGCAATAAGAAATAATTTTACATGTAACATTTAGATTTTTATTCAACGAAATAGTCGATTCCCGAAAACAGTGAAAGTAATACCATTTCCAACAGATCTATACATTGGCTGATATGATTTACATGGATTATTGCACCATACTAATACCACCATTAGAGCTCAAACAACATATCACATTTGTATGTCAATTTAACGATACAGGGTCTTTGGACCGCAGAAAGTGTCAGTTGGCAAATGCATTAACTTTTGATTTAATTTTTCACTTTATAGAGTTTTTAAAGAAACAATATTTTCATAGATGAGCCTTTCCTTTCGACTGATTATATTTTATTTTACAGGAGTTAACACAATTTTCATGACTTTCGTTTTCATAAATGATTATATCAGAATTTATATATACATATTATATGAGTTATATGAGTATTTCTTTTCAATTTGATGTTATAGATGTTAAAAATATATTTTATGAGGCTTTCTGCCATACGCAACTGATTATATTTTATTCTACAGAGGCTTCAGAAATACAATCTTCTTTTAGAAATTGATCATGTTTAATTCTGTAGAGATTTGAAGAAATGTAGGTTGTAAAGAAGAAAGACTCATTTAAGAAATGAGTCTTTCTTCTTTACAACTGAATATATTTGAATCCCTAGAAGTTTAAAGAAAGGCTTTCTGAAACGTATATTTATTTCTATATTACCTTTTATGTTAAAAATGGAAAACCGAGTTATAGAGTAAAAATTTTCATTACCTGACTGCATCAGTTACTGTATATTAAGTTTAAAATTGCAGAATCAGATAACTATTGTACACTTTTTAATAACATTTTTGGAAAGACAAGGGTTCTTTATACAGGGTGCAGCATAAATACTTTCGACATATACCTCTCAGATATATCTCTCACATAATGATAAGATATCGGTAGTAATGGTGTCTTCACCTACGTAATGGTATATGTGCCGCACTCTGTGTATATTTTTTCTGCAAATGGCTGTTGCATCCAAGAAGAACTTCTGGTGTTTTGGGAGATGAATGTTAAATAATTTGAGAATTTATTTTTTGTTTTTAATTAAATTATGCATCTAGTAAAAAGATATAAAAATTCTGTTCAGCAATAAAACTTGTAAAAATAGTATTTAGCAGTAAAAGTTGAAACTGTTAAATATGCTCTCTTCAGTGTATTAGTTGACCCCGAGATTTTGTAAAGTGTCTTTATGCTTATAATTCGACACAGGAACCACTATAGAGTATATCTGCCCATTAGCGGTGTAGTATCTTTTATTTGTAATAAAATCTATTAGATGTGGTTACGATGAATTCCATTAAAGTATTTTCCCTAGCGAGAAAAACAACAGATAAATAAAATAAATAATAAATTTATGTAAAATATTTGTAAGTCTCTAATATTCAATAATTCAATTTAAAATTCTTTTTCCACTTTTCTGTCCATTTTATGAAAAGCTTGTATCTGTTTTATTATTTTTTGTTATTAGTGGGGATATCCAAGTAAAATATCGATTTGAAAGTGCCTGGATGGGGGTACGATGAGAAAACACTGCGGTTCATGACACGATTGTAAATTTGATGACGTCATTCAATTATGCATTTCGTGTTGGGTGCATTAGCTTTTAGAGTCATTTCTTTTTTTCCCTTCACATTTATAGTTACCTGTTGAAAACTTTGTTTACATGCACCGGGAGTTTGTTTTCGTGAGGAGCTAAAATGAAAGCGATTGTGTCTGTCCTTGGTACGAAGCTAAAAGTGCTGGGATTGAATCGTTTCATTCGCAGGTAATATTGCACGTAATATGTTTACGTGTTAATTTCGTTCACAAAGACTTGTATTCAGTTACGCCTTTCTCATTACAATCCTCCGAACTGAATTATTCGACGAAAAATACAGCCCGCGCATGCGTGCGTACCCAATAGATATTTATGATAATATTATTACAACAATATTTATGATAATATTAAAACAACATTATTACGTCATTATTTTTGCACCAAACTAATATAATTATCTTAGTCTGGTTCAAGGCTAAAATAATGGAATACTCAGTAAAGGTCGAAATAGGCTCACTAGATCAATCTACGGCAGATTATCTGGTACATAATAAGTTTAAATTAATCGAGCAGTGACTTGGAATAGAACTCTGTGTACTAATAAAGATACTTAGCCTCGTAAAGTAAATATATTAAAGCTGTAGAAATTTACTTTGGAAGAAACAGTTTAACACCTCGTTAATATTGTGGGTATTGTTACAGCAATATTAGCATGGGGGTTTTCAAATTACTCTAAATATTGTTTCTGATTTTTATAGGCTTAAACATGGAACATATTCACACTCAAAAATAAAAAAATATTTTGAAAATCGAGTGAGAAGAAAATATTAAAAATGAATTTTAAGTTTTAAAAATTCAGATAAGCAAAAATAGATTTAATTTTATTTTCAGTAAGCAACTAAAACTGTAAGTCATACAAATACTATGCCTAGAACAAGATATTTCTTGTAATTACTTGACAGAGATTTTCAAAAGTTACTTGACTAATCGTTAAAATTCGACTTGTTTACTAAATATTAAGTAAAATATGTCGGGTGTTAATATACTACAAACATTCTAACGGAGTGATAAAACGGTTGTTGAATTGGTGAGTCGCTTGATATACCATGAAGCGTCCAACAAGTAAGCCATAGTTGTAGGACATCGAGGAAAGAGTAAACCTACTAAAATAGTTAAAATGATGAAAAAAAAAAAAAATAAACAGCAACAACACAACGAGTTATATCCATGGAAGATTACTAAAAATTGTCCTTCTAATCATTAGACTAAAATAGTTTTACCGATGGAGGCATTTTTAAAAAATTCTGAGTAATGAGCATTATATATATATATGAGCGTTATATATATATATATATATATATATATATATATATATATATATATATATATATATATACTTCTTACTTCTTTCTTCTAAACAAGAAACCATTGTGTGAACGCGAAATTTATGGTTTTAAAATCCTAAAAACTGCACCAATTATTTAAGCAATTATCTGCTTTTGAAAATGAACTATTGGATATCGTCAAGGGATTAACCTTCTATAAATACAAAAATGCCTTCCAAAAAAATCTTGATAGTATCGTCAAAGACATTAATAAATCTGGTGATATATATGTTAAATCCGATAAAACGGATAATTTTTATAAGTTATCTCCTAAGGATTATGATACATTAGTTAGGGATAGTCTAACCAGAAACTACAAAAAAATTGATACAAATAACTTCAACCAAATAGATAGCATTAACAGTATCAGTAAATCAATTACTGATAAACTATTGATTAGTGATCGGGTCGGTAAAATACAAACTAAGGAAGCCTATGTCTTGTTAAAAGACCATAAACCCGAATTCAAAACTAAGCCATCTACTAGGCTTATAAACCCTACTAGACCAGAAATCGGTAGAATTAGTAAGACCATCTTAGAAAGAACCATCAACTCCATAAAAACACCCTTGGACTACTACAGTGGGTTAACACAGCTGATGTTATCAACCGATATAAGGGCAACTGTACTTTCATACAGTTCGATATTATCGATTATTATCCCTCTATATCAAAGGATCTTTTCACTTTGGCCTTGGATTTCACCCGGGAATGCTCTAATATTTCTGAGAGTGGGGTGGACATCATCATGAAATGCCGAAATTCTGTTCTAATCTACAAGGATGAACAGTGGACCAAACAGTCTTACAACAACAATTTTGACATTTCGATGGGTTCTCTGGATTCTGCTGAAGCTTCTGACCTGGTTGGATTATTTCTTTTGTATAATTTATATGCCTTTGATTGTCTAGATTCCGATAGTGTAGGATTGTATAGAGATGATGGTTTATTAGTTGTTAAAAACTCCACTAAAATTAAGGTAGACCGTATTAGGAAAAGGATTCATAGGGTATTTAAGGATTTAGGTCTTAGGACAAAAGTCCCTACTAATGTTAAACAAGTGGATTTTCTAGACGTCACCCTAGACCTTGCTAGCAACTCTTTCCAACCATATGTGAAGGTTAATTCCAACGCGATATACGTACATCCAAATTCCAACCATCCCCCTTCAGTTATTAAACATATACCCTCTTCCATTGGATTTAGAATTAGCACTAACTCTTCTAACAAAGATGTTTTTAATAAACATCGTGATTTTTACAATTCTGTACTCAAAAATAGTGGATACAAAGATATCACTATTCAATATAAAAACCCTGTTAACTACAACCATAATAAGAAAAGAAGATCTAGAAAGATCATCTGGTTCACTCCCCCTTTCAATATAATGATTAAATCTAAATTAGGACGTATGTTTCTAAACCTCATCAAGAAACATTTCCCTAACCCTGAAACTAACCCACTTAGTAAAATATTTAATCCTAATACCCTTAAATTAAGCTATAGTTGTGCAGATAACCTAGAGAAAATAATTAAAAACATAACAACATAGTCTTTAACAAGTATAGGGACTCAAAAAGCTTGATTACTCAAAAGGTTACTAACAGGAATACTAAATATAATAACACGAATAATAATTTATGTAATTGTAGGTATCCTAATAATTGTCCACTACAAAATAACTGTGGGATTAGTTCTGTAGTCTATCTTAGTACAATCACAACTATTGAGAATCCAAATATAAAGAAGTTTTACATTGGTAGCACAATGAATACATTCAAAGAACGCTGGCGGGGGCATATGCAATCTTTTAATAAGAGTGACTATAGGTACATGACTTTATTATCCAAGTACTTTTGGAATCTAAAAGAAAAGAATAAAACACCTACGGTTAAATGGACATTGATTAAGAAGTCCCGGACATGTAACTCCCTATATTCCCCATGTTACCTATGTCTTAACGAAACATTTGAAATTATTAGATTTAAAAACAAGGCTGATCTCTTAAATCAAACATATGAACTAACGGTTAATTGTAAACACCGTTATAAATTTAACTTATTATAGGGGTCGTATACTTTAAATGATAATGATATGTAGCTGTAGGTTTAATAGAATATAACTTTTATTGCCTGATGGTCAATCTGACGATATGAATGTGTATTGTATAACTACATAGTGTTATTCAGCTTTCTGTATGTGTATATATATATATATATATATATATATATATATATATATATATATATATATATATATATATATTTGTGTGTAGTTATGTGTGTTTGTACTGCGGAATGTGGATGTTTGTATATTAGTGTATTAATATGTTGCTAGGTTTTGTATATATATATATGTATGTGTGTATGTGGGTATATTTGTATGTGTCTATATATATGTGTGTGTGTATGTGTGTGTATGTATATATGTGTATATGTGTATATGTGTGTATGTGTATATATATATATATATATATATAAAGTAAGAAGGTAAAAAGGAGGAGAAGAACAGAAGAGGTTAAAAATATTGATGTATATGTGTATGTATGTGTATTTGTATATGTGGGTATGTGTGTGTGTATATATATGCGTGTATGTATATGTATATGTATGTATATATGTATTTATGTGTGTATATATGTATGTGTCTGTATGTATATGTAGTTGTATATATATGCATGTATGTATATATGTATATATATGTGTGTGTGCGTATGTGTATGTATGTGTATGTGTATATATATATGTGTGTGTGCATGTGTATGTATGTGTATGTGTACATGTATGTGTATGTGTATGTGTAGATATATATATATGTGTGTGTGTGAGTATGTGTATGTATATGTATATATATATGTGTATATGTGTTTGTATGTGTACTGTTATATTGTGTACCTCAATTTATTTACGTATATTTCTGTTGGTATGAATGTGTTTATATATGTATGTTAGGATACGTGTATTTTTGTGTTTGCATGTATGTATGTCTATGTATGTATGTTTATGTTTATGTTTTTGGTTAAATGCCGTTGTATTTATGTGTATGTACGTATATATGTGTACTTCTTATTATAGATACGTATTTTTATGTATATATTTATGTATATATATATATATATATACATATATATATATATATATATATATATATATATATATATATATATATGTGTGTGTGTGTGTGTGGTTACTTATGTAGGTTTGCAGTTGTATATGTGTATGTTGACACCTATTGTATATGAAATTGTTTGTGTGTACGTGTAGGTAGGGAAACCTGGGTATGTCATTACGGCCACATGGCTTAGTATATCTGTGTATATATGTTTATATTTGTGTATTGCTGTGTGTATATATGTATTTATATGTGAGTATGTGTACACATCTATGTGTGTATATTTGTGAGTCTTTATGTGTATATATGTATGTGTACGTATGTGTACTTATTATCATGGAGATATATACGTACGTATATGTTTATGTATTTATGTGTATGTATTTCAGTGTGTATGTATATATGCATATTTATGTATGTGTGTGTATATATATATATATATATATATATATATATATATATATATATATATGTATCTGTGCGTATATGTGTGTGTGTATATATATATATATATGTAAATAAGGTGGACATCGAAGTTACCTATGCGTGTTGACTTTGATGTCCGATTTTATATTTACATACACTATTTTAATATATTAAATAATATTATTTTTAATCATTTTTATCTTTGTATATTTACTCGCTTAAGTTATATTTCAATAGGTGGTTAGCATTCGTGTAATGACACTTTCAGTCTTAAATATTTATCGGTTGTGGTATCCGATTGTCTGGGTCAATGTCTGTGGATGTGTGTGCATGTATTTATATGTGTCTCTGTGTATGGAAAGTGCATTCACTTTTAATTGTGTATGTATGTACGTGTGTGTAGGTTTCCCTTCCCACCACTTACTTTTTTTTTCTTTTTTTTTCATGACAGACCGTGAAGATGTTCTCTCTCTCTTTTTGTGTGTATATATATATATATATATATATAATATGTCTGGGTGCTTATATATCAGAATCTGATTGCGTTTGTTTCACGCGTGAGTTTAGGACCCCATTCACACACTCTTAGGATTAAAATGTATACATTGTCAAAGGACCGGATATTAAATTAGCTAAAGTAACTTCAATGAAGAAATAAATTGAATAACATATATATTTCTTCTTTTCTCCTCAGTAATTTTATAGTTGTAAACTTAATAGCGATTAAATTTTGATTTTGAAATTAGCAGTTTTTAATTTTAATATTAAATTTTATCATATAATTTAGTAATTATTGGTTGGAATAAATTCTTTTTTAATACTACCCATATTTTAAACATCTGAATAGATATTATAACATGACTTCGTTGTCAAGCTTTTTGAATTTTCTTATACTTGTGTTTTGATTGGTCCATCTAGCCTTTGTAACAACGTTTTCCCCTTGCGAAGGATTGTTAATTAATTTGAAACTTTTAAAACCATTTATTTTACATTCAACGTCATCACTTGATAAGACACCGAGGGTGTTGAAACAAAATGGCTATTTTTGTAGTGATTTTATAACATATTTATGTTATCAATTTTTTTTCAAATAAATAATTATATATATATATGTATGTATGTGTGTGTGTGAAATATATATATATATATATGTGTGTGTGTGTGTCTCTCTTTGGGTGGTTGGTTGGTTGTGTGTGTATGTTTGTGCGTGTGTATAAAAACGTGTGTGAAAAATTACATTAATAATACACAATATAATTCACATTTCCGGGTGTGTGCAAACAAACATCTAAATGTAAAAAAAAATAATATTTAGACATGTATCAAACGTGCCTTGCCCTCATATTGGGGGAAAATCACATTCAAACCGAAACTGTTTTAGATCGTTCAGCCACATAGGGTTCAGTTACCCTGTTTAAGAAATGCAAATTCCATATCTGCTAAATTCAATTGGTTGGGAACCATATCGGCTAAATTGAATTTCGTAACTTCTAAGGAATTAATGGATTTTTAATGTTCCGACATCATTATTACTAAAATGAAATAATGTTGAAAAACACCCGGCTTAATACTATATATAAAAGGACAGTGAATAGTCGACTCATATACATATCAGTATTTCAATGACCAAACAACAAAAGGGGTTTGGGATGGACTAAAGGAACTTGAAAGGGTATGTGGGTAACTTAATGTGAAGGAAGATAGACTAGGCAAGTATCCATATCTTCTTTCAGTATAGGTTAAATAACGGTGTAGACCGAGTTCTTTAACCTTCGCCGTCGGTTTAGAAGGATCACAACTGAATTTAAAACCGTAATGAAGGTAAAGCGGCCACAATCTTTCGCAAAAAGATATGAAAACTGATAAATATTAATAGAAAAGCAAGCTATGCAGAGCTATGATTACCTACATCCTGAAAGTACATAGCATTAAAATCAGGCAATTACGAGACGATGTGTCAAGTGTATTGAACAATGAGGTAAATGTCTGCAATATCATCTGAGTTGCATGACACAAGGGTCTCTTCTTGGTATGAGAGTGAACTTTTCGGTCAGAGAAGATTTTTATCAATTTTTAACGAACGGTTTCAATATTTGTTTGTTCAGTGAACAAGGAAGCAGCAGTTACAATTCTTCTTGTATGCGCAGTTTCATTACACTTCTGGCCAAGCCAACACCCCTCCATATATATATATATATATATATATATATATATATATATATATATATATATATATATATATATCTACAGTGCAGCTCGATAAAAGTGACTCACCTAATTTTTTTACTTAAAAATTATTGTTTTTGGGGTCAAACTGATTTTTAATCTTACTAATATAAAGACCCCTTCCCGACCACCTAGTAAAAATGTTTACTCCCCCTAAGGCATTCTATTGATAATTATAATTGAGATTTAGGGGAAAAAAGTGACTCATTTTTCCTGCAACTAGTAATCAATAGAAACATAACCGAACAGCTTTAAATAAAGAATAATAGAGGTATAATTTATTTATGATAGGTAATATAGTTCGAAATATTTAATTATCTATGGGTCCTCCTTTACTTTGACATTGATTTGATTAGGTTCTGGCAAATCTCATTTCCAAGCATTGAATTCCATTCGGATATGAAATTCACAATCAATTCCTATCTGTTGCTCAACTGCTTTCTCGAGAACCTGTACTTTATAATGCTCCATATGTTTTCTATGGGGTTGAAGTCAGGAGATTGGGGAGGCCATGTCATAACAATCACCTGCTTCTCATCAAAGTATACCTTCATCAATTTTGATTTGTAACAGGGGGCATTATCCTGCATAAAAATGAGCTTGGCGGTGGGTCGATTTGCGCCCTTTCATCAGAAGGGTGTTAACCATGTTCACCATGGTCTATGAATATGGAATACAGCACAGTACATAATCTGTTCAATAAAACATTGTTAAAGATTAATACTCACAAAACAGACACTCTACTGAATCCGCCTATATCGCCAATACCACTAGCAGCTGTTCTGTAATTCTTCAGTCTTCGATATCAAAGGCTGCCAGTGAATATTCGGAAAAAAAACATGGCCGCCTTTATACACGTCCCGTTGAATATTTTGAGCCTTCTGATTGGTTAAGCCTTCTATTGGTGAACTATAAAATGAGTCAGCTCATTTTCGCTGGCTCACTAGTACTACCCAAAAATTCCAACAAAGGGAGTAGACAAGACTCTAAAATTCTCTTGTACTGCTCGCTTCTGAGGGTCTTTTCAATAGGTTTTAAGAAACCAGTTGCATGAAAAGAAAAGCATCCCCAGAACATTATACTCAACGGATGTTTGACAGGACTTTTTTTTAAGCGTTTCACCCGAAGCAAGGCGAGAAGCCACTAGGACGCAAGGGATGTCCTTTTCGAGACGCACGGCCAGGTTCGTTTTGTCAGTGACACTAGATTTGTTTTTGAGGCAGGAGTAAATTGTGGTGTCATCCATGTAGATGCCAACTTGGGAATTTATGGCATCAGGAAGGTCATTTATGTAGATAAGGAATAGTGGGGCCTAGGATGGATCCTTGAGAAACACCTGCGTTTGTGGTATAGGAACTGGAGGAGAATCCGTTGAGAACGACCTTCAATTCACGGTTTGACAGGAATTATTGTATTAGGTCAAACAATCGACCCGTAATGCCATAACCCTGGAGCATGCGAAGAAGGCCGGCATGCCAAACCCTATCAAACGCTTTGGAGATGTCTAAGGCCACGGCACGAGCTTCCCCGTTATTTTGAAGAGCTTGGTAGACAGTTTCAGTGATGGCTGTAAGCACATCAGCTGTAGATCGGGCAAAGCGCAAGCCATATTGCTTTTCTGAGAGCAGATCATGGGATGTAAGGTGGTTAACCACTTCGGTATTGATTAGGGCTTCGAAGACTTTGCCAAAGAGGGGTAGGACGGTAGTTAGAAGGGTCAGAGGGGTTGCCACAGTTCTTGAAGACAGGAACAACCGAAGAGGACTTCCAGCAGTCAGGAAAACAAGATTCCTTGAGGCAGTAGTTATATAGTTTAGAGAGGGCGAGCGCCAGTTCAGGCGCACATTTCTTCAAGACAATGGATGGTATCCCATCTCCACCACTAGCCTTGTTTGGGTCTAAATTAGAGATAATGCCCAATACGAAAGACGTGATTACTGCTAAATTCAAAGAGCTTTCAAAGTTTCTTCTTCGAATTTTAGATCGCTTATCCTTCGAATTTAGCTTAACTTTCGTTTCAAGAGAACATTCTTCCAGTTTTCTACGGTGAAATTTTTGTAATAGTGAGCCCATTCAAGTCTTGTGGCTTTGTTGGCTTTGCTTATTAGCGGCTTAAACCTTCGTGTACAAGATTTGTAGCATTGTTCT
Source organism: Acanthosepion lycidas (assembly GCA_963932145.1). NCBI lineage: Eukaryota > Metazoa > Mollusca > Cephalopoda > Sepiida > Sepiidae > Acanthosepion > Acanthosepion lycidas. The sequence continues at coordinate 125,557,154 of OZ010574.1, read as the reverse complement.
AACAGTCACCGATGGACTGTTAAAAAGGCAAGACTAACACCTTGCTCTTCGCTTAGACTGGCTGCAATTTCTTGGCTAGTTCTAGTCCTATTCTTCGTAACTTCTCTCTTGATTACCCTGCTAGTTCTATCATCAATCTTTTTATTTCGTTCCCTTGTTTCCTTCCTTGGAACAGGAGTGGCATCATTATGTACCCTAAGCACACGAGAGACAGTTGATTGCGAGGTTATAGCAATTTCTTTCGTAGAATTGCCTGCTTTTGAGAGGGCAATAATAGATGTATTAAGTGGTTCTGAGTGGCTATTTCAAGCTGTTTTATAGTGTATGAGTTGTGGAATATTCTGGAATACTGTATATTTAATTTAAGCTGTTCTAGAATTCTCTAGAAAATTGTTCTGAGTGAAGTGTAAAATAGTTTTCAATATTTTGTCAAAAGCTCTTTAAATTTACCAGTATAATCATTACAATGCGATATCTGAGTCACTTTTTTTGCACAGAGTTTTTTTCCAGAATCTCATTTATATCCAAATTTATAATTATCAATAGAATACCTTAGGGTGAATAAACTTTTTTCCTAGGTGGTCGGGAAGGGGTCTTTATATTAGTAAGATTAAAAATTATTTTAACCACAAAAACAATAGACAAAATATATTTTTAGTAAAAAAATCAGGTGAGTGACTTTTATCGAATAACACTGTATATATATATATATATATATATATATATATATATATATATATATATATATATATATATATATGTGTGTGTGTGTGTGTGTGTGTGTGTGTGTGTGTGAAAATATATAGAAAATAGGAAAGAACTCGTTAGGTAAATAATCCAAAGTTCTTTAGTATTTTTGTTATTGTTTTTAAAAAAAAACAGTGCTCGATAAAAAAAGTAGAGCTGAAATATTATTATTTATTTAAAAATATTATTCCATCACTACATAAGAGTTCTCATGTTTCAAAACAAGAGCCGAAAACTTCAATATAATTATTTGAATTAAACTGAATTAAAGTACCAAGCTCAGTTTCATCTTCAAGCGAAATAAAAAAAAATCGCTTGAAGATGGAACAGAGCTTAGTACTTTAATTCAATTTAATTCAAATAATTATATTGAAGTTTTCGGCTCTTGTTTTGAAACATGAGAACTCTTATGTAGTAATGGAATCATATTTTTAAATAAATGATTATATATATATATATATATATATATATATATATATATATATATATATATGAGTGGGAATAATGGAAAATTGTAAATATACCTCTTAATAAATAAATAAAAACAGAACATCTACTCCAATATGCGTATCCATTAAAAATAACGTTTAAGGAAATATATATATATATATATATATATATATATATATATATATATATATATATATATATATATATATATGGGTGGGGGAGGCTGTGTGCGAGTTTGATATGAATTCGATATAATGATGTACTATATAAGAGAATTTGGAAAACCACTGCTTTGATATATTTTACTAATGTAGAAGCTTTTCTGGTGAAAAACATGTCAAATCGGAAATTTTCATGAGGTTCGGTTGAAAAGTTCATAAGCTGACAATGATATAAATGATCAGTTAATCAGATGGTAGAATATAACAACCGCTCCACTGTTGTATTCTGGTACACTTCCATGTCATTTCGCCTAGTCACTGATGCGTCTAATTATATTTATATCTTGACAAGTATATTAACTTTTCACCCGACCCTCTTATACAGTGTGATGTCATTTTTCTTGTTGGCCGCCAGGTCAACTCATTTAATAATTGTGTATTTGGATAGCAATCCCTCTCTAATATATATTTCATCAAAATAAATGACATTGTTCGAAAGAGATTTCTTTTTAGAATTTGGTGTCTGTTGAAAGTATCTGAAGTTTGTTTTTTGTTCCGTATGATTTCGTTTAATGTATTAATCTACTATGCTTATTTAGGCACACTCAAACACATTCGTACACATGTACGCACATATGTATATGTATAAGATTATATGTAATTATAATAGAATCCAAAATAATTTACTAAAATGATAACGCACTCGTATATAATTCAATTAAGCCAACTAATAAAGAACGAAGCTTTTACTTTATGTAT
>OZ010574.1:125252537-125550037 GCA_963932145.1 Acanthosepion lycidas | reverse complement strand
TAAAGTTAGAAAGCGAGAAAGAATAAGGAAGACAGATGAAAGGGTGAGATAGAGAAATGTGAGAAAGTTCGAAAGAGTCGAGAGAGAGAGAGAGAGAGAGAGAGAGAGAGAGTAAAAAGTAGCAGAGTGGAGATATTTTTAACGAATGCGTAATCGTGATTGAATCATTTACAGGAGCAAGCAACTATTTTATTATATATACATATAAAACATTTTATGCCATTTGTCGATCGAATGTTTTTAATTTCAAATATGAGTGTGCGTCGATGTACATGTATTTGCCTTTGTGCGTATGTATATACATCTGCATAAAGGTGTGTGTGAAATATAACGTTTTGAAGTGGCTGATTTTGATCAAACCTCAATTGAGAGAACTTAAGTTTTCCATTGTCTGAAACTTATGAGCAATTGCGAAAATATTGAAGTGTGAGGTGTGCGTCCACTCTGATAAATTTCGTCATGTTACATGAAGAGAAGGGAAAAATATAAGCGCTTAAATGTTTAATGAAGTATATGCGGGAAAATATCTACATGCGTATATTTAAATAGAGATTTGGAAAAACAATTTGTGGATATACAAAAATTCCGAAAGATTTTAAGAATATGTCACTAAAGTTGCATAAATAGTATCAGTAATATTAACTGTTTCCTTATAAGGAAACATTCGGCATACATTGCCGGAGCAGCCATTGCTTATTTCTGTTGAACTTTATAAAATTGTTCTCTGAAAAAAAGTTTTCAGAAAAATAACTTTCTCAAATCTAGTCGCTGTTAATTCTCTTACAATTACTGATGGGAGTTTCCTTCCTTGTCTGAATATTTTGAATATGTCGTTATTCTCATTTAAGACTTACATGTGCTAAACATTTTAGTTGTTGCTGCTGTTGAAAGTGATATGATTTCTCTTACCTAGTACAGTTCATTGTTTGGTATAAAACTATATTTTAAATATTGACTCTTTCGTTAGTAAATTTTAGAATATTGTAAGGTAAATATATTAACTGGCAAAATACATATTTCAAACTATTTCATTACTGTATATACACACACGCATACTCACATGTGTGTGGGTGTTTGTGTAGTGTTTAAAATTTACTATATTTATAGAAGACGGCTAATTATCGGAGACAGAGTGTTTATAAATATAAAGAGTCCGGACATATTCAAACCAAGTCTTAAACTAGAACTGTCACGTAAAAGAAGCTGCGGTGCGATTTACGCTTCTAGCGTCTTATATGGACGTGTTTATCGTTGCTTGGAAATCATTCATGTAAACAATAACAGACTATCATCACTGTCTCGTCCGTATATTGCTTAATATGTTGTACAGTAATTAATATCTTTGATAATGGCTTACGTAAGCCGCAAGCTTAGATTGGATTAAAAAAATATGGATCAATATTGTGATTTTCTTTCTTCGTTTAATGATAATGTTATTTAGCTTATCAGACGTTATGAAAAGAATTTACATAAAATAAATAAACACTTGTCTATATTATTTAATGAAACATGTATGAATATATATATATATATAGCTTATGAAAAACTAGGTAATCCGTATGGGTAGACCCAAGGAGGATAAAATCCAGAGAGCTCAATGTAAATCCAGAGCAAATACACTAAATAAAAAAAGACCACGTTAAGGTTCCATGTAATAAATTATTTTACCACAGCCCTTTTAAAAGACTGCGGATCATCAGACTTTACTTCCGGGTTGAAACGAATAATGAAAAGAAATTTACACATTTTTGACGGGCCGTATTAAGCATATGTAAATTAAAGAAGTGAGGAAGTGAGGGGGGAGAGAGAAGACATGAGTGAGTTAGATGTAATTTAATATTTATATTCTTTCATACTTAAAATTACTTGAGGAGGTCCAGACATTGACACATTTAATCGGTTAACTTAACGAAAGTTATATATTGATAAAGAATGGATAGAGGAGAAAAAAGACATAACAAGAAAAAGAGAGAAGGAAGTCATGAGAGAAGGTGTCAGGAGAAAAAGTCACTAATTTTCCTTGGAAAGAACAGGCTCGAAAAAGACGCTGTCATTTTGTTTTACTTTGAAAGTGTTATTTTGGGGGTTCATAAAGATTATAATGTTTGATATAAATTTGAATGTCTAAACAGTCTATAAAGAATTTAATTTGATGTTTGTTAGTGATTTAAATTTTTAAAATTTTGGTGAATTTTCTATGAAATAGTCGAATGGAAAAAATATTCATAGAAAGTACATTAAAAGAATAAATTTTTATTTTAAAATATAAGTTTACTTCTAGAAATCTTTTTTATTTAAAAAAAAAAAATTTTTTATTGATTATTAAGTTGACATCTCTATCCATTTGACTTTTGTCCATGAATTTAACTCGTGACTATTTCTAGATGGGTAATCTCTTAAAGTTTAGTTAATATGGAGTAATATTTGAAGGTAATATTAAAGATCTTGCTCTGTCATATACTGTATACACACCCATGCAAATCTCAGATATACATACATTCCTTTACATGTGCAAATTTACCTCCATATTATAAAGAGTTTTAAACGCACACTTCCAAATGGAGAATATTAAAGGATAAAATGAGATAAAATATTAATAACAGAATTGTCATTCTTTTATAATATTCTATAAATCCATAAATATACACATACACACATATACATATATCCGTACACATGCACACACACATATATATACATATTCATATATATATACATATATCTATATATATATACATACACACACATACATACATACATATATATATATATATATATATGTATATACTCATACATACACACATACATTTCCAGATATACACACACACACATACATACATATACACATATACACACATATATACACACATACACACACACATATATATATATATATATATATATACACACACACAACCATATATATATATATATACATATATATATATATATATATATATATATATATATATATATGTCTGATATATTCTCCTGTTCTGAGGAGAATATATCAGGGAGCGTTTTTTATTCCCCCTTTTCATTGAGTTTCATATCAGTTTTCTCATTGCTAACCCTATCATATTTAATAATAACCTTTTATTCTGTTAAATCGTTCAAACAGTAATTATTGTAAAGTCTACCATAAATAAATTCATCATTGCAGAAAAATTGGAGCTCCAATCCATACATCCGCGTAGAGCATCAACCCCATCACAGGAGTGTGGAAACCACGATGCAGAAAGATATAAAAGGAAGTGATTGTGTTGACCAGATTCCATATATCATGCCTAAATTACACATAATCATCGAATGAAAAATGAAGAATCATTAATGTGTATTACATGTCAAAGAAAAATTCACAGTGAAACACATTCTAGTGAATTGTGGAGGTCTTAACCTAGTTTGAAGATAAAATTATCAATTCAACAAGTTGCAAGAACTCTTTAATCGAATCTCAAATAATCCACTTCCCGAAAGGAACCAGATTCTACATAAAAATCTCAAATCTCGAATATTATTTTCTTGCACTACTCGTAAAACTTTCTCCCCAAACAGTGACTTAACTCCTAAAGTCTGTCTTTTTTCTTCTGAATCATATTCCAACCTTGATTTCCAATACTACATTATTCTGGTACTAAATCACATAAGAGTTGATATGCCGATAAACGAATGAAAATAAACTAAACCAAAATATTTCATCCTGAAATATTTCGAAAATAAATATCTTATTGAATGAGAGATTTTATTCACGAAGCTACGATAATATTGAATGTTGAACAATAATCTCAGTTAACCGACAATACTTTCAAATAAAAACAATAAGTGGGGGTCTGTTGCAAATCAAGATTATTTTCAAAAGAAATCCAAAGTGAAATCAACGACAAAAAAAAAAAAAAAGAAACAAAGAAAATGAGAAAAGCCAAATATTTTAAAATAATGGATTCCAAAGTTTTATAAGAAATTTACTATTGCAAGAAACTTTTAACGTAATAATCAGGATAAAAGTAATGCCGGAGCATTGAATTAAAAACAAACAAATTTTCTATCTGACCTTTCTGTGATATTGAAATAATAGATTCTCGCATAGTGATGACAAAAAGAATTAGAAGTTTGTGAATTTTAGGTTTTACGATGTGTTACACCGATATCATACCATAATAAGTCTAAAAAATAATTACAGGACGAGCATGCCATTTTCAGGTGCTTCAAAAATACCACACATTCACGCATATATATATATATATATATATATATATATATATATATATATATATATATATATATATATATATATATATATGTATTCAAATTTCGGTGAAAACAACTGACGAGGTGTAGTGATTGAGTTTTTCATATAATTTTTCATGTGTTCATATATTTTTTTATTTTCAGTACATAAATTATAAAAAAATCGTCCGAACGTTTTCCAAGCGCTCTCGGTTATGCTTTTAGCCATTATCAAAGATAAACCTTATTTTACTTTTAACTGATTATATACTTTGCTTTATGTATGTATCTAGAGATATAGACAGGTTTTTTACCAAACACGGTCAGCACAATGTGGCCATGTTTCATAGTTGATATTATTGAGTAAACAAATATTATTTAAGAATTTACATGTCCCTTAAAGAGCTGTGTTCCTGACCAATCCAAATTTGTAAATAATTATATTGGGTATCCTACAACATGTTTAACAATAAGACTCGCGTTTCATCTCTGACCATATCTAAATTAGGTCTCATTTAAATACACTTGGAGATATACCAAACTCTGTCAGTAACATATTCGTTAATAATAATAGAAATATAATAGCATCACCCACGTGTATAAACAGGCATTATTAATAAATAAGAAAAATCAACACACAATAATATCAACTATGAACACGGCTACAATGTGCTGACCCTGTTTGGAAAATAAATAATTCCCATAACTTTACATACATACATACATGCATATATTCAGTTAAAAGTAAAGTTCCTCATAAATTAAACTTTTATGTTTTGGGGAATAGATGTCATTGAGTAGACTGTGTGAATTACATCGACTGGACTGCACCTATGTAAGTCATAATAGTATTGTTTAGACATCACTTGGATGTGAAGTTTTTAGAGGCAAAGGCTGCCAAAAGACATACCCGATCAGATAGTAATTTCCACTACAAAGGGAAACGCAGATTCGATTCCTGCCAGAGAGTACACATATATATTTTTTTTAGTAAGATTCTCGAATACTCTGGGCAGTAAATGTAATTTACCCTGTTTAACCGTGCGTTAGTCACATTCGGTGCTTTGTTAAGCAAAAACTTTGAAATTACTTGTAATTCCTAGTCGACAACTTTCTTTTGCACCCCCACCCACTACTCTCCTGACTAACGTGGGCTTAAAGAAAACAAAACAAAGTTTGTCTTCTCAAACATGTGCATACAATAAAATACGTTTAAATAATTAAATAAAATGTTGGCTTAAAAATAAAATAAATCTATATATACACATGAGTTGAAAGATTGCACCTAATACAAATACCGGTTATTTTTTTCAGATCTACAGAGTGTGAGGGGTAAAGTGTCGCTATTTTATATTTTTAATTTTGCGGATGCGCGTTGTTTGTTTTTGATTTTGTGGACCTCACTGTATAGTTAAGATCAGTTGGGCACCATCTGTGAGAAAAAGGGCAGCATGACACAATTCCCTCCGTCGGAAATTTGGAAACGGTATACTGTACTTCTTGGCTTTCGCGTTGGAATCTACAATACGAACATTTCAGAGAAGAGGATTCGGAAAGAGTTGGATGAATCCAATGGTGATTACAATGGTATTTGAAGTGATTACTATTGACGGCGACGTCATGTCTCCGTTCATTTTTTTCCATTTTGATTTTTTGGAGCCCCAGACTTAACACGGTATCATACATCAAGTGTCTTGAGGAGGTAGTGCTGCGCTGGGTCAAGAGGGCCGCTGCTGGAAGACTTTATGTCTCACAACCGGATTCTGCACTATACCACACAAGCAAGAAAACACAATCATGTCGGTCAGCCGATTTTTTCGACCACATCACCTCTTACATATGGTAACCTATCTCCTCCAGACTACAGCCACTTTGTTATGTGTGGTATGCTGTTGTTTGAGAGAGCAACAAAACTCTGTAACTCCGAAGGTGAATAGAAGGCAAAGATTATAGCAGCATTCACTAACTTACACAAGGAGACCGTCCAGAAGAGTGGCAGGAGATTCCAAAGTCGTTTGGAGGCCGTGGTTGAAGTCAATGGCGATTTTATAGAATAAATTTACAATTTAGTATTTAAAGATATATTTGTGTAATTTTCGTAAATATATCTGTTAAAATGAGATGTCAGTATTATTTTTATTTTTGCGTAATATAGACGGTAATTTATCAATTACAACCCGTACACCAGCTATATTTTGCGAACAGCTATATGTACTAAAAATAGATTTAACAAATTTATTATTAATAGGAAACATCAAAGTATTTTTGAATATTTAATTAAATTTTTCACTTTTTTTAGAACATTCGTTTTTGATTAAACTTTTGTTTTTCTTGTTTCTTACGTCAGCAGATAGCAAATTTTTTGGCGGTGAAAGACATTTTAAGTTTCTTGCAAAAGTCAAATAATTGTCGGATTTTAATGAAATTTTCAGGAATTATTCACAAATGAACGCAATTATTTCAGAATTGTTTTTCATTAGAAAATCTTGATAAATGTGTTTTACAAGTGGTTCGTCCCCTTACTTAAGAAAACTTGAGAAATTTAACCTTATAATTTTTCGTTAAATGCAAAGTCTTCTTTGGAGAATTTCAATCACGAATTTGTTTTTGCATAATCGGACACCGTCTTACCGAAAATCTGATCTGAATCGAAAAGTAATGAAAGCAATAAAACTAAGACATTATTTATTTAGAGAAGCTTTTAATTGCTTTTATGAATAATATATATTAATGACAATATTGTCCTAAGAATAAAAAAGGTTCCATGAAAAATTAATTTTTTTTCTAACATTCTTTATAATATTTTTAAATCTTGTAAAATTCTGTTGTAATTGTGTAAATGAAAAGTAAAGTAAAACTATATTTACTAATAATATATCGTAAAGATTTTAACAACGCCGAATGTTTTTAAAAGTATTTTGAATTGTTTTTTGATGTGTAAGCACGTGCCAAATTTTATAGATAGATTCGCTTTTCACAAAATAAGGGTGAGACCAATAGTAAATTTAAAGCCAAAATTCTATAAAATTCAATAAAACATTAGATTACGGAGAATATTTTCTTAGACTTTTAATAGTACCGAGTACTTAACAGGTTTTCGCATTATACAGGGTGTTGCAGCAAAATCCTACTCTTGACAAAAAGAAAACGAAATAGGCAATAAAAACAATAATTGTATATACAGATAGCCGACAGTCTGACAACTAACTAACATTTTTCTCTCTACCCTTTTCCAGCGCAGAGTAGAGGTAGTAGCGTCTTTTCGCCTGCGGAAATGATGGCCTAGTTTGGGTTCAAGGCGACCATGGTCATGGACATTTGGAGGAAGTGGAAGGCGTGTGAGAACAAGGACGAGGTTACTGCGAAACGAAAGGCCCACAACGTTCTTCGGTCGTTAGGACCGACGAATTCGGCAATGATAGAAGCCAGAGCAACGTCAAGATCACCGCTGACATGGATTGTCACAAGTGGAACGATCAAGAAGGACATTGGTTACACCTCCTACCGCAAGTCTCACCGCATGCTCATCACGAATGCCTCTAAGGAGTCTAGGAAGGTCAAAGCGGCGGTTTTGCTGAACGACCTCAAGCACGGGTCCGCCGGGATGCTAAGGTTCTTCTCTGATGAAAAGAATTTCAACCAGGACCGGACAAGCAACAGGCAGAACGACAGGTGGATCTGCAAAGACTTCGATGAGGTCTCCGTCGTGAAGCATACGATTTTTTCCTCCTCCGTCATGGTCCTTGGTGTCATCTCCAACGAATGGGACGTCATATCTCCGCTCTTCTTTCAAAAGGGCCTGTGAGTCACCACTGAGATCTACAGGAGGTGCTGAGGAGTGTGGTGAAGCTCTGGATGAACGAGATTACCGCCGGACGCCCCTACATCTTCCATCAGGACTCCGCTCCAACACACAAGGCGAAAACAACCCAGGCGTAGCTGCTCAACAATGTTCCTTAACACTGGTCGCCGAACTTGTGGCCGCCTTCTTCACCCGACTACAACACCCTTTACTATTTCTTCTGGGTCGTAATCGATGCCAAGACCAACAGACACGTCCACAACACGGTCGACTCTCTGAAGGCTGCCATCGTGGAGGCGTTCACCGCAATGGACAAAGATATGGTCACCAAAGCGTGTGATTCATTTCGCGCCCGCCCTGCGATGGTCGTCACCGGCGCCGACGGATACATTGAAAAATAATGTAGTATGTAACTCTAACTGTTTGTAAATGAACTGTCAGGTCTCCGCATATACAACTTTAGTTTTTATTGCCTATTTCGTTTTCTTTTTTTCAAGTGTAGGATTTTGTTGCAACACCCTGTATTTCTCAATTATTTTTTAAAGATTAAAGCCCCTGCAGAACAACATTACATAACCATTTATCCGCCATCAGCTGTCATGGAGGTTTTAAAACCTGTCAACATAAATAAACAAGTTATTGTTGAGGCGAAAAATGTATTTATGATATTTTAAACTTAAAACAAATAATATTAGGTTGGTGCAAAAATAATACCGTTTTCTCACATATGTTACTATGTGAGAAAACGACATTATTTTTGCACCAACCTAATAGTTGTTTCAAATCAGATTAATTATACTAATATTAATCAATTAATATTCCATGCCTTAAAGAAACGAAAAAAAAATGTATTCACAAGTACAGCACACACATTTAGAAAAACTTTATCTCTATAAAATATGTGGGATACTGGGGGGGGGTTAGGAGGTGTTACAAAAAGTATCAGTGAAAATGACATGAAGCCATTTAATATTTCCAATAAACAAAATCTTATGCTGTAATTAAAAAGTAATTTAAATTGATTGGAAGAAATAGTTTTGTGAAATTTCTAAAAATTTTGAATTTAGCCCTATTTTTAGAAAAAGTATTATAAGAATATAAATCTCTTTATTAAATTTTTTTTCCAAAATAAAATATACTTTCCATAGTTGCGGCTTTGAGATGACCTAAAAGAATTTTCGTAAGTATAATTACTATATCGTCAAATGATTTGAACAGGTTCAAATAAAAAATGAATTTAAACATGATTTTATGTCGTTGCAATTTCTATTCTTCGAGAATAACTTCATAAACAATGTTGACTGTGAGGTATCAATGTAAAATAAATCGATTTTCAATACCAAGTGATAGAATATAATATACAAATCGAAATTTCAATCTTCATTGTGCCTCCAAAATGTTAAGTGGTAAAGCATAGCCTACCACAATTAACTAATTATATTTATATATTTTACAATATTTACATTATTCGGACTATTGTCCTCATCTTTGTTGCCATATTTATAACAACGTTTCGCCCGTTGTATGCTCCGCCCTTCTTCAGGTGGCTGGAATGTCAAACTGAACCCTTTATTTCGCTCGCTAGGGTAAATTGGTCTAGTTCCACGTGCCATATCTAATGGATGTCAATTTTAAAGTTCTCTTTTAAACTCTCCAAGTTCTCCACCGCGTTAGCCAGGTATTGAACTCACACTCCTTGGGTCCTGTCACTGGATCTAACTAAAGACTTTATCCGCTGTGCCATGTGTCCTTGAGGACATCTGTGTGTGAATCTCTGGGGGTTATGAATCTAATGACTTCAGCAAGCAATCTTTTTTACCAGTGCTCATATTGCAATTTTTTGGCTGTTATCATTGCATTTTGTTTTTTACCAGAGCTAATATTGCAATTTTCCTTGTTATTATCGCTTTTCTCTGGCACTGGTCATTAGTGGAACCTATATTGTATGCATTTCTATGCTTGGTCGGCTCAGGAGATTTTTGTGGCCTAGCATATGTGCTGCTTCCTTAAGTTTTCGAATTATATATTATTATATATTTTACCCATCACCGCTTGAGAAAAAATACAAATCAAGAAAGAGTTTTTCTTTGAGACGAAGTCCATGAACTTGATATTTATTAACGTACTGTAAGCTAGCCTGTTTTTTTTAGTTTCAACTAAATGTCCCGAATTTTAGTTTATTTTTTTTATTTTTAATGTAAAAGAATGCTTAGGTATTATAGTGGAGATAATCATAATCTTTTTTTTTTTTAAATCGAATGAAATCAACAGTTATTCGTCTCTCTCGATTTAGATTTTTTTTACGTTCATGCTCGCCTCCTCACACAGGCTCGAACTCTCACATGCATACTCAAGGACATATGCGTTCACATAAATTATGTACACACAACGTCTTCATTTTTTTCGTACTTCTTTCTTTCGATGTTTGTATTTGATAATTTAATTCATTAGTATTTTCTTTTTTTTATTCTTTATTACGTTATTTTTATTTTTTGATATTTCTGCTTTTCTTTGTTCTTTTATCAATATTTTCTACGACTTTTTAAATGTTTCTTTCCTGTGTACGATTTTTAAATGCTTCCTTCTTTACCTTGACTTTTTCTTAAATATTTTTCCTTCATTCTCTTATTTTTCTTTCATTCTTTGACATTGTCCTTTTTGTATTCTTTTCTCATCTCTTCTCATTACCATTGCTTTTTCTTTATGTTTATTGTACACTTTTCTTTTTTCCTCCTCATATCCATGATTTTCCATATCTCTATTTCGTCTTGCTTTCTTTGAAAACTTCCTATGACTTTCTCAATTTAAGGTTTTGTATTATTTTGTTCTATTTTTTCATATGCTTTTCTAACTTCATTTTATTTTCTGTGTTAGTTGGTGAACACCTCGAATTATCACTTATATAAAGTTGTGTGTGAGAAGTGAGTAGTTGACAGAATTGGACAAATATTTGCCTCATTCTCTTATTCCCTTTAACGATGACAAGTAAACCGTAGGTTGGTTGATGTGTTTTTGCTGAGGACAAATCAAGAGACGCACTATTTATAAGCGTTTAGATGTCGCTTTTTGACATCATTGATTCATTGGCTTCGAAAAAAAATAAGCCTGTTGAGAAATAATAAGCATAGAAGAAATGAAGAAAACGTAAATTGGAGTTATATATACGCATGCATATCTTTCACGTGTTTCTATGTTTCTCACTGCGGAGTTGAGTGCGGATGTATGCAAAACTATATATGTAGTTGACTGAGAGAAAAGATAAGTAGATAGAGAACAATTGAATGCAATAGAGAAAGTGAAAGAAAAGAAACATCGATGACCAAGAGGGTGTGAGGTAAACATATCTAACTCTCAGTTGTAAAATAGTCTTCTTTTATTTAGGATTTGTGACTAGTTTTTAGCTTGCTTGAGAGAAAGCGAAATATACTTCCTACGATGTTCGTCTACCGTTTCTTTGAAATATTTCCCAATTTGAACTCTGTTTCATTGTTTAATTTCCCTGAAGATAGTTGAAATTTATTCTTTTTTCATTCCCGTTCCAATTTTTCTTTCTCTTCCTTCCTTTTTTTTCATTTCTTGGTTTCATAAAGTCTTTCTATCGATTTTCTTCCTTTACAATACAATGGCTATTTTTATTTTCGAGTTCTTTTTCATTTTTTTCTTTCTTTTTTCCTGCGATACTTCCTTCCTTTCGTCTTCAGCAAATCTTTATTTGCTTTATTTACAGTCGGACTAATGAGCTCATCTTTTTTATTATTACCATTAAAATGTTTCGCCTGCTGTGCCCTTTCATCAGATGTCTGTCGATCTAAATAACTGTCTGGGAAATTCAAACCGAATCTATTATTCAATCAACAAGGGTAAATTACTCTCTTCCTGCTGTCCATCGTTCGGCATCATTAGTTCGATATTCCCTGAAATTTACATTGATCAACAGGCTGAACTGTTGTAAATAACAACAAAGATGAGAACGTTAATGCCACTCCGAATCATGTAAATAATGATAATTCCTCGTTCCAGAAATTTAAAGAGAGATTTCCTTCTTTTTATCTTACTATTTTCGAATATAATATTTTATACTTTTATTCCGGTTTATCTTCCTTTCACGTGTTTTTTTTATTTACTTTCTATTTTTCTTAGTCATTCAACTATTGTTTCTTTCTTGTCTTCAGTTCTTTATTTTTTCCAACCATTTATCTTTTTTCATGTAGCTAGGGTTTATTTTTTTTCATTTACTTTTCCCACTTTTATTCGTGTTTTTGTTTTGTTTCCATCCTTTTATTTTTAGGCATTTCTTTTTCGATTCTCTGTTTACTTATTCAAGTTTTTATTCATTTCTTTTTCGATTCTCTGTTTACTTATTCAAGTTTTTTATTCATTTCTTTTTCGATTCTCTGTTTACTTATTCAAGTTTTTTATTCATTTCTTTTTCGATTCTCTGTTTACTTATTCAAGTTTTTTATTCATTTCTTTTTCGATTCTCTGTTTACTTATTCAAGTTTTTTATTCATTTCTTTTTCGATTCTCTGTTTACTTATTCAAGTTTTTTATTCATTTCTTTTTCGATTCTCTGTTTACTTATTCAAGTTTTTTATTCATTTCTTTTTCGATTCTCTGTTTACTTATTCAAGTTTTTTATTCATTTCTTTTTCGATTCTCTGTTTACTTATTCAAGTTTTTTATTCATTTCTTTTTCGATTCTCTGTTTACTTATTCAAGTTTTTTATTCATTTCTTTTTCGATTCTCTGTTTACTTATTCAAGTTTTTTATTCATTTCTTTTTCGATTCTCTGTTTACTTATTCAAGTTTTTTATTCATTTCTTTTTCGATTCTCTGTTTACTTATTCAAGTTTTTTATTCATTTCTTTTTCGATTCTCTGTTTACTTATTCAAGTTTTTTATTCATTTCTTTTTCGATTCTCTGTTTACTTATTCAAGTTTTTTATTCATTTCTTTTTCGATTCTCTGTTTACTTATTCAAGTTTTTTATTCATTTCTTTTTCGATTCTCTGTTTACTTATTCAAGTTTTTTATTCATTTCTTTTTCGATTCTCTGTTTACTTATTCAAGTTTTTTATTCATTTCTTTTTCGATTCTCTGTTTACTTATTCAAGTTTTTTATTCATTTCTTTTTCGATTCTCTGTTTACTTATTCAAGTTTTTTATTCATTTCTTTTTCGATTCTCTGTTTACTTATTCAAGTTTTTTATTCATTTCTTTTTCGATTCTCTGTTTACTTATTCAAGTTTTTTATTCATTTCTTTTTCGATTCTCTGTTTACTTATTCAAGTTTTTTATTCATTTCTTTTTCGATTCTCTGTTTACTTATTCAAGTTTTTTATTCATTTCTTTTTCGATTCTCTGTTTACTTATTCAAGTTTTTTATTCATTTCTTTTTCGATTCTCTGTTTACTTATTCAAGTTTTTTATTCATTTCTTTTTCGATTCTCTGTTTACTTATTCAAGTTTTTTATTCATTTCTTTTTCGATTCTCTGTTTACTTATTCAAGTTTTTTATTCATTTCTTTTTCGATTCTCTGTTTACTTATTCAAGTTTTTTATTCATTTCTTTTTCGATTCTCTGTTTACTTATTTCAGTTGTTCTTTCTTCTTTTCTTTTTAGAACTTTTGTTTCCTTATTCAAGACTTTCCGTCATTCCTTTTTTCGGTTTCTTATTTCCTTATTCAAATCTTTTTTCTTCTTCTCTCCTTTCGATTCTTTGTTTTTTTTTTTATTCAAGACTTTATTTCTTCCTTCCTTTTTCTTTCCTTTCGTTCTCGAATCTTTCCTTCAATATTCAAGTCTTTCTTTCTCCCTTCCTTTTTTCATCCTTTGTTTCCTTATGCAAGTCGTTCTTTCTTTTTTTACTCATTTCTTTTTCAATTCTCGTCATATTTTTCTTTCCTGTTTTCTTTCTTTTTTCTATTTACACTTTTGAGTTTCAAACATTTTGTTTTTCTATTATTCTTTATTTTGAAATGTTTTTTGTGCGTCTTTTCATTTTCTCTTACTTCGTTTCTTTCTTTGATCTTTTCTTTATCCTATGAGTTTAAATATTTCTAACATATTCACTAAGAAGATACTTATTCAACCAAGTTAAAGTTGCTACTTTTATGAAGTAGCGAGTGTTGAACAAACATAAATCTACGTGGTGTAGGTGTTTACACAGTAGCCACAAAGATGATTTTAAATCATTGTTATAATTTGTGGAGAAAAATAATGCATTTCAATGGTCTTGTCGATGTGACCTAACTCTTCTGGTTTTCTCCTTTTATATTTTTCCTTGTTCAAATTTACATTTAATTTAAATCAAATGAATTTTTCAGTGGTTGTGTGTGCTTGTGTGCAAAAACAGTTTGATCTGACCTCTTTGATGTGTTTGATGCAATATTTGATTGAATGCATTCAACATTTATATTACAGTTGAATTATCGCAACAAATACGTATTGTAAGGCACTACCCACTGATTGATGATTTCTTGCTCAACTTGACGTCCATATTATCCCATTTTGATCATGCCGGTGTGGCCTCTTTCTTCTGCCTTTCTCCTACTACATTTTGGATAAGAGTCATTCCCTTATTCAAATTTAAATTTAATTTAATTCAAAGGAGAAAATCAATAGGAGTGTATTCCTCTTGGTGACCCACTTTAACCAAAAGAAAATATACTTATCCAAGTACACTAGGAGTCATCCCCTTGTTCAAATTTAAATTTAATTTAAATCACAGGTAAAGAATTCAGTGGGGAGTTTGCGCCCACCCTCGGGACCCGTTTTGATCAAAATTATCTAACCGATGTGACTTCCATCTTCTGGCTTTCTCCTTCTATACTTTGGATAGGAAACATTCACTTGTTCAAATTTAAATTTAATTTAAATTAAAGGGAAAAATTTTCAGTGGGGTGTTTATGTCCCCATGGGACTCCCTTTGATGGAAATAAAACATATTTATTGATTTATCCTGTATAATGTAGTTTCAAAATATATATCGTGGGGTCTATCTCCAAATCTCTAGGAGGAATTCGGTAACACACGGACAGGGGCTACAAAATTGTAATATATATATATATATATATATATATATATATATATATATATATATATATGTATATATATATATATATATATATATATATATATATATATATATATATATATATATATGTGTGTGTGTGTGTGTGTGAGTGTGCGTATGTGTGTGTGTGTGTGTGTGTGGGTGCGTAAAAACATATATAAAATAGAAAAGAACTCGTTACGTAAATAATCCAAAGTTCTTTAGTATTTTTGTTTTTATTTAAAAAAAATAGTGCTCGATACAAAAGTAGAGCATAAATATAATTATTTATTTAAAAATATGATTTCAGGAATTACATATTCCCCAAAAAAATTCGCTTGAAGATAGAACAGAGTTGGTACTTTAATTCAATTTAATTCAAATAATTATATTGAAGATTTCGGCTCTTGTTTTGAAACATGAGTACTCTTATGTAGCGTTGGAATCATATTTTTAAATAAATAAATAAATATGTATATATATATATATATATATATATATATATATATATATATATATGTAGATAGATAGATAGATAGATAGATATAGACCTAAGTAAGTTTTCAGTTTTCGAAGCTGTCGTCTCCGAATTGTCATTCATTTATAGTGCATGTTACACCTGTTATTAATAGTGCGTTTCTTCCTTACATTGTTTTCCACGAATATGAAACTTATAGTTAGCTAGGTTAACTAAGTATCTATTTAAAATTGTATACGCTCTGATATATTGTCACTAATCTTCCCGTAAGTTCTCTCCAGTCACAATGTGAAGGTTTGTACTCTCAACGAGGATCTATGCTTACAACGTCTTTTGGCTCTTGTTCACTCGAAATTTCAGGTGGGTCTTATATACAAACATATTCAAATGATGCAAAAAAATGGCCAGCTCTTTCTATCGCTCCAGAAAGACCCGGACTCCTGACATGCTTTATCTTTATAAGAGTCAGATTAGAAGAAAAGTGAAATATTGCTGCGGGTCTTATAGAGGAAGGCTTATTTTCTACTCTGTAATGTCTTTTACACATACGAAACATCGGAAGCACAAATGTTCAGATCAGCTTCAATCTTTAGCTACACCAGTTTAGACCTTTACAGCAACAACACTCTATGGTGCTTCGACGGAGTCGAATCAACGCCCTTATTTATCCCGTAATCCAAATATAAAGAGAGAAGTTCAGGCATCTTTCTCGCAACAACAGTTACATTATAGATTCGCGGGTTGGCGTTTCACAGAAAACTAGGATCTTAACCTGTTCAAGTCAAGGATAAATCAATACCTATATTATTCTCATAATCCTACCATCATCTTAAAAATAATACCCGGCATTAAGTGTCTCACGGGCCTTGTCTTGTGGACTGGCACTATAGGATCATAAGCAAATAACAAAACACATCACTTGAAGACTTTCAATAACAGTAACAGTTATAATGGATATCGCATGTAGGCCGAAGAGAAAATAATGACAATCAAGACGTTGACATTCCACACTTCTTCAAATAAAAGATTAGGAAGGAAACCCCTTCAATATTGAAAAGAGCTATAATAACGACTGAACGACTGTTTGTAGGGAATTAAAACCGAGAGTGGTTCAAGCTGATAAGTCAATGAATCCCGAATATTTTCTTATAAGTAAACTGCTACTATTGCCATTAGTAGGAATAGATAAAGACGATCCTATTATATTATTATCGCTATTATTTATCTTGTCTGTTTCTTCTTCAAGCGTCTGTTTTCGTATTTGATAAACATCCGGGAATTTCAGAACAATGCGACGAGATTGATTGCTCACATTCTACATTCCTTGCTAATATTTTTTTTATTAGTTTTAGCCTTTCTAATTAATTTCTCACTGGGATAAGTATTTTATGTATAGGCATACAGTGACTAAAAGAAAAAAAAAAGGAAAAGGGATTTTTGCGACCTTTTCTTATATGCTGTTTTGCAAATGCTATTTAGCGTTCGTTAACAAAATTCTTTGACTGACAAGAAGTTTAATAATGAACAAAAAAAGAAAAAAGAAAGAAATTAATATTGTAAAGTGTAATAAAAAAGAAGAAAGAAAGAAATTAATATTGTAAAGTGTAATAAAAAAGAAGAAAGAAGGCAAATAGTAAAACAAAAGATATGTTATAAAATTAAGAATATAAAAAAAGAGGAAATAGGAAAAGTAAAAATAAAACGGAGAGAGACAGAGAGAGATAGTAAAAATTACAACGAAAGAATGAAAGATTAAAAGCATGATATTGAATAAATAAAAAATGGAAGGGAGGCATTTTATAGTAAAAGACAAATGAAAACAGGCAGATATAAGCATTGTGAAGGATTAACATCAAAAAACGAATTCAGAATAAATATAAGAGAAGCCGAAGGAAAAAGAAATATATTTCATATTAAAGAGTAGAATTTACCTTGCTTGGTCAAACTAAATTTTCGCAGAATAGTTTGCAGAAATTCTATTAAAGGATTACTAGGAACATAGTTGAGCTTCAAGTTGTGAAAACCAGTTGTTAGCGTGTCAAGTTTGACACTACTGAGTAAATTTAAGAATGTTGCATTGAACCATCTAAAGAGCTGAGTATACAAATGACAGACATCTGTATTCCCTTACATGTTTGATGCCTTTCTGATTTAAACCATTTTGACATTCTGCAGTTTTAGTTTATAAGGGCAATGCTACCTGTCAGAAGATGAACGACCAGGAAGTAGCGTGACCTCGGCCCACGTACAATCACTTCCAGAATTGGTCATCATATCTCAGAGGAAAATGATTCGAGAAAATGGACTGATGCAATGCAGCTAAAATGTAATGCAGAAAAATAAACAAAACTTTTCTATTATTTCTTATTGCTTTCTTATTTTTGTCGGAATGTTTTTCATATTATTTATCATCGCATTATTTTTTTAATAGGAACTTTTTTTTCTTTTTATCATTACATTATTTTTTAATAGTAATCCGTTTTTCTATTATTTATCATAACATTTTTTTAATAGGAATGTTTTTCAATTATTTATCATAACATTTTTATAGGAATGTTTTGTAATAGGAATATTTATCTATTATCCTGACATTATTCTTCTTGTAAAAATAGGAATGACTTTTCTATTATTTATCATTAAATTATTATTTTATAAGAATATTTTTATATTGTTTAGTACATTATTATTTCTATAGTTATATGTTTCTATTATTTAATTTATTAAAGTTGTATTATTTTATATTATTTTATATTATTTTTATTTTCTATTATCTTAGTATGTAATTTATAATTTCTTATAGAATCATAAAGAACTGTATCAAATAAAAGAGATCGTACCATGTGAAGGCTTCCAACCATGGCAACGGCTAAAATGGATACCACATGGTAGCTTGAAAAAGAAAATAGTGACATAAAAAATGTCGATCCACACGATTTCTAACAAAAGGTTAGGAATCATCTTCCCATCCGCATCAATACTGGAAAGAATGAGATAAAATTACTTTACGGAAGAACTGTTTTAAGAGAAATCTCTATCTATAAAAGGCAGGATGTGTGTGTGTGTAACGAATGCACGGCCGGAATTTCCGACGGATTTGTACCAAAATTTACATGCACATGCTCTAAGGCCAAGACCGACTTTGCATTTCCCAACACCCATCGATAGTGGAAATAATCGATTTTTTCATGCTTCTACGGCAGTTTTTATGTAGTTTGTGGCCATTTGGTACTGGCCAGAGTGAGAGCCTATTGCTGGCTGCCACGAATAGGCAGGAAGATTATATTGGCCAGCATGAGAGCCAACAGCTGACTGACACGAATGTTAACTAGCATGTTAGCATGCAAGAAAAAAATCGATAGCTGCATTGGTCACAAGTGGGAAAAATTTAAAACTGCATGGCACTTTACTCCAATTGGCTCATTCGCTTGCTTAAACTCAACGTTGATTCTGATTCCGCAGAACTGGGTTGGGGGTGAAAAAGTATTTGTTGTTAACATTGTTTTTTCATTCGGTTTTTCCAGTTACGAGTCCTTTTTTTTAAAGCTGGTCGTTTTGCGTTCATTTTGTTTAGTTCTTTTTTTTGTAACAGATTTAATGTTTAGTATAGAGCTTAGAAAAAATTCACAGTGTGAGAAGTAAGGCATATAGCAACATCAGGAGGGAAAAGGGTACTCCTTTAAAGGCAAGGAAGGGTAAAAATATTTTAATTCAAGTGATAGCGATTGCTGTATGAGTCGTACGATTTTTGAATCAAGCACGGGCAACGCCGGGCCTTGCTTCTAGTATGTTATAAATTTCAAGCGACTGTGACACTGGTTTCTCGATCCCTGAATACTGAACTTTTCCTTATAAAGAAACGGTTAATATTACCTAATGTGTTTGTTTTGACATCGTTCTTATTTTAACTTAATATCAATCTTCTTAGACATCAGGAATGCATTACTAACAAGTAATATTCATCTCTGTAAGAATATTTCTTTTTTTTTTTCATCAAAGAAACCACTCATTTATCCGAAGTATGTTCTAATAATTAAGTATGTCCTAATAATTAAGTATGCCTTAATAATTATGTCCTAATAATTTAGTATGTCCTAATAATTTAGCTACTGGTATAAATGCTAGGGGATAACTCAGTTATCTGGTAGGTAACTGAATGGTTTCATAAATAGAAATAAGCTTTTGATAATGACTGTGAAGAAACAAAATGATGTCGTTTATTGTGAATACCTATAAAACATTGTCTTTTTGGGGGTGGGTATCAGGCTATATATATCTCCCATCAGTATGTGGATGAATATGCTTTTCAAAATCTTCCCGTCTGTTATTGCTTTCAAGTAGAGTACCGCTTTTTGTCCTTGTGCTTCTTGTTACTAAAATTTGTCAAGTAGGTTGACGCCTTGAGGAGGAATAACCTTTTTTTTGTAGTTTTAGATGTGGCATTATTTACTCTAACATAATATATATATATATATATATATATATATATATATATATATATATATATATATATATTGATGCATGTTTCATTAAATAATATAGACAAGTTGTGTCTATTTGTTTTAAGTAAGTTCCTTTTATATTGTCAGATAAGGTTAATAACATTATCATGCAAAGCCGAAAGGAAATCACCATATTGATACGTGTTTAAATCCTATCTAAGCTTTCGGCTTACATAAGCCATTATCAAAGATGACAATTTCATTTCAATATATCAAACAATACACGGACGAAACAATAATGATAGTCTGTTTTTGCTGCATGAAAAATTTTAAAGCAACGACAAACTCGTGTATACGAGAAGCGAAAATCGCATTACAGCTCGTGACGTCACACATGACCACGCGAGAGAGAAAACGAGAAGTATTAAGTATTAACAGACTATCATTATTGTAAAAAAAGTGTGTGTAAAAACTGTCCATATGTTTTATATTTCCGAGTGGTTTCGGCTATAACTTTAGTCATTATCAAGGATGATTCAGTTTTTTAGCTTAATTGAGTGTGTGCCTTATGTGTATGTTTTAGTGTGTTGTAGGGATGTTCTAATTTCCGAATACGGTTACCACATTGTGGCCTTGTTCGTAGTTAATATTGTTACGATTTAGCATTTTCTTTTTTATTATTAAAGTTTTCATTATTTTGAATCTTTTTTACAGGTGGATGCAGTTATTATATTTGTGTTTTCTACTAGTATGTTTCTAATGGAGTCTGGTAAGTTTGTGTGTGTGTTTAAATGGGTTCTAATGGAGCTGTGATCAGATAGGTGTAACGTAAGACGTCTGGATAAGCATGTAGTTGTGTAAGGGGCATTTGTCCCGAAAAGAAAGCTCTTGTTATATATATATATATATATATATATATATATATATATATATATATATATATATATATATATATAGAGAGAGAGAGAGAGAGAGAGAGAGAGATAGATAGATAGATAGATATAGAGAGATATAGATAGAGATATATAAATATATAATGCTGCGATGGGTAAATTGTTTTCATTTTATTGTTTTAATTTCGCTCATGATGTTTGAATTATTCTTTTTAATCGACAAAGTTTGCGAAGAACCAGTCACGGCTTTGACAGAAATATGGTGCATCGTGTGCTTCGATTTCAATGAACATCTCTATGCATGGTTGCATATGTATCCGTAAAATATTCCTTCTTATGCTAGTTACACCTGCGTATCACATCGGAGTACTGGCGAAATTACGTCGGCCATTTCCAGTGTTGCTACCGAGTTTTTGTTATTGAATTTTCCATATCTAATCGTTCATAGCTCGGTTGTACTATCCGTCATCAGGTGAAATGTAAACTGCGAGGGACCCTAAACGTAAGCTACCAATCTGCCAGTGGGTGGCATGCCACGAGCGTTTATTGCAGTTGGCCCGCTGTTGGGCCGCCAGTGTGTTCGTCTCGACAATGTTAGCATTGTTGGACAGCTAGAGGCACACCTGTAGCCTACCGGTGGCTGCCACCAGAGGTGTGCAGCGGGCCGACGATGGCAACACCAGTGGGCTACTAGCAGCTTGCGTGTAGGGGAAAGAGAGAGACGTGTGTATGTATTTATATTTTTAAAGATCCAAGTATGGATAATAAATGGAAAGATATATATATATATGTTGTGGTAGGATCCACCTAATTTGCATAGGGGAGTACCGACCATATAAATATGGTTGGTACCGGGAAGAGAGTGAGAGGAATCGAGAGATTCATTCAACCAGAGTCTCTGCCCGACCCTCGTGTGTATTTTTGCTATTGACCTGTTTTAGTTTTCTTTGCGTCTAAAAGATAAGCTTTAAGTTTAAATTTTTGCAACCTTTTTTGACTTTTAGTTTTCCTCGTTCTGTTTTTGCATTTGTCTAATTTTTTATTCTCTTTATTTTTTGTTTGAATTTTATTTTTGCTTTTTTATTTACTTTGCTTTTTTCTTTCAGCTTTTTGTGATTTTTCCTTGTTTTCGTAGTCCATTTTTCTTCTTTTCTTTGAGTTGTTTATTACCGTTTGAGTTTGTACATTTCTTCTTCTTATTATTTTTTACGTATGTGAAAAAAAATATACACGTTAAAGGAAGCAACATAAGCCTAATTGTTCGGCGTGGTGGGCCTAAAAATCTCATCATGGCCGACAACAACACCGATGAAAACAATACACCGCCTTCACAACCGGTGTCACCCCAGAAAACGGCCTGGGTAAAAAACAGGCTGCCAAAAAAAGATGCAGCATTTTATACCGACCAAAGGAAAAAGTTTGAGGAATCCTTTAAAGGAAATGAATTTCTAACGATT
Organism: Acanthosepion lycidas; assembly: GCA_963932145.1. NCBI lineage: Eukaryota > Metazoa > Mollusca > Cephalopoda > Sepiida > Sepiidae > Acanthosepion > Acanthosepion lycidas. Next base: position 125,527,685 of record OZ010574.1, on the reverse strand, counting down.
CAGGAAGCCCTCAACGCCGTTAACACTAGAACGATTTCCCTTCTCACTTCCGATGTGAAAACTCGGAAGTTAATCGGAGTTGGAAGGGAGGTCATGGAGGAATCTTTGAAAACTCTCCAAATCAACTCGAAAGTACGAGCGCGAAGATCGAATACTCTGTGGGACATACTTCTATCCACAGAGCAACAAGCCAAAGAACTTGCGGGAAGTCTATTAAAAACCAAAAATCTATGTCTACAGACGGAATACATGGGCACGCGTAGGACGAAAGTCACCATGCACGGGGTCCCGGTAGATATTCCTGAGGACAGGATGGGGGCCTTTTTCGCCAAATACGGAGAGGTACACGAGGTAAACGCTCTCACAAGCAAAAACGGGATACTGACGGGTGATATGGAAGTACAAGTGACAGTGAACCAGGACAACTTCCGAGATATACCGAATATGCTGGTTTGCCGGAAAAAACGAATGTTGGTTGTAGTCGAGGGGAGGAGACCATGTGGCGCGTCAGGGCACATGGCCAAGGAGTGCAAAAACCCAAAACAACCCATACCCCATCCAGCAGCAGCAGTAACAGCAGTGGTCGCGACGCAAGCTGGACAAGGGTCTACCTCAAAATCATCAGAGGGAGACTGGAAGACGGTGGAAAGGGGACGGAAAACCAGCAATGTCTCGTCCCCGCAGGATGTACCCCAACCAAAGAGGCAGCCTGATAAACCACTACAAAAAGAGGTACAGCCTTCAAAGATGGGACAGGAGAAGGTAGCCCCCAAACAACAGCAGCAACAACAGCAGCAACAACAGCAGCAGAAGCAACAGCAGCAGCAACAACAGCAGCAGCAACAACACCAACAACAACATAAACAGCATAAAGAGATAACAAAGCAAGAGCAAGAACAACAAAGGAAATCGCCAATGGAGACAGAAAATATGCCGCCTCCTAGAGCAGCTTCCCTTAAGAGAAGCAGGGAGGAGGAAGAGGAAGAGGAGCCCAAACAAGGACACTCTGGACGCAGTAGGGAGGAGGGTGCCAGGGAAAGATCCAGGGCGCGCTCCTTTCCTGCTTCGCCGGAAAGAAGCAAAAGCCAACTTAGAAGTCTCCCTACTTCCCCTTCCCGTATTTCTTCCCCCACTCTCTCCGGATCTTCGATTAGTTCTGTATCCACTCTCTCACCCATCTACTTATTCCCCCCCCACCCTGCTATGGAGAAAAAAAGGAAAAAATTCTACCCGGGGCCGGAGGACATATGCAAAGTGGACAAAGAAGAGGTTAGGAAGGTACTGTCGAAACAGAAAAAGTCCCTGTTGAAACCCCTTCTAAAATTAGAAAAAGTCGACGGGAAATCAGTTGAGGACCCTCAAAACTTCCCCGGTGCCCCAGTAATAATTACCTGTGTACGTGACACTGGCAGTTATTTGAAAGTCTGGGATCACCTTTTTGAGGCTAAACAAGCACATCCAAATATAAGGATGATGGTGCTAGAAAATGAAAATATAAGAAAGTTGAAACAATTTTGTGCAGGGAGGGTCCCAGTTTTACTCCATCCCTCCTTATATAGGGCAGTTAAACTAACCTGCCCTATGGACGTTGGCGGTATTGTCCTGGATGGTCGGATGACGATGGAGTTGGGAACAGGGAGCCTGGGACAATCCGTCGGGGTCCTTTCACCCTCAGATTTCCGCCCCTTATGTGAGTAGGTATTTTGCTCTTACTCTTTTTCTCTTTGCAGGCCTAGAAGATGGAAATGAAGATAGCTACGTTGAATGTGAGGGGCTTAAGGGATCGGGGTAAGGCTGCCCGCCTGCTCCGGGACCTTCTATCCCTTGATGTGGATGTTGCCGCGATCGAAGAGACCCACTTTGTTTGCAGTTCCGATGCGTGTGTGCTGGAGGATGACTTTGTTGTCTATTCAGCATACGGGGACCGTTCTGCCGGAGGAGTTTCTTTGCTTGTCAGGCGTACTCTTGATGTGAAGGTGGACCTTGTGCATACCGATGCCGAGGGCCGGTTGATCGTGGCCGATATTGCCGTGAAAAGTGGTTCGTTCCGAGTCGTTGCGGTTTATGCGCCCAATGACCGGGGGGAGCAGGTCTCGTTTTTTCGGCGGTTGGGGCCGTTCCTAGTGGATTCAACGCGCCTACTTTTAATGGGGGGCTGGAATGCCATCCTGGACCCCAAGTTAGACAGGGTGCGGGGAGGTAGCGGGAGAAGGGGCGATCGTAGCCTGGTTGATCTGATCGACGATTATGGGCTCGTCGATAGATACCGGGTCGATCATCCCAGGGGGAAAATGTGGACGTGGGCTCTTAATTGGCCTTTTGACAAGGTAGTTAGCTACCTTGACAGAATGTTAGTTAGAAGAGCCGACATAGATCTACTAGATTGCCCTACGTTCCACTGGGTAGGCTATTCGGACCACAAACTCGTTTGTGTCCGGGTGGCGTTAGACAATAGGCCTAGAATGGCTGGGTACTGGAAGTTCAATCTGTCCTTACTGGACAGGGAGGACTTCCGGGAACAGCTAATTAGACTAGCTAGTGGGGGCGGTTATCGGGAAAAAGTGGTGAGAACGCCTTAAATGTAGGATTAGGTCCTTCACCACTGATTTCAGCAAACGGCTCGCTCTAGATAGAGCTGATAAGGTGAAGACACTCAAGTCTAGTTATTCCCGGTCGGTGGCTGGGGGGGGGATCCCCTAGAGATAGCCTTAGCTAAGGAGGCACTGGATCGTTCGAATAGCGAGCGGTACATGGGCCAGGTAATTAGACATAAGTTAAGCAAGATGTCTTCCGAAGCGGTGAATTTGGGCGCAGATCTGCGCAGGGAAGAGGTCCGTCGAGGTGGCGATCGTTACATTCGTGAGGTCATATCCCCGGAGGGGCGTACTCTTCGGGCGACTGATGGCATGTGCGAGGCGTTTCGGCGCCATTTCGAGAGCCGGTTTACCAAGGAGCCTGGTGTCCGTGAGGAGGAGTTTCGCAGCTATTTGGCTGACTTTCCTCGGCTTTCGCCGACTGAAGCAGCTAGCTGCGAGGGAGAGATCACGGAGGGCGAAGTATACGCGGTATTGAAGAAGGTCGGCAGAGGCAAGTCGCCCGGTCTGGATGGTTTGCCCTATGAATTGTACTTGAGGCTGTCGCACATCTTTGTTCCGATTTTGACTGCAGTGTTCAACAACTGGTTTTGGTCGGGGTCCATCCCAAACCGGATCACCAGGGGCGTGATCACTCAGTTGAAAAAGGTCAAAGGGGGAAAGCTAGATGATTACAGGCCCATAACTCTGCTAAACACAGAGTTAAAGATTATGGCCAAGATCCTGCAGGAGCGTTTGCAGTCAGTTGCCGAGTCTCTGTTGGGACCTGAGCAGACTTGTTCTGTGAGGGGCCGAATAATCCAGAGCAACCTGCATCTGATCCGCACGATCATAGAGGGTGTAAAAGACGACGAGGAACCCGCGCTGATCAATTTGGATCAGTCCAAGGCATTTGATAGGGTCGACCATCGCTACCTTGCTACTGTCCTGCAGGCCGCTGGATTCGCACCCAACTTCTGCCGCTGGATTAGCCTCCTGTATCGCTCCCCCAGTGCTGTGGTACAGGCGAACGGAAGGTTGTCGGAGGCGTTCGTGCTGTCTAGGTCGGTTCGTCAGGGTTGTCCACTGTCGCCTCTCCTTTATGCTTTGGCGTTGGAGCCTCTCCTTCGCCGGCTGAAGGACGAGACCGGCCCTACGTGGAATCGCCGTTCCTGGAGGGGCTCGAGCCAGGGTTTCCGCGTACGCGGATGACGTATCTGCTTTCGTGTCGTCCCGCAGCGACATTGAGGCGGTACAGAAGGCGCTTGATTGGTACGGGAAGGTGACAGGGGCCAAGATAAACCGCGACAAGTCGTCCGGCTTGAGGTTAGGTGCCTGGAAATTATTTTTTTTTTGTTTTGTTTTGTTTGCTCAACAATATTTTATAGTGACGAATTTACCTCTGATAATAAAAATCAGAGGTTTGTCATTGAAATACGCGAACAGAAGTGATAAAAAAAATTTACCAAAGTTGATTATCACCGGCTTGAATGTAAAAGCAAGACATAAAATAAAAAAGTCGTAAGTTGTTTCGATTTTTTATGGTCAGCTTATATTATATCCATAGATAGACAAATTAAAGGTATATTCTTTGTTGCATGAACACTATCAGCTAAAGATGGATGAATTATCCAAAGTCATATCTGAATTATTCAAATCCCAGCAGTCGAGTCAGGCCGAATTATTCAAATCCCAGCAAAAATATCAAGAAAAGCAAGAGGAAGGACTTTTAGAAATTCAAAAGTTAATATTGGAGAAATTAAACAACAATCAGGCAAATGAGGGAAATTCTTCATATTCTAATAACACCATATTTAATTCGCTGGAAACTTTCAACTATGTGCCAGACGAAGAAAAAACGTTTGAAGCGTACTTTAAACGATATGAAGATATTTTCTACACAGACTGTGAAAACTGGTCGAATTCAAGAAAAGTCAGTCTATTGCTAAGAAAGCTAGGTACAGCAGAACATAGCAAATTTGTAGATTTTATTCTACCGAGAAGAACGAATGAATTGGAATTCTCGGAAACAGTGAAATTGCTAAAAGAGCTGTTTGGAGCAAATATGTCGCTTTGGCATAAGCGATGGTTATGCATGGATGCCACTAAATCCGACGATCAGGATTACTTATCATATGCATCTATAGTGAATAGACATTGTGAAAATTTCAGATTGGCAGAGATTACGATGGAAGAATTTAAGTGTTTAATTTTTGCTCAAGGACTGGTATCCAGTAAGAGTGCCGAAATAAGACGTAGAGTTTTGTCTAAACTCGAATCTGAACAATATCGTACCCTGAAAAAGTTAGCAGAGGAGTGTCAGCGGGCCGTAAGTTTAAAGAAAGAGTCTCAAAAAATCGAAGAAGCTGGTATTGCTTATATTAAAAAAATAAAAAAAAACAGTCAAATTACCCATCAGAAAAAAATTGGAGTAAAAATTCGGCGTATTTTAAAAATAGACAAGAAAAATTAAATAAGAAGAACGAGGAGGAAAAAAAGGTTCCACCATATAATTGCAGACGTTGCAACGAAAGACACTGGGAGGTAAATTGCCCATATAGAAATTATAAATGTTTCGTGTACCACAAGAAGGGACACAAAGGATCGTGTTGTAAAACGAAAAAATTCAATAGCCGAATTAGACAAACAAATTCGAATATCAAATCAGATAGAGATTTGAGGAAATATGTGACGACTGAAATATTTAAAAAGAATATCAAATTTCAACTCAATTCGGGTTCAGATTTAACAATAATGAACTATAAAACATGGAAAATTTTAAAAAGGCCCACAATAATGAAGTCAACGAAACGCGCTCGAACGGTAACTGGAAAGGAAATTAACTTCGAAGGCGAGGTTGTACTTCCCATGAAATTGAACGGGATCGTTAAAAAAATAAAGGTTTTCATTCTGAAAAATGGAGAAAACTTGATGGGTACAGATTTTATTGAAACATTCGAATTGTGGGATAAACCGTTAAACTCATTCTGCAGAAAAGTAGAAAGTAATACGCAAACAAAACAGGACATTAAAGATGAATTAAAGAAAAAGTTTCCGGAAACCTTCACACCTGGTCTTGGAAGATGTAACAAGTTTGAAGCTAAATTTGAATTAAAGGAAAATACTACGTCAATTTTTAAAAAGAAACGTAATGTGCCTTTCGCAAGTGTAGAGAAAATTAACGAAGAACTTGATAGGTTGGAAAAAATGGGAATTATTTCGAAAGTAGAATGTAATTCATGGGCTGCGCCGATTGTGTGCATTAAAAAGAAATCAAACCAAATCAGAGTCTGTGTTAATTTTTCGACAGGGTTGAACTCGATAATCAAGGACTACCATTACCCGTTACCGAGCGCGGAGGAGATTTTTAACAAGCTAAATGGTGGAGTTATATTTTCAAAAATCGACTTATCAGATGCCTATCTCCAAATTCCCGTCGAAGAGGAATGTTCGAAATTACTAGGGATAAACACGCATAGAGGGTTATTCAAGTACAACAGGCTTCCTTTTGGTATTAAAGTGGCACCAGCCATTTTTCAACAAGCTATGGACGTCATGTTGAATGACTTAGACTTTGCGTGCGCCTACTTAGACGACATCATAGTAAGGAGCGAAACTGTCGACGAACATCGAGAGCATCTCAATCAAGTATTTAAAAAGATTCAGGACTTTGGATTTAAAGTCAAAGAGTCAAAGTGCGAATTTGGTTTGGAGGAAATTAAGTATTTAGGTCACATAATCAACAAAACTGGCAGATGTCCAGATCCGGAAAGGTCCATTGCTATTAGAGACATGCCGACGCCCACTAATGTGGCGATGCTACAGAGTTTTCTGGGGCTAGCAAATTATTATCAAGCGTTCATTAAAGGAATGTACAATCTAAGAGCTCTGTTGAATGAACTACTAAAAAAAGACAAGGCATGGGAATGGACGGTAGAATGTCAGAAAGCCTTTGATGAAATAAAGAAAATGCTTACATCAGACCTCTTTTTAACCCATTACAATCCCAAACTTGATATTGTAGTGGCAAGTGACGCCAGTTCATACGGGATAGGAGCGTGTATTCAACACATAATGTCAGATGGTTCTAGAAAACCAATTGCACATGCTTCGAGAACTTTACTCCCAGGAGAAAGGAGTTACTCACAGATCGAAAAAGAGGCGCCGAGTATCATTTTTGCCGTAACAAAATTTCACAGATACTTCCACGGCAGACATTTTATGCTAGAAACGGATCATAAACCTCTGATCACTATTTTTGGTTCGAAGAAGGGGTTACCCGTTTATACGACAAATCGTCTGTTGAGATGGGGAACCATTCTTCTCAATTATGATTTTCACATAAAGCACCTATCATCCAAAAATATAATTCATGCGGATAGTTTATCAAGAATCGTACCGAGTCAAGAAGAAAGATTCGAAGAATCAATTATTGCAAATATCAGAGCAGATTATGAGGTGAAAAGGATGGTAAACAACATTTTAAGAGAGCTACCGGTTACATCAAAGGAAATCAAAAAAGAAGCTGAAAGCGATGATTTCATTTTAGAAATAAAAAACAAAATCGTAGCAAATGACCAAAAAGTGCAGGAGATTTATTCAATTTGTGACGGATTTTTATTTTATGGTGAGAGAGTAGTAGTACTAAAAAAGTTGCAGAAAAGAATACCACGGGACTTTCATATGGGTCACCGGGAGGTTAATAGAACAAAAGGCTTAATGCAAGCTTTGTATATTGGAAAGGAATGGATGTGGATATCGCAAACATGGTTCAGCGATGTAAAGGGTGTGCGTTAGCAGCTAAGGCACCACCTATAGTACACAAACCATGGCCCAAGACGGATCATCCGTGGACAAGATTACACATTGATTTCGCTGGTCCAGTAGAAGATTATTACTACTTAATAGTGGTAGATAGTTTTACAAAATGGCCGGAAGTACTACTCTGCAAAAAGCCTACGTCCAATACCACAACAACTTTTTTGCATGAACTATTTGCACGGTGCGGTGTGGTAGTCTGCCGAAATAGTGTCTGACACGTACGAAGAATAGGTGTAGAAATATATTCGGAGAAAAATACACAAATTCTTATTCGTTGACTTTTCCTGAGCATTTATGTGGACGAACAGTAGATGTGTCCACAGGCGATGTTTAAAGAATTCCAATGTTGATATGTGTGACAAGCTACGTTCCTTGCAGCTCTGCACAGATGGCAACAAGGAAATGAAAAAGCATGACTCAAAGCTTCCCTGTTCAAAAGCGGTTTTATATCATATATATATATATATATATATATATATATATATATATATATATATATATATTGTTGAAACTTGACTAATGCACGGAATAATAATGCAACACAAAATGTACTTAGAACAAAATGTATTGAAACAAGAAAGTGTACACAATATTTACATAGTCTTTTGTATATTCCTGGGAAGACCGTTCCTGGAGAATGTGTTGACTGAGTCGCAGTCGGACAGAGTCTCTGGTTGAATCTCTCGATTCCTCTCACTCTCTTCCCGGTAACAACCATATTTATATGGTCGGTACTCCACTATGCAAATTAGGTGGATCCTACCACAACACCCCCCTCCCAAGCCTTGGAATCCCTTTTGGATTTCAAACTGGCTTCCTATATGGGTTGATGATTATGGCTATTTCTTTGTAGATCCATTTGCATATTTTTAATATTTTTTTCGTTTTGGATTCACGTCCAATGGTTCCGTTCTATCAATTGTCTCTTAACACCCGCTATTGTTTTTTACTGGCTCTTTCTTTTTCTTTTATTCTTTCTACATTTTTATATTTCTTTCATTTATGTATTTCTTTCCCCTCTCTCTCTTTCGTCTCCATTTCTCATCTTACTTTCTTTTTTCACTTTATACTTTCTCTTTCATTCTTTTTTCATTCTTTTTTCCATCCTTTTTTTCTGTATCTTTTTGTTTTCACTTTATCCTTTGTTTTTTATCTTTCAATATCTTTTTATTATTTTCATTTCCCCTTTCTTCTTTCTCTTTCTTTTTCTCACGTTCTCTTTCTTTTGTTCGTCTCTTTTTCATCTCTTTTTGCATATATCACTTCTCTTTTTCCTCATTTTCTCCTTCTTTCATTACCCGTATTCTTTTATTGCTAACTTTTAATACATGATTTCAATATTTTTGTCATGTTTCTTCATTTCACTTTTCATTATTTTCAATTACTCTTATTTCATGATTGTTAATATTTCTCCTATCTTCACCTTCTAAGTTTTGTATCAACATTTTATATTTCCTTTATCTCTTCCATCACTCCCCACGCATTTAGAGTTTATTTATCGTTCATACTTTCTTTTTTTATGATGGCCTATATTTCTTTGTATTCGTTTTTTCTATTTATCGCATTTTTGAGATTTCCCAAAACTTTTATTATCAATTAATTTTTATATATTTTGATTGTATTTTAAATATATATATATTTTATTAATTCTCTTTGAATATATCACATAACTTTATTATATCTTCTTACAAACCTAAGAAAATAAAAACGCTTATTTCATTAAAATATTTCCTGTTCTCGCCAGTATTCTTTTCTATTATTTCGCATTTTCTTCAACTTGCTGATATTTTTCTTAAGTTTCTATTTGCATTCTCACTTTGTTTATGTTGCTATATGTTTTCTTCCATGACAAGTCCCTATTCTTTTATTCTATTCGCTCAGTTCTTCAAATATGTTATGTATGATATTAGAATTTCACCATTTGTTATTCACAATTAGAGCCAAGTAATTATAAATTATATCAATCTGAGTTCGAAAAGATTATCTTAGATTTTAAAAGATAAACTATAAAATATGCGTAGAAAATATCACAAATCTATTCCGATAGTTAGATAGATATATAAGATTAACAAACACCCCGATATATATATATATATATATATATATATATATATATATATATATATATATATATATATATATATATGTGTGTGCCTGTGTGAGTGTATGTCCCACTATGCGGCGCTACAAAATGCCTTTTGTGATATTTAAAATGGTTTGTCAATGATTGCGAGTTTGATCATCACATGTGCTTAAAATAAGATACGCTCAATGAATATTTACACATCGCTTTAATTCACACACAGACATATATATATATATATATATATATATATTCCCAAAAAGCAATATCTATGGTTTGAAATGCATATTAAAAATTTAAATCTTGTTTTTCAAGCTGAATTAAAATCGATTGAAATAATTTCTTTTAAATTACTAAAATCGAGCATAATGACAAAGCTGTCCAACATAGCATAATTCTGTTTATTAAACAAAATATTTCAAATAAATAATATACTCTTATGAAAAATTATTTGAGTAATGTTAACTATTTTAAAGTTTAAATCTGAATCAAATACTGCGGTGACGCAGATAAATACGCGATTTTTACGTGGAAAAAGCGCCATTACGTGGTTCTGTGAGCGTCATTAGAAAGTATTATGCACATCAGTAGTACGTGGTTATTGACGCACAAAGTACTTAGTCGTGGAGAGACTCTGCGCCGGCCATAAAGACAAGGAAATGATTGAATGGCTTAAATACACTAAAATCATGGTCTACAATGTTGTAAAGGTTTATTGAGCCTTTGGACAATTTCAGCCCAGAACGCAAGACAAGAAATGCTCCTTCGCTACCAGGATGCCCGAGTTCGTCACCGAGGTTACCGAGGTCGTCAAGGAGAACCCCAGCAAAAGCACGAGGAAAATCGCCATGGAAATGGGCACCAGCAGGTGAACAATCGTGTGAATTGTTAAGGAGGATTTGAATTAAAATCTTAGGCACTGAAGAGATGCCACTTGCTCAGCGTACCACTGGTCACCTGACTTATTTCCTCCCGCCTCATCGCCAGACTGCACCAATATGGACATGGACACCGTCACCAGAGCTTGCTCCAGCTTTCGGTCCCACCTTCAAAAAATAGGGGCCGTCAATGATGGCTACATCGTGTGATTTTTGTACCTTATATATTTACATGTGTATAAAGTATAACTGTGTATAAAGTTTAATTGAAATTTATTAATTTGTTATATAAAAACAACTGTATTTTTTTAGTATCTGTCTATATTTCTGAGATGAGGTATTATGTACACTATTTACATTATTCGGACTATTGTCTTCATCTTTGTCGCCATATTTATTACAACGTTTCGGCCGTTGTAGGCTCTGGTCTTCTTTACCACACATGACACAGTGGATAAAGGCGTTGGTTAGATCCAGTGAGAGGGCCTAAAGAGTTTGAGTTCAATACTCGGTTAAAGCAGTGGAGAACTTTCAGAGGGAAATTTACAGGCGATAACTGATATCTGACATCCATTAAACATGGCACGTGGAACTAGAACAGCCTACCCCAGTGAGTGAAATAAAGGATTCAGTTCGACATTCCAAACACTTGAAGAAGGCCAAAGCGTACAACGGCACATCTGTGTCGTGGCTTCTGTTATGTATCTGGAGATTCCTGACAAAATCCAAAGAAGAGTCTGTATAGTTATCGATTCTGTTGTAGCACTGTCATTCATGTGTACCACATGTCTGGCTCATCTCATCTAGATTTTAATTAGTAAGATTTCTATGTTTGGACAGCAGACCTTGATAAGAACAGTGGTATCTGGTATCATAGACTGCCATTTTACGTTAAGGATGAAAGCGTTCTAGACATTTCAAGTGATGACGGTAAATCGTCCAGATTTCTGAAGAGTACAACAGGGGGTCAGTATATATATATATACATATATATATATATATATATATATATATATATATATATATATATATATATATATGAAGAAATATAGTTTTAAGGTGTGCTATATTTATGGGATAAAGTACTCTATATCGGCATCGGCGATAGAGCGTGTGTAAATATAAAAGTGAACATTGAAGTCAATACTCAGAGGCGGCAAGCTGTTTCATGCTAGACGCAATCGGCGCCTCTGAGTGTTGACTTCAATGTTCATTTAGGTAAGCCGTACATTCAGTTACCATCATGAGGAAGAAAGCGGACAACCAATTGCTGCCTCGTGTGAGTATAGTTTCGCTCTAGCAAAAACCCATTTAATTTTTAATTTTTTAATTTTTTAATTTTTCCTTTTTTTTAATCTTTAAATTTATTTTCTCTCTCCCCCGACTCGACAATGTGCTCTACCATAGTAAGACATTTTGTCCCAATCTTTCTCCCTTATTTGATAGTTTAGTAAGAAATCCCCGTTCGAAAGAAAAATCAGGAAAAATGGAAAATTGAATGTCTGGCTAGATGCGATAATAAATCCGGATAACCTTATTTTCTTCAATTTCTTTTTAGAATAGACAATGGGACTTATACTAAGTTAAAACTTAATGTTGTGATAGGATATATCTAAGTGTCAACCAGGACTCTTTGCCTGTTACCTTCCCCCCTCTTCTTCCCTCTGTTTTTGTCGTCCTTATTTGTGTTATATGTAATAGGAGTAGGTAGTCTCTCCTACCGCCCGGTCAACACTCCCCCACTTCTCTTGGACTTGAGTCGAGGCTTACGCCTTGTTTCTTGTCTAGGAAGGGGTTTCCGGTACTCTTTCTCTCTCTGGCCTCTGTATTAGTGCAGCTCTGTTTCTCCCGTGATGTGTGCAGTCTGTGGAATCACCTCTTCATTCTGAGGGTACACGGTTGACAGTTCTCTGGTTGCTGTTTCCGACTGGTAGTTAGGAGCCCTAACTCTTGCGTTGCGTCTTGAGCGGCCGCTCTGATCAACAGTTGTATAATACCGGGGTGTTTGTAGTGCCATGTCGCGCATGGAAAGGTGTCTTTGCAGTCACCTCCGGTGCGCAGCCCCGAGGCCACATTATGATGCAGGTTGTGCCAACTCCTCTCTGCCCACGTCACGATCGAAACTGTTTCTTTTAATTCGGGCCTTCTCATCTTACAAACAAAATTCCACATGACTTACAAAAACTGAAAAAGTAACCCTAAACCAGCCACTCAAAAATCACCTAAACCCCTCAACATCTCGTTCTTCAACATCCGTGGCATTAGGACAAAATTCTGCAGTATGGAATCTTTCTTCAATGCAAACTGCCCGGATATACAGGCTCTCTGCAAGACCAACTTTGTCTCGTCTATCCCTTCTTCTGATCTATCGATCCCAGGCTACCTTGCTCTCCTCAGAAAAGACTCTCTAACCCACATGCACGGTCTTGGTGTCTACGTCAAGGAACATCTCCCTCTAGCCAGAGAGTTCTCTCTCGAATCGCCAGACCAGTCATACATGTGTCGCCGACTATACCTCAATGCGGTAAGCTATCTCTTCTTCCTTTACCGCTCTCCATCCTCTCAAGACTGCTCACATTTTTGTAATGGTGACTTTAACGCCCATCACACCTTGTGGCTTAAGAATGCTACTACTGACCACGCAGGCATTCAAACGCTCAATTTTTCAATCTCTCATTCCCTCACACAGATAGTTAACTTGCCCACTCGTTTTGCCTTCAACAGGGAAGGTAAAGCCTCTCTTCTCGACCTGTGTTTTACCTCCATCCCCGAGTCCTGCAGCGCCTCGCAACTCTGCCCTCTTGGTAACTCTGATCATGTGGTAGTATCTGTTAACATCTCCTTCAACTCCACCCCGCTATAAAGAACCTCCTACCACTAGAACTTCGTTCTACTATCAACGAGCTGACTGGGACGCGTTCCGTGATTTCCTCCGCGATGTCCCCTGGGATGGAGTCTTTACGCTCCCCGTCCAAGAATGTGCTTCTGAGGTCTCATCCTGGGTTAAAGCTGGAATCGACGCTTTCATCCCATCAAGGAAATATAGGGTCAAGTCGCGCTCCTCTCCCTGGTTCTCCGCTGCTTGCTCAGCCGCGCACCGCCCATATTCCGTAGTGACATGTCTGACTGCAATAGACGTCTCTTTGCCTCCACCCGTAACGAGTGTAATCGTTTCCTCAACGATGCTAAGTCTCTATTTGCGGCTCGGATGAAGGAACGTATTGCGTCTCGCAAATTTGGCTCCAAAGATTATTGGCGTCTCTGCAAGAGCGTATTGAACAATTGCAAACCCTCTATACCTCCTTTATTCAACCAGTTCGAAGTCTTGACCTCCTCTATCGACAAGGCTGAATGCTTTGCTCGGAAATTTTCATTCAACTCGACGCTCGACTCTTCGGGTGTACCCATACACGTCTTTCCTCTTATAACTGAGGCCCTATTGAGTGGGTTAAACATAACCACAGCTCTGGTATTGGGCGTTATCTCCAATTTAGACCCCAACAAGGCTAGTGGTGGAGACGGGATACCAGCCATTGTTTTGAAGAAATGCGCGCCTGAACTGGCGCCCGCCCTTCCTAAACTATACAACTACTGCCTCAAGGAATCTTGTTTTCCTGACTGCTGGAAGTCCTCTTCGATTGTTCCGGCGACCCCTCTGACCCTTCCAACTACCGTCCTATCAGTCTCCTTCCCCTCTTCGGCAAAGTCTTCGAAGCCCTAATCAATACCGAGGTGGTTAACCACCTCACATCACATAATCTGCTCTCAGACAAGCAATATGGTTTCCGCTTTGCCCGATCTACAGCTTATGTGCTTACGGCCATCACTGAAACTGTTTACCAAGCTCTTTAAAATAACGGGGATGCCCGTGCCGTAGCACTAGACATCTCCAAAGCATTTGATAGGGTTTGGCATGCCGGCCTTCGCAAGCTCCAGGGTTATGGCATTACGGGTCGATTGTATAACCTAATACAATCATTCCTGTCTAACCGTGAATTGAAGGTCGTTCTCAACGGATTCTCATCCAGTTCCTATCCCACGAACGCAGGTGTTCCTCAAGGCTCAATCATAGGCCCCACTCTATTCCTTATCTACATAAATGACCTTCCTGACGCAATAACTTCCCAAGTTGGCATCTACGCGGATGACACCACAATTTATTCCTACCTCAAAAACAAATCTAGTGTCACTGACAAAACTCACCTGGCCGTGCGTCTCGAAAAGGACCTCCAATCGGTTGGTCAACTTCAACGCTTCCAAGACAAAACTGCTCTCTATTAATCACCACAGAGATCCTTCCCGGCCCTCCATTAGAATGTCTGACACTCAACTTCTCGAGAGCAACTCTCTGCGTCTACTCGGTCTCACGTTGACTGCTGACCTGAGATGGAATAAATACATTGAGTCAATTGCTTCGTCCACCGCAAGGAAAGTTGGCTCCCTGTGCCGCGCCAGGAAATTTTTCTCCCCGGAATCGATCCTCCAGATCTACAAATCAACAATTGCATGGAGTATTGCTGCCATATATGGTCCGGTGCCCCTTCTGTTTGCCTCGGGATTCTTGATAGGCTCCAGAGGCGGATATGCAATGTAGTTAGGTCTGCTCTGGCATCTTTTCTACAATCACTTTCTCACAGACGCGCCGTCGCCCCCTCTGTCTGTTCTACAAATATTTTCATGGAAATTGCTCCGAGGAGCTGCATTCGCTGGTTCCCAGTCGTCATGAGTTCAAGCGCCCTACGAGGCTGGCATCCCGCTCTCACCCCTTCACTGTCGAAACTCCTAAATGTAGCCGTCTCTTCTACTCCAATAGCTTCATGTCTCGCACCTCTCGCCTGTGGAACTCCCTGTGAGCTATAATCTCCAGCTATTCAAGTGTAATGTCAATCGACATCTCCAGTTGCCTTGATCTATCCACTACCCTCCTCCTCATCCTTTCTTCTATCACTCCTATCTGATCTTGCTCTAAATTTTCTGTAACCTCTTGCGTCCTAGTGGCTTCCCGCCTTGCTTGGGTTGAAATGCTTAAAAAAAAATATGAACGAATGAATGAAAGAAATAGAAATGGGAATGTCAAAATTCCACTGGGTGAACATTAAAATACCACAATTCAGTGTATTTTTTTTTTTACTGTTTTAGAATATTTCATATTGTCCAATTAAGAAATTCTTTACCAAATATGTTTTTATTAGTTTCTGAAATACATCATTTCTGTATGAAATGAAAGCATGGAATTATATTGTCATGAATATTTTTTAAGAATTATTGTTTGTTTCAGGCAACCAAACAACCAGCAGTAAAAAAGATTTTGAATTTGTCTATATATACATTTTATCATCAAAAACAATATTATGGAAAAAATATATGACAAATGAGAGAAAGGTTTGCATATGACACTTTTCTTTTTTTAGCACTTCATCGGACTAAACTTGGTGCGACACGCCTGAGCACGAACAAAGTTTGCAGGGAATTTTAAATTATTTTTTATATAATCTTGTCAATTTCATTTAAAATATGTTTTTCTTTTTTTCCATTAATTTGTTATTAGTTATCTCACACTGTAATTTCTACTGCAAAGAGGAATGCAAGTTCGAATCCGGTCGGAGTGCACATTTTTTTAAATTTTTCTCAAATACGTAGGCCGGTAGAGAAAATAAACTGTTTAAAAAACGAAGCGTCTACTAAAATACGAGTAACCATTAAAAAATGACGTTGTGGGTTATTTTTATATATTACTTAAACAATTTACATTACATAAAAAGATGCATTTAATATATTATTAAAGATACTGAAAAAAAAATGGTCACCTCATTCTGTCCCTTCAGGAAGTACTTGACAGTTTTTGCGATGATTCATTTTTGAAGTCAGATTGGACCAAATACGTAATGTTACTGCCATATCTTGGTTGGGGCTGCTTGATCCTCACATTCCAGCGTTTTGAAAACGTTGAAAATCGTTTGCACGAACTTATGAGAGAGGATTTATTTTCTACTCTGCACCCTCTTTCCCCACAGACGCAACGTTGTAAAACAGTCGCTACTCTATCGCGATTTTAGATGAGTTCAGTTTTTTTTCATTTCACCAGTTCAGACATTTACAGCTAGAGCCGGCCATGTTACGTACATGGAGTCAAATCATTTTCATTGCTTCCTTCTTCCAGAAGGAAGTTCCACTCAGACAGCCATTTCACCTGAACTGCTACTTTGAGTAAGAGACTGTTGCGTGATTGCTCTCCTGGATACTTCATTGTTGACCTCTTCAAGTCAAGTGTCAATCATCATTCTAATTTTACCATTTTCTTTTCTATTCATATTACACACCCCATACAATATTATCATTTTGTCTGTAACACTACTTTGAGTGGTCCTTGAGTCTTAATCAATAAAATTTGGTGTATATAAATACAAATGTTACGAAGTAAAAGTATGAATTATACCCCACTTGTACCTCTGAAGACCACACCCAGTAACACGATGTAAAGCGTGATATAGCAACAAATGAAATAGCAAATTTGTTGACAATGAAAACAATATTATTTTAATTGTAAATCAATTTATGATATCTATTCTTGACCAACGATGTTAAATGAAAGTAAAATAATACGATGTACAATTCTTGAATGCGGTTTAATAAATCTCAAAACACATTATATATTTGTGTTTTGTCTGTGACATTGATTCTCAGAAAATAACAACACTAGTTGATCGTTATACGAGAGACAAAAGTATATGGTCCCATATTCCTCCTGAAGATACATTTTATTTCAGCACGTTGATATTACTACCTCGAACATAACTTTCATTTAATGTTTTCCTTAAAGAGATGTTCTAGTTGTAGTCTAATAAGCAATATAAATCTTGTCTATGTTGGATTTACACTAAGTATCACAGCTTTTTAGATATTTTTTTACTTTACTTTACACTTCTATTTTTAGGGGACTATGATTAAATAAAATCAGTATAAATGATTACATAATGTATTATTAAATATACGGAAAATAAATTAACCCATTAAAAAATAATATTTCATAAATGAGAGAGATACCTATAAGTACATATCTTATTCAAGAAATTGTATGCTATTATTTTTATTTATTATTAATTTTTATATTATCACATTTATGAATTTTTTTTCATAACTGAAATAATAAAAAATAATAATAAAAATAATACCATAAAATTTCATAAAAGGTGAGCGTGAATATTTTCAATTTATTTTATTATTAGTATTTGAAATTTGTGTTTCCCTAGAAAGTATATTCAAACATAAGGCTATAAAAATCAATAAAATATAAGATTGGTGAATGTATTTGTTAACTTTTTAAAATTACTGTGCACTTAAATAATTTAGTTCACTTCAAATTCGAAAAAAAAAAATCTCATTCTGTTCTTCCGTCTGATAACTTCCCCTGACCTAAGCTGTCAATACATCGCTGCAACTGCCATTTAACATCTTAAAAACAAGTGACCGCGATTAGGACAGGCTTCTATTATTTTCAACCACAATTTTTTTTCTGCTAAAACAGCTAAGAAAAGTAAGTAATGTTTGTTTTCAATTAGTTAAGTAAACTTTAAATTTTCTAATTTTTCTCAAATAACTTTTGAAAAAGGGATAATATTGTTTTTACAAGAATTTACGGTGAATTTAATTTTTGTTTACAAATATCGCAAAAATGGCGGACATCAGGGATTTTAATGGTACTTCCGCCACGCAAGATTTTCCGCTAAGCAAGATTTTCCTCTACGCAAGATTTTTAACCAATATTTTGAACGTAATAGAAAGGATAAAAATATTAATAAAATAATAAAAATATTTTGAACTTTCCTCTTAATAATAACATAAACATTTACACGATAAAAAATTGTTTTCATCAAGTTTGGAGCGTTTTTCATGGCATGCTCTTTTTTTAGTGAAAGAATGGTGATACGTAATTTACAGATAAATTCGTGCTGGCTTGTTAAGATTTTCTTGTATAGGGATAAAGTGTTGCTTCCGACACTGGAGGTTTTAAAATAGATCACCAGTGTGCAAACACAAGTGATTCCATTTCTAATAAATAGATCATGTGATCCTAAAGGAAAGGTATATATGGGAATAACGTGTTATCTAAGTGATCGCGATTCTGTATACTATCTGACGAGAGTGAAATTTGCTTCACGATTGCCTGGGATTTTTTGTCGTTATTTTACACAAAGCTACGTTGTTGAAAAGTAAATGTGAGTTTTGTTACGTCTTTTCTTGTTGTATTTGTTGCATTCAGTGACTTCGTTTCGTCATTTTGTGTTTTGCTTTTAACCGATGTTTCCAATCGGTGTCACGGGAACACCAACATTATGGCGGGGTCCCAAAATTCTGATGCGACATCCACTGAATCAGTCTCTTCGGCGTGGACAAAGGATAGACCCCTACCAAAAGAAACCGATTATTTTAAGTGACTAAAGGATAAATATGGAAGTTTTATGTGTCCCTGAAACCATCAAAATTGGAGTGCAAGTGTTGGCAAGAAGAAGCCAGACAATGTGGGACATATTGCGGCCCACAGAGGACGCAGCAAAGAGACTTGCGAGGAGCATTCTCTTAACCAAAACAGTAAGGCTCCAGATCGAGTACTTAGGAACCAGAGAGATCAAAGTCACTCTGCGTGAAGTTCCATTCTAAATATCAGAGGATCACTTGGGGTGTTTCTTTTCACAGTTTGGCGAGGTTTATGAAGCCTCGTCCATAAAAAACAAAACAGGGATAGTAAAGGGAGACATAGAGATCTGGGTAACTGTTACCCGGAAAAATTTTATAGAAATTCTGAATATGCTGAAATGTGGAGGTCGTACCGTATATGTAGTGGTTGAAGGACGACTACCTCTTGGCTGGTTTTGTGGAACTGCAGGGCATCTTTCCAAAGTATGCCCTGAAAATAAACCGGAAACGCAATCTCAGCCACAAAATTCGAAGAAAAATGAAGTAAATGGACGAAAGTAACTTCTACCCACCAGTCAGAGTCAAAAGTGGTCAGCAGCAAAAAGTTAAGAAGAGGCCCCAACTAGAGCAGGAGAGCCAGCAGAAACATCAGGTGGATGTATTACATGAGGCGCGGCAAGAGGCAGGATTAGTAGAGATGTCCCCTCTTCCCAAAGCCCCTCCCCATCCATCACAACCACTCCCAACACTCCTGCATCGGATAACATTTCCATTCCTCCCTGCACCATCCCTTCTTCCAACACCATTCTTCCCAACACCCCTTCGCCCAACAGCCACTCCCATCAAAAAAAAAAAAAAAAATAACAGTATCCCAAAGGGACAAAGTCATGTCAGGGAGACAGGCTGGTCCTGGAACAGAACCTTTCTTCCCAAAAAAGAGCACTTTTACGGCCACTATTTAAAATTTTCTCCGTAGATTTCCTTCGGGATTTTCCGACGGCCACAGGAGTAATGACCTGGATATGCAACTAAGGGGAGGATCTCAGAGTATGGGACCACCTTACTAACTAATTAAATGAACTAACTTTTGATTTATATTAATGCCAGGTATTCGTTCAGAGTTTAACTTCTAATAAGGACGCAAAGATATGATCCAGGATACTTACTGAATTAGAAAAGATCTAAAAGAATCCAGATTCTAGCGGAAGAGTGTCAACGTATTCTGAATTTGAAACTCGATACCGCAAGGGTTGAGGAAAAAACAATGGACAAGCACACATTGTCTGACCATCTAAGGGAAAACTACAAACGTTTTCATCTAATAACAGAACATTAAGGGAAGACTGTAAGCCCCTCTCAATGCCTAATACTTACCACTGCTGTGGAGGTAAGCATTTTAAAAAGGGTTGTTTCTTCAAAAACAAAAAAAAATACTATGAGCGTGATAAATTAGGACACAAAAGTACGTTTGCAGTTCAAAAAAATGGACAAAATGTGAATAGGATAAATACGTGTAGTAACAATAAGAAGCCTTAAAAAATAACTGCAGATCTCAAAAGAGGAAATTTGTTTTTGTTTCAGTCAGTCAGTTATGTGCCATGCGTGATAGAGGTTTAAACGATTATGTATCTTTCGAGGTAGATATTTTCCCGCAGTATGTTGCCATTACTTTCTGCCCAGTTGCCATTCAAAGCTATAGAACCCAGTCTTTCCTGCTATATAGCCATAGCTGGGGAGAGAATAAGAGAATTCATACCTTTCTCAAGGGTATTAGCACGTAAGTGAATGTAATGGATTCGACTGGAATTCGAACTCGGCTCTCTGATTCCTCAATCCGAGCCGCTATCTATTATTCCGCCGTGTCAAATCAAAAGTGCAAGTAGGTGCAGGATTGGATATCACTATTGTAAATTAACAGACATTCAACCCAGTTTACTAACTTCTGATAAAGTTTCGTATGTAATCTCAGAAAAGCGATTAAACTTTTTGGGGTGAATTTACCTATAACATTTCTTTTGTTGGAAAAACCAAAAAAGCGGCGCTATTTGTATTAAAAATACCGCTAATTTGTTTGGAACGGACTGGATTGCATTGTTTAATCTATGGGAGCTCCCAATTAACTCTTTTTGCAATAAGATAAATGGTGTTACATCCATTACTAATGCGTTTTTCGGAAGTGTTCTCTGAAGGTCTAGGGACATGCATGAACGCAAAAGCGAAGTAAAAAGACAGTGTTAACACCAACATTTAAGACAAAGATGAGTGTACCTTTTGCAGCCTTAAATCCAATTAACAATGAATTGGACAGACTAGAGAAATTATGGGTAATATCAAAATAGACTATTCCAAATGGGCATCATCAACAGTCTACGTAAAGAAAAGGAATAATAAAATCAGCGTCTATGTTGATTTTTCAACGGGGCTAAATGAAAATCTAAAACTAAATAACTACCCGTTACGAAGTCCAGAGGAAATTTTTGCCAAATTGAATGGAGGTAAATTTTTCTCTTAATTGAACCTATCAGACGCATAGCTACAAATATTAGTGGACAAAGACTATTCAAAATTATTAACAATTAACACTCATAGATGGTTATATAAATGTAATCAACATCCCTTCGGTATAAAGGTAGCACCAAGCATATTCCAAAAGATGTATACCATACTTGCCAGTTTGGATTGTGCTCAAGCATATTTGGATGATGTTCTTATTAAAAACAACACACGAAAGCAACATGCAGAAGATCTAAAGAAATTATTTGAGAGAATCAAATAATATGGCTTTACAATAGGTGAAGTAAAATGTTAATTATTTATGTCCAGACTTAAATATTTAGGGGAATCATTGATGAAAACAGTAGCCGACCGAATCGTTCAAGTGCGAGCGTGATAAAGGAAATGCCCGCTCCAACAAATGTAACAAAGTTGCAAGCATTCTTAGGTTTTGCTATCATCATAAATATATACCTAATAAACCCGAATTAACAGCGCCATTGAATAACCTGCTGGAGAAAGATATAAAATGGAATTGGACAGATAAATGTCAAGTTGCATTCGAGTAGATCAAGAAATCTTAATATCGGATTTGTCACTAATTCATTTTGACCCTAAATTAAAGATTGTAGTTGCATTAGATACAAGTGATTCGAGTATTTAAGTGGTGATATAACACAAATATGAAGACGGAACAATAAACTTATAGCTCATGCTTCAAAATCATTGATTGCATCTGAAAGAAGCTGCAGTGAAATAGAAATGGAACGATTGGCCATCATATTTGTGATGAAAAAGTTTCACAAATTACTACATGGTAGAGAATGTATACTGCAGACAGAACATCGTCCATTATTGTCCATATGTGGATCAAAAAATGTTGTTCACACACATACAGCGAATAGACTGGAGCGCTGGGGAAGTAATCTATTAAATTATAATTTCTACCCTGGAAATATTAAAATCATGCAGACGGATTGACTAAGATTCTGTGATCCACTTGAAGACACAGTAATTGCGGCGATAAGGGCCGAAAATGAAAAAAATAATGTATATAATACCATATGAGGACTTTCTATAACATTGGAAGAAAATAAAAATTAAGGTGGTAAAAGATTACTTCATAATAAAAATGAATGAGAAATTAAGATCAAAAGGGAAAATACTATGGAAAATAACGCGTATTCATGATTCAATGGTGTACTGATGTAGACAGAAAGAGTAGTGATACCAGCATCGTTTCAAAGACATATGTTAAAATAATTTCACAGATGTCATCCAGGAATTTCTAGGATGAAATCTTTAATGAGGTGTTATACCGACTGGCGAAAAATGGATAAGGATATAGAAAATTTGGTTAAATTATGCAGAGGTTGTACTCTGTTAGCGAAGTCCCCGCCTATAAAAATTCAAATTTGTCCGACAACTGATATGCCATGGTTTAGAATACATATTGACTTTGCAGGGTCGATAAACGGAGCTTAATATCTAATAGTAGTTATAGTAAATGACGAGAAATACTAAAATGTACAAAGGAGACCGACTACCGCAGTAACTATAAATTTCCTACGCGAGATTTTTGGAAGTTTAGGCGTTCCCGACTCTATCGTTTCAGATAACGGGACACAATTCACGTCTAGTGAATTTCAGTTATTTTGCAAATCATTAGGAATTAAACATATCAAAACCTCCCCAACCAAGATCAAACGGACAAGCTAATGGCTTGTTGAAACGTTTAAAAAGTCACCTAGGAAATCGGAGGGAGAGGATTCATGTGAAAGAATGATTCAGCAATTTATAAGTGTTTTCCGAATTACGACAAAGCATAACACATTCGAGCGCTTAGATTGGAGCGGGTAGAATAGAGAGAAACGTGTTTTAGTGGACTCGGCAGTTTTCAATCAGCTTGCCTGAATCGTCTTCAAGAAGCGAGAGCAAGATCTAAAAGGTCAACCAATCTAACAATGATAGCATCCCACAAACATTACTCTTGCTCCATATGCGGTTTCCTTTGTAAATCACTAGCGGGTCTTCAAATTATCGCACAAAATATCATAACTGAATCAATTCAGTTATCAGATCCTCATACGTCGAAAACGACGAGAGAGTCCATTATATATATATATATCGATCTATTTTTCCGTATATCTATTTTTTTTTACTCTGTATCTTTTTTTTCTTAGAAGGTCCGTCGTGGTAGAGCGATACGTACATCTATAAATATCTCTATCTATTTCTGTCTCTATGTACCTATTTCTATTTTTTTTTATCTCCATATCTATGTATTTCTCTTTATATCTATCTATATCTATATCTTCCTATAGCTATTTCTCTGTATATGTCTGTTCCACTCAATTTCGCTCTATTCCAGTCTGTACATGTTTATCAATCGTTTGATAATACGAAGTGTAAACAAGACATAAAAATAAGATTAAAAGAATAAGTCATTAACTTAAAATGAAAAAATTTTATCTAGAATAATGAGAGAGCTTAAAGCTATTAATTTTAAATTTGATGAGGCCATTCCAATCTCGCTTTCTTCTGCCCACGAAGCACTATCATTGTTGTATTTTCATGTTATTAGGCAGAAAAAAACCTTCCCTCATTCCATCGTATACATTTTTACTTAGGCTTTCTACTTTGCGATAATTGATGATGATGTTGATAATAAAAATAATAATAATAATAAAGATCTTCAAAAAGCTATCAAAATACAAGGGCCTTGAAATCAGAATCTCAAAAATGTGGCTTCTGAGACCATCAGTATTCCCTGTTGTAGTTGGAGCCTTCGGAATGGTTGGAAAAGATTCCAGTAGACGAATTGAAGGGATTCCTGGAAGCCAATGCCTTCAAAAAATGCAAAACATTGTTCTCACGAGTACAGCCCACATCTTACGAAGGGCTTTATCTATGAAAAAATATGTTTTTTTTTCAGTGGAAAATGTCAGGATGCCATTTCTAACCTTAGGTCTCTGGGCGGGACCTGGAAAGAAATGTGTACACACAAGAAATCAAAGGAAATAAAATAATAATAATTTAACAACGCTACCCTGATCATCCATTAGTAATTCATATTTTTCTATACGTCAACGCTGTTTGCTTTCTCTATGTCTTCACAAACATTCTGAAACGGCTAACAGCAGCGGATTGTGTACAGATTCATCAATGATAATATATTCAGGTTCCTAGCATGAACATTCACAGTGATTTATTGACTAGGCATTGCGAGAGTATCAGTGACTAATTCCAGTCAGTAGGGAATAGAATTAAAATCATATTTGCATGAAATACAAAAAAAGTAATAATAACAAGAAATTGATTTTCATTTAGATCTTTTGACAGTAAAGTAAAACCAAGTATTAACATTAGATTCTGGAGCAAATTAGATCTACTATAATGGATTACGTATACATTTGTATTCTATAGTACGATGAAATACTAGGACAAAAAATGGTTTTTCTCAGGTATCGTTAAAACGTTACAATGTCAGTATGACATGTTATTCAACTTAAAGAAAGTTCAATAAATAAGGAATGGTACAATGGTTTTGCTGGATTGATATCGAAGCCTCCAAAACAACCTATAAGTATGTAGATATTCGCTTAGTCAATGTTAGTCTAAAGTAGACACAGAATCTAGTATTGTTTACAACAATTACTATATATATATATATATATATATATATATGGATTATTGGATATATCTACTTTTATCTGCCGTTTCACTTCAGAACGTTCATCTTCATGGCACAACTTCTTGTCCTTTCTATCTCTAAGAAAATCTATCTCCTTACTTCTGGCCCCTGATCTGCCATCTATTTACATAAACTCAATTGGTAGGTTATTCGATGTTTCCCAATGCCCCTCTTGCGTTTAATATGTCTTGTGAGTTTTAAATTCTACAAGCCTTCCTTGTGTATGACAAATTTCACATGTTTCTTTCTGGTTGTTTCACATTTTCCTTAAAAACTCCTCGTTGCTCACATGTTCTGCGCATGATATTCTCAGAAATCTTTCTATAGAACCACATCTGTCATTTTAAGTCTAATCTGGGATATCCTTATTCCGACGATTTTTTATTAAATAATGTGGAAATATCCTATCATTCTTTAATTTCAGTTGCGGGCTTTTCAGAAGAAATTGTTTCATTTGAATATTGAATACATGACGTAGTTAGATCAAGGATGCCCAGCTTGGATTTTTCTCGATAAAAGTACAAAGGTTTGGGCCAGTCTATTTAAAACTCAACGCTATGATACTTAAAATTATGACGTCAAAACAGAATCAATGTATTGTAAATTTATCCATTGAAACCTTGAACAGAGATAATTTGTTTCTTGACACTTTAAACTTTAACTTTCCCTAGTCTTTCAAGATATTATATGCTTGTACAGTTAGATTTAAAAGGATAAAAAGAACAATACAATTCTAGAATTGTTAAGCAAAACAATTGATTTCACCCTGAAAAACCGACATTGAGACAGAAATGTCTTTTTAGAAATCCAATTCATCTTTGTCACTTTGGAAAGGAAAAGAAACTGGTTTATGTTCCATTATATATTTTATCAATTTTAGATCTTGCACATCTATATACGTAATTTACTACAGTAAAAACTTACATTAATCTATCTAGATATATAGTTAAATAGTTAAAATGTATTTTTTAACGTTTGATACTGTATTTCAGTGGAAATATTTGTATTTAATTAATCAGTATTAATGAACTTTCCTTTATTTCTTTAAAAAATATCTTGCAAAGAAAGACCAAAAATATTTTCGACAAAAT
Source organism: Acanthosepion lycidas (assembly GCA_963932145.1). Classification (NCBI taxonomy): domain Eukaryota; kingdom Metazoa; phylum Mollusca; class Cephalopoda; order Sepiida; family Sepiidae; genus Acanthosepion; species Acanthosepion lycidas. The sequence continues at coordinate 125,501,637 of OZ010574.1, read as the reverse complement.
AAATGTGACACTATTTAGGTTGCTAGAAAGAAAGAAGAAGAAAAAAAGAAAGAAAAAGGCGAGAATTAAATTTAGGTGATAAGAAACCATGACGAAAAGGACACTAAGCGGTGTTATTTTTTTTCTAACAAAGAAAAGTGCTAAAGGTTTTTATTCTCATTAGCGAGGAGAGTAAGGTCGCGGATGTATCGGATTTAATTTAGTTTATGACGGCGCACAGAATGGTGAAAATTTCAGGTTGGCCAAATGACCTACGAAACAGAAACTGGGAGATAAAAATTAATTGGGGCGCGAAAAACGAAAATGTCCATTGAACCACCCAAATTACAAAAACAAAAGACTAAACCATTAGCTATCTACCGAGAGGTCGTTTGGAAAAGGCACCTGTTTATTGTCAGGAGCTGGCTATGATAGCAAAATTATTTTATCAGAACGAATAAGTGGCACCAAGGTGCAATACGTCCAACTGACCACCCACTTGTTTGGCGAAGGTCCCGGGTGATGAATTCCAGGTGAAATTTAGGATAAGAATTGCGATTAAGTGACCCCACTACGAAAGAAAAAAAGAAAAAGAAAAAAAGGAGATAATTTTTTTTTCTTTGAGCAAGATTTTTTCAAACCGAAGCTAGTCTGGCCACATGCACACTGCTGGGCGCCCATTGACTGAATGCTGGCGCGAGCGTTAGGCAAAGTTAAACTATGAAGAAGGAGCGGAGGACTGCTAACGCCCCCTGAAAGGATCGGTATGAGATGCCACTGTGAGAGAGAGGGGAAACCTGTTGACGCCCCCTGGACGGATTGGGTGAGATACCCATATGAAAAAGGAAGAATCTGGAATGACTTCCAAAAATGGAAAATATTAAATTTTCCTGACCGAAAACAAAGAAGTGGATTGTGGATTTAGAATTATCAAGGAACCTCAAACCCCGACAAGCCCGTCCGGTTTTGGCCGGCGTCCATATAAGCAGAGTCGCAACGAGTGGACAGCAGTAGCAGTTGAATTAGAGTTGGAGTTGGCAATTGGCAGAGACAGTTACATAGTTAATAGCCTCGCAGGATTTTTAGGATGTTTTCACTTTGCTTGTAAGTAGAATGTATTTGGTTACGGGATATTAGGTTCATATATTTATGGTTATTTCAGGAAGTATTATGTCCCTTTTTGATTTATGTTAATTTTTCTAATATCTCATCTAATTTGTTATTCAAAAATGTAATCAGGAAATTCTTTATTAATGAGAGTTTAATGTTTTTTAATTCAGCGTCGAAAGTTTTTTCTTAGAAGTTAACTTTTGCACGGTTTATTAAGTTTTTATAATCGCTGTTTTGTAATAGGACATTCACTTTTAGAGTTCAGAGTTCAAATATTTATGCTAGTTAGTTTTTTCGTATATATATATGGGGGATAATAAATGGATTATTATTGGTGGTTATCAATACATAAAGTAAAGGAATTTTATAGTTATTCTTAAGTTCATGCGTGAATATAAGAGCGGAGTGATATGAAGTTTATTTTTAATTCATGTATTTCATGTATGTTTTTAACTAAGATGAGAATATAATCTATAATACATACATATCTTAGGTAAATGGAAGATTTTTAGTGGTGGTGAATATATATTTATATATATATATATATGTGTGTGTGTGTGTATGTGAAAGATTTTCATATTTATTTTTTATATTTATTCTTTAAAATGTTTTCAACCAAATAATATTTCTGAATGAATAATTTTGAATACTTAAAAATAATAATTTGATACAAAATATTTTGGGAGGTAAATTAGATCTGTGTAATGCAGCATGTATGGAAGCCTATGTTAGTGGAAAAATAGGATAATATATCTTTTTGGTCCTTTGCTGATAACACTTATTTTGTCATTTGTTTTTAGAAGTTTATTTCATGTTTTTCATTATTTGTTTGGTAAATGGATGCTCAGTGTGTTTCTATATGCAGTTCTGTTTCGCCAGAATAATAAAATTAAATTCTGAAATAAAACTGAGTTTTTGAGTGTTGAAAACTAAACATAACACGAAAGAAGTAATAATATCGATTTTGATATCGTAAATAATATCGATTTTGATATCCTAAATAATATCAATTTTGATATCGTAAATAATATCCATTTTAATATCATAAATGCATAAACTTGATATATTTGGGAATGATATTAGAATAATACAAAGAATTCTGTGAGCAAATCGCCTGTATTAAGATTGAAAACAAATTCAGTAAATACACAAAAATACAAAAGGGGCATAAAACAAATATGTCTCATCTAACCGGACTTATTAAAAATTTTACAGTAAATCACTCCTGAGATAATTAGAAGTCCTGCCATGATCCATTATTGGAAACGCCAAAATTAACACGTGCAAAAATTTAAATATTTAAAACTGTTTAACAGAGGATGGAAATGCGGCACCGCTATGCAAAGGCGCGCTAGAATAGAGAAAATGCCTTTCAAAAGTTAAGCAAAACATTAAAAAAAAAACAAGAAAATTTAAGTAGAAACAAAGAAAAGAGTACTGATCTGTAATATCGTTTCTCCTATATGTCGGTGAATGCTGGGTAATCTCATCACACAATGTTGAGAATACCATGGAATGGACATATTGCAATCTCTTTGCCGCGTTGGTCTTCATATCATTCACTTATCTGTGACGTTGTACTTTTCATCTCAGAGGGCGAAAAGATCGCTGATGAAGTAAACTGTAGTGAAGAACAGGTCGACGTCTGGGAACTACGCTAAAAAAATTCTTTAGAATAAAAAAAATTAATTAGGATTAAAAATGTAACAACACTTTGGTTCATAGTGATTTTTCAAGGGTAGCTTAGATGTAGCACAAGAGCCAAAAGTAACGGGCACCCAGTAAGAATGGAACTCACTACTCAGTCGTAATTTTTCTAGCAGGACAATCTTGCTAACTATTACGACACGCCGAGGTGCTCACTATTTGGTCTATATATGCTTTGTTGTATAGAACGATTTTAACTCTTCCTATTTGTTATAATAAAATGGTACTGGGATCTCTTGTTCTGGTCTTCAGGGTACAAGGTCATGGTCAGGTGGATTCAATGAACAATGTGGATTCCAGTAGCAGTAATGAGCAATTAATTACTTTGAAGCTGCATTATTCAGCTAGTAGTTGTAACTCCTAAACATCGTCATCAATATCTTTGTGTTATCTTTATCCACGCATTGCTAGAACATTTAGAAGATTTAGTTTGTGGGTTTCACGTATAATTCTGTGAGGTGATTTACAGTAGATTCAAATGTAATATACTCAGCAATATGATCGTAGACGACCGAGGAAATGCTATTAAGATATCCATTTGTCTTGTTCATCATGTACATCATCATCTGCAGTTTTCCTAGGAACGAAGTAAAGGCCTGATACCAATAATTGAATAATTTTAGTTGCAGAGAGTGAGTTAGGAGATGCGTCTAATCTCTCAGGTTTCAAAAGATTGTTCAACTTTCAATTTTCTCTTTTTATTGAATTGTAATAAGAAACAGAACTAAAGAAGTATATTGATGAAGGCTATAACAGCCAGAGAAGTCCACGACGGGGCTAAGTGCAAATATGAATACACAGAATACAAGAGGATATGTATATATAGTACAGCAAAAAGGGTGGATGATTCTGGAAGGATTAGAGTCAAGAGAAGTTAATGTCTATGATAATAATAAAAATATCTTTCTCTTTTCATGTGTTTCTCGGTCAACAAGGACACGCAGCCTGTTGCCTATGGTCACTCTAAGCTGGCAACTAAACTATCAGCTTGCCTTCAAAAAATCAAAAATAATGTCCGCTATAACATTTTGACGAATGTCACAGACACTCTTTACATTATTCCGACTATTGCCCTCATCTTTGTTGCCATATTTATCACAACGTTTCGGCCGTTGTACGCCCCGGCCTTCCTCGGTTGGTTGGAATGTCGAACTGAACCCTTCATTTCGCTCGCTGCGGTAGACTGTTCTAGTTACACGTGTCATGTCTAAAGGATGTCAGTTATCAGCTATCTCCTGTTAATTCCTTTCTCCAAGTTCTTCACCGCCTTCTCTAGGTATTGAACTCACACTAACGTTTTTATCCACTGTGCCATGTGTCCTTGAGAATAGACAGATACTGAATGTCACAGAAATTAAAATAAGCGAACCACTTCCACATATTAGGCGTTAATCTTTAATTTTGTAGGGATATTTTTCTTTTGGATAGCCAACATAAATCAGATGTTTTCCTGGTTCTTCGTCCAGAAAAAATTAGATGTTATTTCGGCGACCAACAGTTTTCTCTACTGATAACATATTTTCTATTTTCCAGTATTGACATCATTGATGACACATTAATTGTCTCTTTCTTATCGGCATGAAGTGGGGAAAATCTGCTAGTCTTGGCTTTACTTAATCTAACTAAATTTCGAATAGTTTAATTTGGGTACAATTTTCCTTGTAATTTTTCTTGATTTCCATTTCTTATTTTAAACATAATTCTTAACGCATTTCTTTTTTAATTTTTTTCTCAATTTTTCAATCCATATTCCTGAGAATTTCAACAATTATCATCCAGTTAGTAGTCTCTTTCTATGTGTGAAAATGAAGATTTTGAGAAAAATCAGAGCCCCCCCTTCCCCAAAAAATGTCCACCATTTGGGAAAAATTTTAAACCAATAATTACTTGAAATTCTCCATTTGATCTGCATAAAAAACATATATAGTTGAAAAATCATCACCACTTGCTGGTTTTACAGCATACAAAATTTCATGGTCTGTGGAGTGAACAAATGTGGAATAAATGCACAATTCTATAATGCCTTTCGACACCGCCTTCACCCGGTGGTGTAACCAGGTTTACTGATCCGGTCCTCAAGGTCTTAGGACGGCGTGTTAACCACGGGCTAACTTTGCGCCGGTCAGTGATGACATTGCTCCATGCTGGTTGTTGGTCACTTTCAGCTTTGATTGATATCAACTCTGTCCAAGCTGTATTCTTGAACTCAGAGAAGTGGAAGATGGAAAGTCTTAGTAATAGTCATCTGCTTATATGCGCGTCGGCCCAAAACTATCGAGGGTCTGAATGGCTCTGGGGATTTGGTGAGTACTCAATCCTCACATTAATCCCAATAAAGATTTTTGTTCCCTATTTCTGCCTTCTTAATCAACTTTCTAAATTTGGAGAATTATTCACCTTTCTTGGGAGTAGTCATAGGGATTACCCCTCTCTTAACTCCAACCTGCTTAACTTCACATCTTGCACCACCATTCCACACAGGTGCGGCTAATTCTGCCTCTTCCTCATTCCATTTTGGTATAATAACTCTCAACACCGCCCAGGGCTGTCATAACTGCCTTTTGTATCAAATATTAATCTAAGTGCGTAAGTGGAAGGGCTTAGTTTATACCCTCATTAATTTCAATTAGCTAACACCTTTCCACTTCCCTAGAAGAACAAAACGAGACGACTGCGTATCATTTTAACCTTACCAGCAAGAGATAAAATTATTTATACGTTCATTCTTCAATTTCCACATTAATTCGAATAATTGTTCTTTGTTTCCTATTTCTCGGTGGACAATTCTTCAAATTTGGAAAGTTGATAAACTTCCCAAATTTGGAGAATTATCCACCTTCTCGAGAGTAGTTACAGGGATTGCTCCTCCCCTAACTCCAACCTGCTTCACTTCACATCTCGCGCCACCACTCTACACAGGTGGCGCCAAATTCTTCCTTTTACTGCGTTCTCAGCATTCTACCACATCTCACCTCTCAGTGCTGGAATAACTGTCTTTTAAATCGTATGGATGAACGGGCCTCAATTCGATCATTAATCTTAACTCTTCTGCCTCAAGGCAGAGATAAAATTATCTCTTCATTCTTAGAGTCACTTATGTACTGTGAAAACACAAACCAGATCACCCACTTGGCAACTACATAGTCTGTTTTCATAACTTCAACCCTAAGAAAAAGCGTCCGTTCTTTGTTTTCATTTACCATTTCGTTTTCGCCAACGAACATATATTTGTTTTCCTAAATTCTCAAGTAAGAGATAAAATTGTTCTCCATCCCTGGACTGATCTCGATCTAGCGAAAACACAAACCAGATCACCTCCTTTTATGACAGGATCTATCTTTATAACTTCGACCCTGACAAGGGGTTCGTTCTTTGTAATTTTATAATTGTTTGCCTAAATTATCAAGGAAGTGATAAAATTGTTCTCTCAAATCTGTTTTCGTCCGTGTTGTGATGATAAAACCCAACTTCCCCATTCACGATAATGGACGGACTGGTTACCGATTAAGTACGACCACAGCGGACAGTCAGGGGGACTTCATTTGTTAACACCTATTGAGGTTAGGATACTCTCGACTCTGTCTCTGTACTTGTCACACATACATCCGATTATAAATCTATTATTGAAAACCTACACTCGGGTTACTTTGTTTATTATATCTTGCACGAGATATAACAGCTGGCGACGAGGATTGTGCAACGTACTTATTTAGAAAAAAATATATATATCAGATTACGCTGAACGGATTTCGAAAGCAGATTCGCAAGTCAAAGATATCAGTTGACGCCGAATAGGATTTCGAAAGCGGAGTCACAAGTCAAAAGGAAACTATTTGAAAAGTAAGAAAACTTTTACTGTTAAATTGTGATTTGAAAAATATATATTGAACCGCGGTTCAAATGCGAGCCCGGTCTAATAATTGATTATTCGAGTAAAAATTACGGGTTGTAAAAATATTACGGCTGTAAATTGTCTGTTAACCGTTTAAAAAAAATAATAATTTTTTTTTTTTTTTTTTGTCGAATTCTAAATAAAGTTAGGATGGAGCAATTAGTCGAAATGACTAAAATGCTGTGTACAAGCTTGCAACAGCAACAACAACAGCACCAAGAGTTACAACAACAGCAACAACAACAGCACCAAGAGTTACAACAACAAATATTACAACAGCAAAAAAGTCTCGAAAAAATTCTGAAACAGGCGACTGGAGAAAGAAAAAATGCTGTTTTTTCTGCCGAAGGAATAGCAAATTCATTATCCGAATTTATATATGAACCTGATTCGGGCATTACATTTCCAGCATACTTTAAACGTTTCGAAACTATATATGTAATCCTGGTATTATCAGAAAAAGAAATTCAGAATGGTAAAAATAGAGAGTACGTAGATGTATGTATGAATAATCATACAATTACTTTCCTATTGGATTCTGGTTCAGACATAAGCATCATTGATGAACAAACATGGAAAAATATTGGAAGAGCCAAATTATCTGAAAACAAAAAACCGCTAGAGGGGTTTCAGGAAAGAAATTAAACTTTAAGGGAGAATTAAAGTGCGATATTTCGTTATGTGGCAAGACTGCAAAAACGAAAGTGTATGTAATCCAAGGGATTAATTCATGTCTTTTTGGAGTAGACTGGATAGTACTCTTTGATTTGTTTGAACTCCCGATTAACTCGTTTTGCAACGTAATAAACAGTGCAGAAAAACAAAAAAGTATTAAAAATGAAAAATTCATGAATGAATTAAAAGAAGAAGAATATCCCAGAGTTTTTTTTTCTGAGGGATTGGGTTTATGTACTAAGACGGAAGTCAAATTTGAACTCAAGGAAAATGTGGAACCAATTTTTAAACCTAAGAGAAACGTTCCTTTTTCCTCCTTAGACACAATTAATAAGGAATTGGAAAGGCTAGAAAAAATGGGAGTGATATCTAAGGTTGACCATGCGGATTGGGCCTCCGCCCACAATCTACGTTAAGAAGAAAAACGGAAAAATAAGAGTGTGCGCAGATTTTTCAACAGGGTTAAACGATTGCCTTAAAAATCACAGTTATCCACTACCTTCACCAGAAGATATTTTTTCAAAGTTGAATGGTGGTAAGATTTTTTCAAAAATCGACTTGTCTGACGCATACTTGCAGATTAAAGTGAGTGAAGAATGCTCAAAATATTTGTGTATAAATACACATAAAGGTATTTATAAGCTAAATAGGCTTCCTTTCGGCTTAAAGGTCGCCCCAGCTTTGTTCCAACAGGTGATGGACACTATGCTGGCAGGCCTGGAGTTTGGTACCGCCTATTTAGATGACATTCTAGTCAAAAGTAAGAATGTTCAAGAACATAAAACGCACATCAGAGCGATATTCAAAAGACTAGAAGATTTTGGCTTTAAATTAAGCCACGAGAAGTGTAAATTCTTCATGGAAAGAATTACATACCTCGGACAGGTGATAGACAGTGAAGGCAGGAAACCGGACCCACAGAGAGCCGATGCAATTAAGAACATGCCTGCACCCGACACAGTTGCGAAACTACAATCGTTTCTGTGGTTGGCCCAATATTATGCAATCTACATACCTAAAATGTATGATTTAAGAGCCCCCCTTAACGAATTGTTGAAAAAAGACAAGAAATGGTTTTGGTCAAAAGATTGCGAGACGGCTTTTCAGAAAATAAAAAAATGCACGCTGAACGCAGTAAAGTAGAAGAGAGCAGAGACAAAGTCAGGTTCCTGTCTGTCCCGGCGGACCCGAAGGAAAACATGGGAACGCCTAAATCAAGGAGTACTTCTTCTTCCCCTGCCCGGGTTCTAGCCCCCGCTCCCTCCAATTCTCCCCTCAGCCCATCTGTAACGCCCCCTGACACATCCACCTCTTCCCCTCCCCACCGTTCCAGGGGTAAGAAGAAAAAAAAAACTGTTTACGGGACCAGAGGACATTTGTCGAGTAGACAAGGAAGAATATAAAAAGGCCCTGTCCAGCCAAAAAAGAGCCCAACTGGGGCTCTTGTATAAGCTGGAGTGTGTGAAAGAAAAGTCTGTGGAAGACCCGCGAAATTTCCCGGATGCCCCGGGGGTTCTTGTGTTAGAGACACGGGGACATACCTAAAAGTCTGGGGGCATATCTCGGAAGCAAAGGACAATTTCCCAAAAATAAGGATGGTTGAGATGGACTCACCCTACTTAAAGAAGCTAAGGCAGTATTGTGCTGGGAGGGTCCCGGTTATTCTCCATCCCTCCTTATATAGGTGTTTAAAACTTACCTATCCTTCGGACGTCGGCGGGATTGTCCTGGAAGGACGAATGACGTCAGAGCTTGGTGTAGGGAGCCTGGGACAATCCGTCGGGGTCCTTACCGCTGCAGATTTCCGCCCCGTATGTGAATAGGTTAATTCTGTCTTTTATATTTTACAGGACTTAGAAGATGGCAATGAAGATAGCTACTTTGAATGTGAGGGGCTTAAGGAATCGGGGTAAGGCTGCCCGCCTGCTCCGGGACCATCTGTCCCTGGATGTGGATGTCGTCGCGATAGAAGAGACACACTTTGTTTGCAGTTCCGATGCGTGTGTGCTGGAGGATGACTTTGTCGTCTATTCAGCATATGGGGACCGTACTGCCAGAGGAGTTTCTTTGCTTGTCAGGCGTACTCTTGATGCGAAGGTGGACCTTGTGCATACCGATGCCGAGGGCCGGTTGATCGAGGCCGATATTGCCGTGAAAAGTGGTTCGTTCCGAGTCATTGCGGTTTATGCGCCCAACGACCGGGAGGAGCGGGTCTCGTTTTTTCGGCGGTTGGGGCCGTTCCTAGTGGATTCAACGCGCCTACTTTTAATGGGAGACTGGAATGCCATCCTGGACCCCAAGTTAGACAGGGGGCGGGGAGCTAGCGGGAGAAGGGGCGATCGTAGCCTGGTTGATCTGATCGGCGATTATGGTCTCGTCGATAGATACCGGGTCGTTCATCCCGGGGGGGAAATGTGGACGTGGGCTCTTAATTGGCCTTTTGACAAGGTAGTTAGCTACCTTGACAGAATGTTAGTTAGAAGAGCCGACATAGATCTAATAGATTGCCCTACGTTCCACTGGGTAGGCTATTCGGACCACAAACTCGTTTGTGCCCGGGTGGCGTTAGACAATAGGCCTAGAATGGCTGGGTAATGGAAGTTCAATCTGTCCTTACTGGACAGGGAGGACTTCCGGGAACAGCTAATTAAACTAGTGCAGCGGGAGCTAGTGGGGCGGTTATCGGGAATAGGTGGTGGGAAAACCTTAAATGTAGGATTAGGTCCTTCACCACTGATTTCAGCAAACGGCTCGCTCTAGATAGAGCTGATAAGGTGAGGACACTTAAGTCTAGTTATTCCCGGGCGGTGGCTGGGGGGGGGATCCCCTAGAGATAGCCTTAGCTAAGGAGGCCCTGGATCGTTCGAAAAGCGAGCGTTACATGGGCCAGGTAATTAGACATAAGTTAAGCAAGATGTCTTCCGAAGCTGTGAATTTGGGCGCAGATCTGCGCAGGGAAGAGGTCCGTCGAGGTGGCGATCGTTACATTCGTGAGGTCATATCCCCGGAGAGGCGTACTCTTCGGACGACTAATGACATGTGTGAGGAGCCTGGTCTTCGTGAGGAGGAGTTTCGCAGCTATTTGGCTGACTTTCCTCGGCTTTCGCCGACTGAAGCGGCTAGCTGCGAGGGAGAGATCACGGAGGGCGAAGTCTACGCGGTATTGAAGAAGGTCGGCAGAGGCAAGTCGCCAGGTCTGGATGGTTTGCCCTATGAATTGTACTTGAGGCTGTCGCACATCTTTGTTCCGATTTTGACTGCAGTGTTCAACAACTGGTTTCGGTCGGGGTCCATCCCTAACCGGATCACCAGGGGCGTGATCACTCTGTTGAAAAAAGGCAAAGGTGGTGGGGGGAAGCTAGATGATTACAGGCCCATAACTCTGCTAAACACAGAGTTAAAGATTATGGCCAAGATCCTGCAGGAGCGTTTGCAGTCAGTTGCCGAGTCTCTGTTGGGACCTGAGCAGACTTGTTCTGTGAGGGGCCGAACAATTCAGAGCAACCTGCATCTGATCCGCACGATCATAGAGGGTGTAAAAGACGACGAGGAAGCCGCGCTGATCAATTTGGATCAGTCCAAGGCATTTGATAGGGTCGACCATCGCTACCTTGCTACTGTCCTGCAGGCCGCTGGATTCGCACCCAACTTCTGCCGCTGGATTAGTCTCCTGTATCGCTCCCCCAGTGCTGTGGACGGAAGGTTGTCGGAGGCGTTCGTGCTGTCTAGGTCGGTTCGTCAGGGTTGTCCGCTGTCCCCTCTCCTTTATGCTTTGGCGTTGGAGCCTCTCCTTCGCCGGCTGAAGGACGAGACTGGCAGTCCGGTCCTACGTGGAATCGCTGTTACTGGAGGGTCTCGAGCCAGGGTTTCCGCGTACGCCGATGACGTATCTGCTTTCGTGTCGTCCCGCAGCGACATTGAGGCGGTACAGAAGGCGCTTGATCGGTACGAGAAGGTGACAGGGGCCAAGATAAACCGCGACAAGTCGTCCGGCTTGCGGTTAGGTGCCTGGAAGGGGGTCGTTCTTCCGGGCCACTTCGGTTGGACGGACGGTCCTGTCTGCATTCTTGGATTGTGGTTCGGGCCTGACCTCCAGCTGGAGAAGAATTGGTCTAAAGTACTTGCAAAGGTCGGTTTTGCCGGTCAGACTTGGAATCGACGGCGGTGGTCCGTGAAGGGCAGGGCGGAGGTGTGTGCTACATACATTTTCCCCCTGATTCTTTATCGATTGTCAGTACTTCCTCTCTGTGAGACCCATTGGAAGGCGCTCGAGCGATCGCTATCTTCCATTTTATGGAGGGGACGCGTGAACAGGGTCGACAGACGAGTCTGCACTAAACGCCCGTGTCATGGGGGGCTGGGAATGCCGCACCTGTTGAGTCACATCCGTGCCTCTAGGTTGGCTTTCCTACGCCGCGCATTGACTGGAAGAGATCCGATTCTGGAGGGGATTGTTAGGGACGGCTTCCCTAGCCTTACCATCATCCCCCCATCTCGATGGTTGAGCGCCGTCGTAAACCCCGGGACGAGTCGGTTTTCCTTCGCGAGTGTCGGTCGGCCTTGAGGGCCATTCCCCGGTCCAGTGACCTTTCACGGCCTAGGAAGGTCTTCTATCGTGGTTTAGTGGAGGGGCCCGCGAAGGATTCCCTACGAGATACGCTCAGCTTGTCGGAGGAGGAGTATCGCTCCTTCTGGTCTTGGGCGCTAGCGGCGGATTACCTCAGTAACCCTGAGTTTTCGCTTACCTGGCGATTGGCTCGGAATCGGCTGCTTCTCAACGACAAGGCTTTCATATGGGGTTTGGCGGATTTGCCAGACTGTGAACGGTGTGGTCTTGGTTTAGAAGTAACGGCTGCTCACGCCTTCTTCCATTTCCCCCGGGTCCGCCCCTTATGGGACCATGTCAGCGAGCTGACGGCTCGTCTCGCTCCCGAACAGCTTGTGTCCATTGATCGCGCATACGCGTGTGACAATGTGTTGCCCCCGTATTCCGGGGTGAAACGAATGGTGTTTCTGACGCTGCTGGCCACGGCTCGAATGGTGATTTGGACGTCACGAAAGGAGGAACTCTTGCGGGGTAACCGTATTTCTCATCAGCATCTGATCCAATTCTTTTAGCATCAGCTCAAGATGAAGTTTACATCTGATAGAAAACGATTGCATTCGACAGTCTTTAGCGAAAGGTGGGTAAAAGAGGCGAGCTTGGTTCGTGTGACCGGGGCTAGCCTTGATTTTCTCTTCTAGGTCAACCTATGGCACATCGGGGTGGTTTCCTGTGGAACCCTCTCCTTGGTTAGGTTAGACAAGCTTCAGTGTACCTAGTTAATGTAAGTGTTGTTCCTGGCCTGTTACCCGGCTACTCTTTGGTTATGATCCAAGTTGAGATTCCCAACCTCCCCAGTTTGTTTTGGCCTCTCTTTTTATCTCGACTGGGTCAGCTTTATATTTTCCCATTCCCGCATAATATTTTATCCTTTTTCCTATTCCCTTAGCGAGAGAGCTTCTTGATTCTGTCCCATGGGCAGAATACAGCGGCCTCTCTATTTTGAGGGTTGGACGGTCCCTACTAACATCTGTTAGGTTTAGTTTGTATTTTGTGTTACTTTTTAGTTATTATTGGGTTCATTTCCCCTCCCCTCTCATTCTATCATTATTAGAATTTTATGTATAGCATGTGTTTCATCAACAATTTTTATGGATTGGGGAGCGTTTTTGTAGGACCCCCTGGTGAGAATGTGGTATTATGGTGAATGAAGGATCGATTGGTGATGGACGAGTTCTTGTGGTAAATGAGCAAAGTGTAATGTATGAATGGGTCGTGAATCAGATTAGCTAGGTATAAGATAGTTAGTGTTGACCAGCCTCTACCCCTCCCCTTTTCGGCCTTGTCCCACAATTATGTAATTTTACATAATAAATACCCTTCGTTTGCTAACACCTATTGAGGTTAGGATACTCTCGACTCTGTCTCTGTACTTGTCACACGTACATCCGATTATAAATCTATTATTGAAAACCTACACTCGGGTTACTTTGTTTATTATATCTTGCACGAGATATAACAGTCCGCATGCCAGACTCTCGATAGATAAGAAAATTAAACTTTAGGTGAGAAGAAATACAAACGGTCCCATTTTCACATTGGAAAATGTCTCCACGTTCTCTCTCTCTCTCTCACTTTTATCTATCTTTCAGCTTAAATTCCATTTAGGCTTAACCATTTTTTTTCAGAATCAACATTTAACCACAGCATGGCCGCAGTGTCACAAAGTCTAACTTTTTAAATTTGTAAAAATAAATAAAAAAAATCAGAAAAAAGATTTAAGCGTGAATATTGACGTTTAAAATAATCGAATTCAATCAGGAATTAACTAAAATGACTAATGTCTTATAAAACATAAACCATTCTAACGGCTTTAACAAAGAAAATCAATAAGAGTAATCCATTTTAAAATAATAAAATAATGCTATTCATTTGATATATATATATATATATATATATATATATATATATAAGCTATATATCAGGTCATCCCATAAGTTCTGTCCGAATTTTACCTTTTTGTTAAAATGAACGAAATTTAAAGAGTATTTTAAAATGTCTAATGAAGCTGAACATTATTTTTATGTTTAGATGCATTTAAACAGATCATATTTTATTTCAGAGAACAATAAAATTAAATTTTGTTTGATTAAAACCCTGCTAACATGGAAGTACCCAAGAATCATTTGAGGAACATAATGCTTTATGAGTTCAAGAAAGGAAACTCAGCGGCTGAAGCGGCTAGAAACATTCATTCAGTTTATGGACGGTGCTGTGGCTGGGGCTTTAGAATACGCCGACTGCACCTCTGTAGAGGGGTAACCCCACCCAATGAGGCGTCCTGGGTATGACGTTAAACTGCATCCAACAGCAAGGCCTCTGATCAGGATGTTTTGAGGAGCGTGGAACCACCTCTTAATAGCTGGTGTTCCGAGGTCCACCTTGACCCGGGGTGGTAGCACCTGTTAGGGTCCCAGCTATGGGCAAATAGTGAACTCCTAGTTTTTCCAAGTTTTACACACGTCCTGGGTATGACGGTAAACTACATCCGCGTCCTGGGTACGGCGATAAACTACATCCAACTGCAAGCCCTCAGAAAATGTTTCGGAAAGATAATGTTGCCAGCTATGCGTTTTTGTAACAATAGTGTTGCCAGCTATACTTTTTTGAAACAATAATGTTGCCAGCTATACGTTTTTGAACGTCCTGGGTATGACGATAAACTACATTCGCGTCCTGGGTATGGCGATAAACTACATCCAACAGCAAGGCCTCAGATGTTGTTTTTGGGAAAATAATGTTGCCAGCTATCCATTTTTGGAACCATAATGTTGCCAGCTATGCGTTTTTGGAACGATAATGTTGCCAGTATGCGTTTTTGGAACGATAATGTTGCCAGCTATGCGTTTTTGAAACAATGTTGCCAGCTATGTGGTTTTTGAAACAATAATGTTACCAGCTATACTTTTTTTTGAAACAGTGATGTTGCCAGCTATACTTTTTTTGAAACTGGTTTTGCCAGCTGTACTTTTTTTTTGAAACAATGTTGCCAGCTATACGTTTTTGAATGTCCTGGGTATGACGATAAAACTACATCCGCGTCCTGGGTATGGCGATAAACTACATCCAACAGCATGGCCTCAGATAATGTTTTCGGAAAAGTAATGATGCCAGCTATATGTTTTTGAAACAATAATGTTGCTAGCTATAGGTTTTTGAAACGGTAATGTTGCTAGCTATGCGTTTTTGAAACAGTAATGTTGCCAGCTATACTTTTATGAAACAATAATGTTGCCAGCTATACTTTCTTGAAACAATAATGTTGCCAGCTATACGTTTTTGAATGTCCTGGGTATGACGATAAACTACATCCGCGTCCTGGGTATGGCGATAAACTACATCCAACAGCAACGCCTCAGATAATATTTTCGGAAAAATAATGATGCCAGCTATATGTTTTTGAAACAATAATGTTGCCAGGTATACGTTTTTGAAACAGTAATGTTGCCAGCTATGCGTTTTTTGTAAAAAATAATGTCAGCTATACGTTTTTTGTTAAAAATAATGTTCCCAGCTATACGTTGTTGAAACAATAATGTTGCCAGCTGTGCGTTTTTGAAACAATGTTGCCAGCTGTGCGTTTTTGAAACAATAATGTTGCCAGCTATGCGTTTTTGAAACAATGTTGCCAGCTGTACGTTTTTGAAACCATAATGTTTCCAGCTATACGTTTTTTGGAAAAAAAATTATTCCAGCTGTGCGTTTTTGAAACCATAATGTTGCCAGCTATGCATTTTTGAAACCATAATGTTGCCAGCTAAGTGTTTTTGAAACCATAATGTTGCCAGCTATACGTTTTTTGTAAAAAATAATGTTGCCAGCTGTACGTTTTTGAAACAATAATGTTGCCAGCTATACGTTTTTTATTCCATACAAAATAGGCATTTAAAATTCATATAAACTGGATTTGGCATTAAATAACCCACAGTGGTTGATATGCCATAAAACCCAAACAAACAAACAAACAAAATCAGTTCATGGAGAGGAATATGTGAATGAAAGAACTTGCAGAAGGCGGTTTGCAAAATTCAGAGGTGGCGATTTCAACCTTGAAGATGAAGATCGAACCGGACGTCCAGTTGAGTTTGATGAAAAGCTTATTGAAGTAGCCCTTGAAGAAAATCCTGTTTTATCAGTTGAGGAATTGGCAGTGGTTCTCAGTTCAAACCATACAACTGTTCATGGTCATCTTCAACAACTTGGAAAAGTTCCTAAACTTGTAAAATGGGTGACTCATGAATTGTCTGAAAACAACCTCAAATCTCGAGTTGACATCTGCTTTTCTCTCCATTCTCGCCAACTTGTTTCACTTTTTTTGGATAGATTTGTGACTGGCGACGAAAAATGAATCTTTTATCGAAATGTTAAGCGTCGTAGACAGTGGCTTGGTAAAGGGGAAAGACCCCAGATACTGCCGAGAAGGGAACTTCATGGGCAAAAGGTTCTTCTTCCAATCTCGTGGGATCGCTAAGGAATAATCCACTTTGAATTCTTACCACCTAATGCAACAATTAATGCTCAAATATACTGTCAGCAATTAGAGCGTTTGAACCAAACTTTGAGGAAAAAAAAAGACCTGCTGTAGTGAATCGAAAAGGGGTGATGTTTCATTAGGACAATGCACGACCCCACAGCAAGAATCACATCAAAAAAGATCGAAGAACTTGATTGGGAGAAAATTCCTCATCCACCTTACTCTCCCGATCTTGCTCCTTCAAACCACCATTTGTTTCGTAGCTTACAGAATCATTTGGAAGAAACAGCTTTTGTAATACAAGAAGAGGTTAAAACTGACATTTGTGAGTTCTTCAAATAAAAGCCAAAATAATTTTACAGTAATGGAATTAGTAAACTTGTTAATAGATGGAAGGAAGTCACATATAATCAGGGAAAATACATTGTTGATTGAATCTTTAATTAAATGTAACATTCGGTCACTTGTTTTCTTTATTCAAAATTCGGACAGAACTTATGGGATGACCTGATATATATAAGCTATTCACTGTGATATATATATATATATATATATATATATATATATATATATATATATATATATATATGTGTGTGTGTGTGTGTGTGTGTGTATTTGTGTGTGTGTGTATTTGTGTGTGTGTTTGTGTTTGTATCTTTGTTCCTCACCGTTTGGCATAACTCTCTAACTGAGTAGAATACCAGACAGTGAGAAACAAGTATATATTTAGTATTGGAATAGATTCTCGTCTTGTTATTTTACGAGTACTGTTTTACTACCACCAGCACTCACAATGAAATACTACTACTACTACTACTACTGCTACTACTACTACTGCTGCTGTAGCTACTACTACCACACACACATGCACACACCAACGTGTATATATATATATATATATATATATATATATATATATATATATATATAATGGCCGTTTATTAGTTTTGCGAGAACACCCGTCTTCTAAGGTGACTAGTCAATCCAAGTTTAAATACATTTGTGTTTGTTCAATATAAAAAAAATGCCCACCTGTGATTTATACTGCAACCATACTGAAAGGAGCTTGTTTATAAGTTTTTGAGTGCATTATTTGATGTGTTCAACATTTTGAAAGAAGTCATTACATGGAAAATCTCAGTCAAGATGACTTGAGACTTGAGACTACGTGGTAGGTCAACTATCGCCGCCATCCGAACGTTCTACCCACACGGACATGTACTCGTTAATATTATTAGTTGGAGATACACGCCATAAGTATTTTTATTATGTACCTAATCAAAGAAGCGGGTGTTGGCTGTATTGCAATATTGGTTAAACTAACTTATAAATAAAAATTATTTTGAGTTGTTACAGAGAGTAATCTGGCAAAATTGTGTTTGACATGAATCTTCATACAAAACAGGGGTGATTTCTGCAGGCACCTATTGACGTTCTCACGAAGTTTGCTGCACGGTTACGGCGTACAAATAGTTAAGCAACAAGTAAAACTATATGAACGAACGTCAGTGTGGTTTGTGTAGCAAGTAGTTTTATATATATATATTTTTACAGAATGCAGTTGCAAGCCCCGCACTCAAACGGTTTTGAACTCAATTTTCATCCTTCTTTTGTAGTTACATAAGCAAATCTAGAGTGGCTTTTCTGCTATGCCATTACAACTTAGTTTTGTAAAGAAGAAATGGTTTCATTTATTTTCAAGGCATTTGTGAATAAACGAACTCATCGGCCTTGGTTGAAATTTGAAGACGACTCAGCAATCTCCCTTCCCATACCAACAACCGCGCTACTTTGCGTTTATATATATATATATATATATATATATATATATATATATATATATATATATATATATATATATATATATATAACACTGACATTACGTACTGAAATCAATTCCACTTTCATATACGAATATGTCCAATTCCAATAGAATTATTAATTTTACTAGCGGGCCGATATGTTTATTAAATTTTTCGATTTCCCTCTATAATATTAAATATTCAAGAAATGAAAACAATTTCTTTATCAAAGACTGAATATGCAGACATCGGCCCATTAGAAGAGTTCAAATAATGAAAAAAGAATATTCCTTTGTTCAAACGGCCTTTTCAATTCCAAGCAAGCGAATGGATGTTTTATTCTGCTCAAGAAAAAGGTAGAAATATAAATATATATATATTCTTTTTATATAGGAAAATAATATGTTCCATTCTAGTATGCTTTTTAATAATATTTATGTTCCCCATCATGGAGAAAATATGACTTGAAAAGGTTTCTTCCATAAATATCTGTTTGCTGTTATTTTTATGTGTCAGCGTTTGCAAGGCAAGAGCAATTTCCTTATTTTGTATGATACTTTGTAAGATGCCCTGATCTTTAAACCTAAAAGGTCTAAAAATACCGCCTGAATTTTATAGGCCAAGTTAAGGTATCGAAAGTGTTCATATACTTGTACCTAGCTTAAATTTATAATGCCATATTAATAAGGGGAAGGTCTTATATGACATTACGTTCGGTAGCTAAATACATCTAACTTTCTTAATATCTATCTTCATATCAATCAATACGTGCATACATATCTTTAATTAATCATCTCAGTCTTGTTCCATCCCTCTCTCTATCTCAGGTAAGCCTGAATGACCTCTGAAGCATTCAATTTATCTATTTCCGTCTGTATCTAGCTAGAAAGTGATGCAGTAACTCAGAGGATAGCTCTATTTTCAATAAAAAAAAATACAGAAAAACTTATCTATCTACATGTTCTCTTGTGTAGTACTGTATATAGACATATCAAGATCTGTTTGGAGTGTTTTGTGATAACAGTATTTCGTTAAACTATTGTCATTGGTTGATGCCAGATAGAAGTTTTCGAACCATACATTAGTTAAACCCAGCTGGCAAGTTGTTCACGCAATGACCAGGCCACTGAAATTGGTGCATACCCGTGAGGAAATGGCGTGCTCTTCTGGTAGATTATTACAACTGTGTTGAGACTTCGATTCTTATGAATCTTCCAGAATTCTGATGTTGTGTCAAAATTGATCTATTCTTAGTAAATAGTAGCATGGATAATTGCTATTTACTAAGTCTAGATTAATATGGCTAAGTCTAGATTAATATGGAAGAAGTTCATACCAATAAGACACAGAGTAACACTAGTCTTGACTATGATAGGAATATCCTAATAGTCTAACTCGCCAATTCTCAACGGTATGCTAATCTAATTGACGGTTTCTTTTGCGAGTAGAACATAGCATAGCAGTTATTAAAATATTGGACAGTGTCGGTGATGACAATGAAGTAGTATCCACTAACTAAATCCGTAAAGTATTTACTGGGGATTTATTTTATTCGGGTATTTGCAGACATTTTCTCCATGAATCTAGAATAACAGTGTGATGTAAACGTAGGTTCCTTCATTTCACACAAGCGTTCTCGTCATTTTCAGTTGGCCCTTATTTTGGTTAGTACAGCTATCTAATATGAGCTGATGACCGTTAGTTTTGCCTTATGATGCCGTTACTTGTCCGTTCCTGTAGTGTTATTCTATATGGATTTCATTACCTAATCCAGGGCTTGAACTCCTGACTACTAAATGAGAGGACCACTTGATTAATCAACGCCAAAGCACTACGCCACTGTCATTAGATCTTAAACACTAATTCCAACGCAATTACATATCCACATAAATACCATATTAAAACACATCCAACTTATTTTCTACCAAATAACAGACAATATTTAAAAACATGCCAAAACATTTCACTGTGAAACAAACCGATAAATCAAAGTGTTTATTGGTTACCATGTTAAATATGTGACCAATTAGAGAAAACTAACAAAGTATTTTTCTCGAGCCTGCTTTCGGGAAAAAAATCTTATAAAAGGTCACAGATTTCGCCTTGCAGTAATAGGGATGCGACTGACTCCAAGCCGTTCAAACATAAAACGATATGGTTACATAGCTGTTTTCCTCTCACCAACTTAGAGCGTACTGAAAAAATGTGTCGAAACTTTAAATGAATTATCTACAACAACGGGGTGGAAGATCAATGACTTCGCTGACGATCAAAGTTTTTTTCGTGTGGCATAGAAAAAACCAACTGTGGACCAACTATATAAAAGTCTGACTATTTTTTGTTACATCTTTTTGACCCTTTTGAACTCATGTATTTATGCTTGTAAATACAAATGACTTATTTAACAGGATACCGAAGATTTCTTTAATTCTATTTTATTATTGTTTGTAATTTGGACGTTCGGATTTTTTATATAAAGTAGCTGGTCGAACGACAGCCTTTTCTACAGTTTTGTTTGGCCGATAGATTTTTCGAGCACGCTCATATTATTATATACATATTTATTGGTTAGTTGACAGACATATAGATGCAATTAGCAAATTCCCCTGTTATATATTGTGTCCCTTTGTGCAGCAAGGCGATAATTGCTCTCCACATCTTCCATGTTATTCCATTTTACTTAAAACTTCCTTATTAATCATCTGCTCCATACTTGCTATTCACAACATGTTTTTGTGGAATGGTATATCTTTTGCTTCACATTTCCATATCATTTGTGAGGAGCTTGTCGTAAATTTACTGCCATATAGGAAAACAGTTATTGTATAGCAGTTCGGCTTTTTTCTTTGTTTTTGCCGTATTTTTCTTGTTGTATATTTTTTAACGAAATCTAAAAATCTGGGTAATTATTTTGGCAGTTGAATCTATTTTATTTTATTCTTTTAAATCATTTCACAAATAAGGTGGTAATGATGCTTAGACGGAAGGGGATACCAAAAGTGAAAGAAAATGAGAAAACGTTTGTGAGGAGAATAGACGATAGAAGAACGGGTATTAGAAAGAACAAAGATGGCGATTGATACTGCATATAAAGTTTTGAAGATCGTAGGCCAGCTGGAAAAAGAAGCCGGAAGAAAGATCAATTGCCGAGAAGTGAGAGAGAAGATAGAACTTCTAGCTATTTCAACGGTTGCCGATTTGATATTACGCCTAAATTCACGAGGTAGACGTACCAAAGAGGAAATCTTATTGTTTCTTTTTGTTTTGTCAAGAATCTCGACACACACACAATATATACATATATATATATATATATATATATATATATATATATATATATATATATATATTGTGTGTGTGTGCTATTTAGGCAGCATTTTTTCATTAATGCATGTTTCATTAAATAATATAGACAAGTTTTGTCTATTTATTTTATGCAAATTCCTTTTATATCGTCTGATATAGATGAGAGCCTCTTTTTGTTTGCATGGAAGATTTCCAAGCAACGAGAATCTTGTGCATACGACTATCATTGTTGCTATGTCCGAGTATTGTTTAATTTATTGTAATGTATTTGTCATGTTTGATGATGGCTTATGTAAGCCGAAATCTTAGATAGGATTAAAACCATGTATCAATATAGTGATTTTCTTTCGTCCTTCAATGATAATGTTATTAAGCTTATCAGACGATATGAAAGGAATTTGTTTCAAATAAATGTCTTGTCTATATTATTTAATGAAACATGCATCAATATATACATATATGCGCACGCCCGCGCGTTTGTGTGTATAGGAGAAACACCAGAAGAAATATGGCAGCAATTTTCAATGTACCGACGAATGGTAGCGATATAAATGTACAAGATGCATTCTGACACGAAGTTTTCGAGCAGCAAGCGATTCAGTATAATGATTGCCGTCCTTTTATATAAATGGATTAAAAATTATGATTAATTTTACAGCTGGAGCGGCTCGTCCTGGGTATGACGATAAACTACATCCAACAGCAAGGCTTCTGATGAGGAGGTTTTGAGAAGCGTGGAACCACCTCTTAATTGCTGGTGTTCCCAGGTCCATCCTGACCCGGGGTGGTAGCACCTGTTAGGGTCCTAACTATGGGTAAATAGTTAACTCCTAAACTGGTGTCAAAACATTATGAAAGTGTAAAACTCGGTTTTAATACCCGCAATACTTTTTTGGAAAAAATATTACCAACAATACATTAAAAAAATTAAACAAAAAAAAAACAGCAATACATTTTGTATTTGTCTATATTTCTGAGATGAGGTATTATGTACACTGTTTACATTATTCGGATTATTGTCCTCATCTTTGTCGCCACTTGGAGAGGGGGAATTAACAGGTGATAACTGACAACCATTAGACATGACACATGGAACAAGAACAGTCTACCCCAGTGAGCGAAATAAAGGGTTCAGTTCGACATTCTAACCACCTGAAGAAGACCAAAACGTTGTAATAAATACGGCGACAAAGATAAGGACAATAGTCCGAATAATGTAAATAGTGAGCAATATATTTTAAAAAAAAAGTAATATTGCTAGAAATACTTTTTGAAAAAAAAATTACCAACAATAAAAATCCAGTCGGCATTAAATAACCCATCGATGTTGATATGCCGTAAACCAAACCAAACAACTGGAGTGGCGGAGTAATGACATATACACAGACATGAATAAAAAAATAAGCACATGTGTATGAAGAATATTTGTGTATTTTTACGATGAGGCATTGATCAAGAAGCACTTACAAAAGAAAAAAAAATCTTAAATTTATTTATTTGGCTAAATTTTCGAAAATGTTAGCTTGAGAACTCTTCAGAACATATTTGTATACAGAATTCAGAAAAGAATTTCAGGACCCAATCAATAATGGCTCGTTTCTAGGTATGCCCGTCTACTATGGTGATTAGCTAATCCCCGATACCAGATCACACAAATTTTTGTTGCTTGAACATCCACTAGAAGTTTATATAGTAACTATTCTGAATGGACATTAGTCACAGTTTCTGAGCGAGCGAGAGAGAGTGAGTGAGTGAGTGAGAGAGAGAGAGAGAGAGAGAGAGAGAGAGAGAGAGAGAGAGAGAGAGCTTGGTCTAGCGTGATCATTAGCTGAATAAGGCCAATAAATTCAATTGATTGATTGATTTGTTTCATATGGCCTTTTCAACCATTTGCAGGTTATTTAATACTAGAAAACTTTTTGGAATTTGAATAGTTTTTTTTTCAGATGACGATTTAGTGATACAAGCCTTACTAATTAAGGATACGTGGGATAATGGAGGGATAAGATGTGGATTCATACCTTTCTCAATGGTATTTGCACGTAAGATAATATAAAGAAGGAATTGGAACTCGGCCTTCCAATTAAAAATTCCGATCCATTATCCATTACACCATCCGCACATCGAAGATTACAACAGTTGGGATTCTCAAGCGGTCATACATTTATGTACTAACCAGGGTCGTTGAAGCCTTACTTCTGTGATTACACGGGAACCGAAGTTTCAACATGATATGGCCGTAAGCTCCAGTTATGTCAAACCCTCGGTCACGATTGCGTGAGATTTTGTACTAGTCCAAATATAGACGGCTTCTAAATTTACATGGCATATTTTCCCACTAATGGTACCTCTTGCTGATATCACCGATATTATCAACAATTTACCTCCTTGAAAATTGGCCATAACAAGATTCGAACATTGGGAACGCTATCCTTCTAACCACTTGTCTATTTTACAGGACCAATGCATACTATTATACACGTTCCTTAAGATACACTTTTGACTATTTTAGACATTGCAGACAGATTATCTCATGTTAGCAGACTGAAGACTTTTGCACTGTTATTGACTGTTTCATTTCATAAACTCTACGCCCACCGTAGAATACAAGGTGCGTTTAATTCAGTTTCGGAATCGGCTAATCGACATTGATTGTAAAAGCGCCACTCCCGATGTCTGTTTCTAAGACGTTTATCTAATTTAAATCTAATAGTAAAGTGGCTGAAGATTTTTGAAATTACTGCACATACCATTTCTAAGATAATGCAGTGAATAAAGTTTAATGATGCTTAACATTTGCAGGACTTTGCAGAATAATATTTTATAACCAGAATCAAAGATTGCAGTTTTAAGGAAGACGGATGCAGAACAGCTGTTTGTAAAAGTAATTCAGTTCTTAAAGTCGTCACATCTTGTCAAAAATTTTTTGTTGTGTGTTGTTAATTTTGTTTTGTTTTCCCTGTGAGAAATGATTTGCTACTTTAGAGACAGATATTTCGGAGCTGTACAATACACACCGCTATTATTAGTTTCAATTATTCTCCCACAAACAGTCCAGATCACAAATATCAAAGATAGAATTGTCCATACAACAGGATCGATTAAAATGTAAGCATATGATTTAACCGCACAGAAAATGCCACTCCTTGTCAATATGAAATATATTTCGGCTTTAAATAGCCCTAAAATGGTTAATAAGCTTTAAAAAGAAAAAAATCATTCGTAAAAATAAAATTAAAAAAGAAAAACAACTAAGAAACAAATACAAAAAAAAAAAACCCCAGAGAAACCAAAAAAGTAAATAAATACAAGAAAGTCCAAAACAACTCTATTTACTTTTAGGAAGAATCCTATAATAAAGCATTCATAAGTCATTTCGACGAATAGGAAATCTGCAAATAACGGGAAATTTCCTTGGGAGTGGAGTGGGGGAAGTTAATCCTTCTCACTCACTTTTTTATACTATATATTATTTAGTTTTCATTTGTAAGAATTTACGTGTAAAGTGCTCGCGAAAGATAATTTTATCCACAAGAAGTGGCGTTGGAATTTGGAAGAGAGTTTTGACAAAACTATCTAAGAATGACATTCCTCATCACTAAAGAAACAACGTTAATATTGTGATATTCATTTATATTTGCTCATGACTTTAATGCTTATTCATCGCATCAAAATAACATGATCTGTTCTATTTCTTTTATGGCTTTTGGAGATTGATGTTTCATTTTAATATTTTCGCATGAATTTTGCGTTTTTCATTACTTTCTCGATTAATCTAAAGCCTAAAAAAATCGGATGAATAAGAAAAGCACATATTTCCATTCCAGTTATTTCACGACTCTTTTTATTAGGTTGGTACAAAAATAGTGTCGTTTTCTCACATAGTAACATATGTGAGAAAACGACATTATTTTTGCACCAATCTAATAATTTGAAAATTACCATGACATTTATTTATGTTTGAATTTTTACTCAGCTCTTCAAACTTTTTTTCTCTCTTCGATTTTCAAAGGTTTCATTTAAGCAAGACAACCATTTTAACTTTATGGTTATAACATTCTCAATTTCATTGAATTCTTTGCACTTTCTTCAGTTCTTCCTTCCACTAAATATAGCACTCACTAACCATCTGTAAAACTTATCTTTATATGCTTTTATCTTCTTAATATAATTATTAACTTTGAATATCTTTCAAAAATAATTTTCATCGGCGATCTCGAACTCAGGACACAAAAGGAACATTATAGGCTAAGTGAGAGATTAAGCGGCAGTGGATTTCACTAGCTTCTAAAGAACAGTCTTTGATGTAATTTGATAGAATAAAGGACACTGAAGATTTTCCGATCATTTCGCTGAGAGCAAAACTTACAGCATTTTCACTTTTTATCCAAGTTGAAAACAATTCGTTGACATTATTTTAATTGTACAGTTGACCCCAAACAAACCCTGAATAATATTTCAATGAACCTAATGTTTCATTGCATTTTTTCTAACACGATTTTCTGTTGGGTTAGGTGTAACCCACTATGTCATAGAAATGTTAATAATAAAAACAAATTTTCATTTTCTCTTGCGTATGGTGGCTATCTCTTACTTCATGTCTGCTCTCCACGTGAATTAATTCCTTCCCTTGTTACGAAAAACAAATCTCATTTTATCTTGCTTGGTTAGTCTGTATCATCTCAGCTATATCCCCTTGAAATTATGAGGAGCCAAATTCTCTCCTTATGAAAAAATAAACCCCATCCATTTCCTCGTCTAAATTAAATTTTTCGCATCACACCTACCTTTGAATGCGTCCCCAATAGGATTCCACATTTCACTAATATTCTTATCAAGTCGTTTTTCTAATGAATATAAACGTTGGCTACTTATTTCTACTTTCCGTAATGTGTTGTCACATTTGAGAGCCCTGACTTGCATCTTGTTATTCAGCTGTTATATGAATTACTCTCAAGTTTCGATTTCCGTTTTAAATTCAAATCACTTTCCTTATATCTTCCATTAGATTAAATATCTTCAATATCTGTCTACATTATACATTGCTTCTTGCTCTCTACAAAATCTCCTTTTAATCTTTGTTAATACATAGATATTTATGCTCTTTATTTGGCTGAAATCTTTGCCTAATTTCAAAGAATTTCTCTTTCATTATCCAAAAGACTCGTATCATTGATAAGAGTGACCGATCATAAGTTACATACATACATATATGTATATTTATATATGTGTGTGCGTGTTTCCGTCGTAAAACATATTTCCCTATAAATATTTTTGCAATAAGATAATTTTTTCACAATGGGATTTTCTTAAAAGAAAACCGTTATTTCCCAGAAAGCGTTTTCATAAGCCTTTTATTTTTTTCGTTCTTATAATTCACACTATATTAACCAGGTTTGAGATAATTATTTTTATGTAACAATAAAATTAGTCAATTTTTTCATTCACTTTTTCACCTGCTCTGTGAGATTTTTCCCATCTTAGCTCTTTAGTTTTTTTTTTCACTTTGCAATATTCACTCCCTCCTAGCCGCACACTAAGACTCAGATTATTAGGCTAATCAACTGATTAATTTTCACTTCCACTCATTTCAAACATTCACCCATTCTATCATAACTCTTTATTCGTTCACTGTATTGCCTGTATTGTGCATCTAAGAGTAATCCAATTCAATCACATCTCAAACGAGACTCATCCATCACCAAAGATACTAGAAAAATATGTGGATCGCTATCCCGTTCCAGAAAGTAACTAAACCCCACCCCTACCATACTTTTTTGGAGTAAAAATGGAGTAGTAGTATTATATTTGAAGAGGAGCTACCCAAAAAACTTTCCAGTTTTGACTGAGTTCAAAATCATATACGTGATTTTTATTTGTAGGTGATAAATAGGTAAATTGAATCTAATTTACGGAGAGTTGACTCTTCTTCATTCAATTCGTATTCTATTTGAAAGAAGTACATTTCATTCGGTCAACTTCTTTCAAAGAATGTTGTATAGACTCCCAAGTAGATGGTTTCTTGACCACTAAGATCCTAAACTCTCCATGTTCAGAGTCAAACTTTCTCTATCCGACATAGCCTCATATTCAGCAATTCTTTCTCCACCTCTTACAACAATGTCATTCAGTAAACATCTATACTGAGTGACTCTTGGGCCGTGTATTGAATGAACTATAACGTAAAAAATTCCAATGCAAAACTTTTCCTGATTCGTTTTCTATATGACTATAAATTACTCTTAGTTATCCTTTAAGTTCTGTTCGTTTTATAATCATTCGCTTATCACTTTCTTCTCTAAGGCTAAAATTGTCATTAGTCATTTATTTCTGCATTGTATTCCATGTCTCTGTTCTCAGATTCTTTTCTCTTTTCACACCACAACATTGCACACATTCACCCAGACGGAACTCACATTCTCAATCAACTTCTTTCTCAATTTTGTTCTGGACTTGTTTAAACTTTTCCAGTCTAATCTCTTCTTTCTTCTCTATTCATGAGTATTTTCTCGATTCTCCTAATGGCGCAACTTCTGAAATTTCTATACGCACGTTTCCACGGTTGTACTCTAATGTTAAGAGAGAATATCAGACATCCTGCTTGTTCAAATACAAAGAAATATTGATTCATTACTAATGGGTTACCAGTTAATGATTTTTAACGTTTTCTTTTATTTTGACCCGAATGAATCTTAATTATTCGCTTTTGGAAAAACATTGAAAAAAAAAAAAAAGTAGCATGATTATTCGTGATCTTTTTCCATTGCATATATTGTTATCAAAATGATGAACGAAGTTCTGCCTCCCAAGAACTCTTCACCTATCTTTTACGACTAAAAATAACAGAAAGCTGCTATTATTATTATTATTATTATTATTATTATTATTATTATTAAGAGAGACAATAAAGGCTAAGAAACTGATGGTGGTGTACAAATATACGAAGCCCAATATACAGATCATGACACTCAGTGCGTGGAAAGGTTACCAGGCACATGCATCATAGACAAATGTGGTCCATATTTAATCAGTGCATTTGTGGGTTGATACGCTCAGAGGGTTGTAAGTCCTAAGTAGCTTTGGCTACATTATCTTTCAGAATAAAAATGCCTATTGTATTCATTTGGAGATAATTTGTTACATTATTTGGGCGACTGTCAACTTTATTTCCACACAGACAACATTTGGCATTCATCCTACGAGGGTCGGCTGGAAATTTCATAGGCTGGCCAAGATTTAAATGTGAGTAGATGAAAAGACATGAAAGTGTCCCAGAACACAACAGTTGACCAACCGGCTGTTGTATTTTTGGTTCACTTGCATAAAATCTTAGCCGATCTTCGTATCATGAATTTGGGTTCAAACCAGCAGCGACCGGTGGTGTTTAACGGAAGTTAAATGACAGAATGTCATTACAATACTCTAGAAATCTTTTAAATATTAGAGTTGTTTTCGTCATTTCCAATTTCTCTAGTTTTATCTTTTTCAAGCTCTTCGATAGCAATTTGCACTACTGTGAACTAAGTGTTTTATAACTACTAAGCATGACTAATGTACTTATCATTCGTTACTTTCAGATCTAAGCCAAAAAATGAACAGTCTGGTATATTATACTTTTTTCTGTCTTCTTTTTGTTGATGATTGCTGAATTCATTCCTCTAGTCTAGATGGGAAAATATTTTGAAATATCACAGAATATTTTAATTCTTTTTCTAAGACATATATTATTGTTATTATTATTATTGGTAATGGTCATAGGTGTAAATGTAATGTTTTTAGCGTTTGTTGATTTGAAGATATAAAATTTGTGGAAATATGAAACAAAATATTAGTTTCTGTATAAAATGTAGAGAGATATACTTACGGTAATGAGTCCTGTTGATAGATGCGTATAGATGATCGCAAGCTGCAAATATTAAAGAAAATGCTTATTTTATTATTGAAAAACGAGTGAAATTAGCGGAATGTAGGAAATGGAATGATAGAAAGGGAGACTCTGGAGTGATAGAAAGGGAGACTCTGGTGTGATAGAAAGAGACTCTGAAATGATAGAAAGGGAGACTCTGAAATTATAGAAAGGGAGACTCTGGAGTGATAGAAAGGGAGACTCTGGAGTGATAGACTCTGGAATGATAGAAAGAGACTCTGGAATGATATAGACATGATGAATGTTGATTTCTGTCAGTAATCAGTAGTATCTCTGGAAAGTACGTGTTTTCATAATTATAAAATTTATTAAAAAAACTATATTGTAAACCACATAGTAAATGAATACAAAAATTGAGCCAAGCAGAATATCAGAATAGGCATAACAGAACAGGAATAGAGATACACAAGGAACTGTACAAACGATTTTGGTTCCACCATAAAGTAAAAAATGTTGTTAGCAAAAATAAGAAGCTACCCAAAAAGTACTCTGAGAATTTAGAATCCAGGCAAACCACTAGATCACAATAACAAAGAACGATTTTGGTTTTGGCAAGGAAATAACTTAGGAAAGCAAGAACAAAGGCAGTTAGCAAGATGACCAGCACAAAATGCTTTCTATGACCTCTACACGTGAATATCAAGTGGCCCCTGAATTTCAGCTATATTGGAAGTTTTTGAGCCGAAGAGAGAAAATGTGACAAAAATCCGAAGGATCGTCAGAATAGTGCTAAATGTCTTTCAAGAAACTAAAATTATTAAGAAACAGGAATATTTATAAGAAAAAAATAAGTTCTGAACAGATATATAACATAATTCTTGCTATACGGCAGTCAATGCTGGAAAATTTCCTCACAGATGAAGAAGAAACTTCAAGCAACAGAAATATGATGCCACAGAAGGATGCTGAGAATACTATTGACTAAGTATGTCAGCAACAAAAAAGTTTTTAGTAAAATGGAAACAAACATATTATTTGTACTTAATATTAGAAAGAGTCAGTTGAAATTTCAGAGAAACATAATGAAGAGAGGAGGCTAGGAGAATTTGACACTCACATAAATTATCGAAGGTAAGAAAGGCAGCCGGAAACATCGAATAATATTCATGTTGAGATTGAATAAATGGGGGGGGGCAGAAGATGGACTGTAAATAATTTTAAGTGGACAAACATTGCAAAGAGCAACAAAGGATAGGAAGTTGTGGAGAACCTTGATTGCGCATGACCTGAAGAAATACACTAGATACTTTATTTAAAATTTAAATAATCCTGAAACTTTGATAATATTTGACCATGTGATTCTCTGTGCCGAAGATCATATTGAGAGTGTAAATAAAAATAAAAACAAGTCAAAGCACAACTCTATATTAAGAAGGCACAAAAAGATAGAAATCATTAAAACATGATCATGACCATAGTGCTAGTAGTAAAGGAGCAACAAATACAAGTTGTAGTGAGGAACGCAACAAATAAAGAAATAAAAATAAAGTTGCTATTGAATTCAAACAATCAGATGATCATGAGGAAGATAACTAAGGCTAAACATCTTAGCATTGTAACCCAGAACAAATGCATCAGGACTAATATCAAAGACAAATATGGTTCCTCTTCCCCACTGAAATGTAAAATTCGACTTTCCGGAGTAATAGATCAGCGTCCGAAATGAATGTAGAAAGTCGACAGAAAAACAGTTTTTCCAAAAAAATGGCCTGGCACATTAGATACGGAAATAAACTAAGCTTTGATCAAGTGACTAAGTCTGCGCCATGTAAACAAATTACAGAGACACAAAACATCGGCTTTTCATGAAAATGAAAAAAAACAAAAAAAAAAAACGTTATCACTATTTTTTGACAGACAAATCGATCACTTCATCCAAGCGAAAGACAGGATCTGATCAACGTAAACACAGAAAGGAGGAGCTACAAACATATTGTGGTTGTGGCTACCTCAGTAAAACAGAGTGAAAATTAAAAAAAAAAAACTAAAAAAAAAAAAAAAAAAAAAAAAAGAAATTGTAAAATACCATCGCTTTGTCTGAGATCAGAAAAGCTATGGAATACAAAGTTTAGAAGTGCATTCATAATAGCTGGCGTACTTTGAACTAAAACAAACACAATAAAATTGTTGTGAAGTTCAAGTTAGCACTAGTCAGCTGCTAAGCTCTTACTGCTGGTGGTTATTCTCAGTGACCACTTATAAGAATGTTCACTTCTGCCTATGTAAATTAGGCATAGTAATTTGCTAGTATCAATACATCTCCCTAAACCTTAAGGGCTTTATCCCTCTCGTAGATCTTGTACTCCTTCTTCTGCTATTTTCCTCACTCTGCTCTATTTCTCTCTCTCCCGTATTTCTTTCCTTGGGAGACCTCGATCTGTCCCGGTCTAGGCTGTAGTCACATGTGTTTTCTTGCATACTCTGGTCTTCATCTGAACTTTCAGAGTCCTTCTGTCCCTCTTCCTTCTGCATTGTTTCCTCTGACGTTTCCTTGTGTAATGGTTGTTCTACCAACTCATTATCAGATGAAATTGACATCTCTTCGTCATTTCGTTCTTCCTCTTCACCCTGGGTCCTTATTTGGTCATCATGGGCCAACACACTATCGCCATTCTCTCTATTTGTTATGGCTGTATTATGGTCTTTTTGCATTATTATCTCGGCTCCTTTCGGATCTGCATCCTTGCTCTTTTTATACCACATCTTTTCACTTGTAGAGTATGACATAGTTAGCGGAGCTCTAATCTGTCTCCCCATTAAAGCTGATGGGCATTCGAGTCTTCCCGCGTGTGGTATGGTCCGATAAGTTAAAAGCATCCTCGGTAGAAAAACTTCTACTTTTTCTTTTTGCTGAGAGCATGCTTTCAGCCCCTTTTTTACAGTCTGAACCATCCTTTCTGCTATTCCATTTGATTGAGGGTGATATAGAGGTGTTTTATATGGTTTACACCCTATTTTCTCTAACCATATGTTAAGTTCTTCCTCGCAAAATTCCAGTGCATTATCCGATACCAAGGTTTTTGGTACACCAATTCTAGAGAATACGACTATTAGAATTTGCTTTATAGTGGGACTTTTCTTGTTTGCAACCCTTATTATTTCAGGCCAACCTGAAAAAGAGTCTACTAATATTAATAAGAGTCCTACTCCATTTATGTAGGCATGATCCATATGGACCCTACTCCATGGCTCCACTTCTTTGGGCCATGAATTTAACTTGGCTTGTGTAAAGTTTCTTAACTCTACATTTCTTACACCTCTTTACATAATCCTCAACATCTCTTGAATAACCCAGCCACCAAGCTTCGAATTTTATCTTTTTTTGTGTGGCCGCTACTCCACAGTGTATATCATTATGTACACTTTCTATTATCGCTTTCCTTGTGTTTCTGGGGGAACTACCAGGTTCCCATTGCATATCACTCCATGTTCTATTGTTAATTTGTGCCTTATTTCTTTATATGATCTTTCCGCCTTAGAACAATTTCCCCACAAATTTTTCTTATTCTCGATACTATCCTACTTAGCACCGGATCATGTCTCGTTTCCGCAGCCATTCTGTCTAAAGACAAAACATCAGTCTCTATCAAGTGTAGGAACAAATCTTCAAATTCTTCCTCCGTTTTGTCTTTTGACTCCTTGTAAAACCTCAATCTTGATAGTGCGTCCACATGTGGAATTGAATTTCCTTTGACATACTCTATATCAAAGTCAAATGCCATCAATCTTATCGCCCATCGTAAAATCCTTGATGTTGTGACTTTGGGTAATTCTTTCCTTGGGTTAAATATAAACTCTAATGGTCTATGATCACTTCTTAATAGAAATTTTTTTCCAATTAAAAATTGTCGGGCTCTGGTAGTTGTCCACACAATAGCCAATGCTTCTTTCTCTATGTTCGAGTAATTAAATTCAGTGTTCGTTAACCTTCTCGACAAATACATTATTGGATGTCCTTCTTATGATAATATTCCCGATATTGAATGTTCACTTGCATCTGTAGTGAGTGTTATGTCCTTTTTTGGATCAAATATTTTCACTACAGGTTTCTTTGACATTATTTCATTTAATGTTTCAAAAGCTTTCTGCTGTTCGTCTGACCAGATAAATTCCACATTCTTTTTTCTTAAATTTGCAAACGGTTCCGTCAAGTCCGTGTATTTTGGTAAGTATCGCCTGTAAAAATTTACCAATCCCAAAAAAGACTCCAATTCTTTTTTATTTGAAGGTGTAGCTACTGTTAGTATTTTTTCTATCAATGCTTCGTCTTGTGATATACCTTCTTTTGAAATGGAATAACCTAAAAAAGATATTTTGTTAGAATTGCTTACGCATTTTTTTTCATTTATATTTCATTAATTAACTTAGTAGAATTCATATTAAGCACGTCATTTCCAATAAGGCCATGGTTTTTCTTGCAACTTGTAACAATTACAGGAATTACTTCAATTTTTTCTTTTAACTCCAATGAACCTGCAAAGTATCCTAATATTTTTATAACGGACCCATCAAACTGGCGGAGTTGCAAATTGCTTTTTCGTAAAGGTGGCTTACCAATGTGTTCCCCCAAAAATTTTGGTATGAGTGTTACTTCACTCCCAGTATCCATTTGCATATCTAAATTGCAGTTAATAATTTTAACCATTACTATAATGTCGTTTTTCTTCTGTGTAATAGTCTTATTTTTCACGGTAAAAACTTCCCTGACGGTGTCGTTTTCTTCAACTCTTTCAACTTTTTTCTTTTTTAATTTACTCACTGCTTGAAAGTGGTTCTTTTTTAAGCGATTATTACAAGTTTTCCCAAATGCTGGACACTTTTCCTTTTTTATTTCGTGTTCACGTCCAAAATACGAACACTTTTTTATTTTCTTTAGCATGTACGTATCAGCGAATCTTTGTTCGCTGTGTTGACTTTTATAATGGTGGTATGTCTGTATTAGCTCTTGTTGCTGCATAAATTCAATACAAGCATTGAAGACATATTTCCTATTTGTAACTGTTCCAATAATTTATATCGGTGTGACGCATTGGACATACCTTCAATTAGTCTTAATTGAATCAAGTCCTCTTCAATGGTCTGTTCGTCTTGTTCGAGTTTCTCAAATTCACAATATCTACTTGCATTTTGTAGACGGTGTAAATATTTTATAATTGGTTCGTCAATTTCCTGTTTCGTTGACATGAATTTCGTTCTTTCTGCCACCCAGCTTTTTCTTGGGTCTCATATTTTTTTTATAATCTGACTTATTTTTTCGAAAGTCAGGTCTTCCAAATTTAAGGGATATGTCATGGTGGAGACTTTCATTACCGCCTCGCATCCAGCTGTGGCCAAAAATAAATCTGTGATTTCATTTTCGCCTGCCTTTTCCTTGTTGCCTTTCAACTTTTTTGTTCTCGGAGTGGCAGAGAAGCAACGAATCCAAGTATCCATAAATTATGGATCTTCCAGACACAATTGAAATCCTATCGGCGACACCATTGTTGTGAAGTTCAAGTTAGCACAAGTCAGCTGCTAAGCTCTTACTGATATTTAGTTACCCCCTCACGAGGGCATCATGTGGCACAAGGCCAGTTTAACGTGGGATCTTCGAGCCCGTAGGCTCGGCCACAAATATGCCCTTTGAACCCGTATACACGGGTCCAGGGTCGGTTTACCTCCCCGAAAGAGACTCCGCCCGACTGCTAAGCTCGTACTAGTATTTAGTCACCACCCCCACGAGGGCATCATGTGGTACCAGGCCGGTTTAACGTGGGATTTCCGAGCCCGGGGGCTCGGCCAAAAATATGCCCTTTGAAACCGTATAAACGGGTTTAAGGTCGGTTTACTTCCCCGAAAGAGACTCCGCCCTTCGGCGCAGCCTCGTTCGGGTCCCTCCCCGCCCGAAGGCAGAGAGTTCAACCGATCAGCCTATCAGCCGGTCGCCCGACTGCTAAGCTCGTACTGCTGGTGGTTATTCTCAGTGACCACTTATAAGAATGTTCACTTCTGCCTATGCAAATTAGGCATACTAATTTGCTCGTATCATTCCAGAAAAATGTGAAATATGACGAGATTATGGTAATATACACTGAGAAAGGAGATTTCAGGAAATTTATACTCACTAAATCTCAAGCTATTAACATGAAACATAAACATGTTGTTGGTAGTAATAATAATAATAGTGCTAGTAATCAATACTTGTAAAAAAAAAAGTCATGAATGCAGCTGGATAGCTGTACCTTAAGATCATCGTGAAGGTGGAGCGGGTGAAAATATAAGATTAACATCATCTGGAAGGGCAAATCAGATAACGATGCCAAACAGCAAAATTATTCCTTTTGTGTTTTGAACATTCGTGCCTATTTCCAAAAATCAATTCTGCTACACAGGACGCCCGGGGGATACCTGACATCATTGGGGATACGTTCGTGGCGACACTGCTTGGAAGAGCTCATGTCCTGAGGAAAGTGCTGTGACTAAGCTGCGGGTAGGAAAGGATATCAAATCAAGTAATATAAAAAAAAAATCCTTAAAAAGCCATTACAATTCAAACGCATCGAAGAAAAGTTGTGGAGGTCTGTAATACTGAAAGGGGCATAATATGAGCCCCCCCCAAAAAAAAACAAACAAAACAGAAATGTCCTTGGTCAATTTTCAACCAAAAATAATATTAAACAAAAAAAAAATATATATTTTGTGAGAAAAATTATTTTCACAGTTAAAATGTGTGTACCGTAATAACTTAAGATCGTAAAGGCCCCACATTTACTGCAGTCATAGTAGTAGTGGTGTATATAAGACAAGATAGATATTTCTTAGATTGCTATAAATCACTGATTTTTAACCATTTTTAGCCATCTGCCAGCTCAATGCAATTCACTTAGTTAAGAAAATATTTCACAAATAAAATATAGATTGCTGAAAGCTTATATGAGGAATTTAAAGTTTAATTAATTTGATTTGAAACAAATATTACTTTTAGTTTAATACATCCCAGAAGTGCATTTTTAATACAGCGTTAGGTGTTTTGATTAAGTGTTAACAGACTGACACCCTGAAGTTATTTTTTTCTACCGGGGGACATATCTGTAAAACTACTTGAGGCATATAACATGAGTGCCTTTTTTTATATGATTTCTAACTGCTCTTTTCAAAAAGTAAAAAATTATCCATAAACAAATGTCTTATTGAATTTTAGGTAGTTTGACATTAAACTCATTATATTTACCGATCTTATTTTCTGATAATATCTTGTATAAAAGTCCATATTTACAAATATTGGTACGTTCATCCAAACACACGCATAATTCAAAATTATTTCTTTAATATTGGAAGTCGCTTAATTCTAGTAAACTTTTACATTTATGCTTAGTAAATACAGACATCCCTCGATTAATGCGCATTCGATTAATGCGTTTTCGATTAGTGCGCTACAATTTTTATATATTTGTTTTAAGTGTTTTAAAGGGGTTACAGACAGTTGGAATGAGAGCAAATAGGAGTGATAGAGGAAAGGATCAAGAGAAGGATAGGGGATAGATCAAGGCATATGGAGACGTTGATTGATATTACATTTGAATAGATGGATATTACAGCTATCAGGGAAACAGGCGAGAAGTGCGAGAAACTATTGGAATAGAAGAGACGGCTACATTTAACAGTTTCAACAGTGAAAGGGTGAGAGCGAGATGCCTGCCTAGTAGAGCACTTAAATTCATGAAGTCTGGGAACCAGCGAAATCAGCCCATCGGAGCAGTAACTATGAAAATAAAAAATAAAGAGGGCGGCGACAGCAGGTCTGTGATAGAGCAACTGTAGACGAGATGCCAGATCAGGGCTAAAAAATTCGGTTAGAAGATACATCGATTAGTACGGTAAAACATTCTTCACTTTAACCATAGCTATTGAAAATAGATTTTTTTTATAGTTACCGATGTACAAATTAGCCACACTAATCTACGGATTCCTGTATAGTATTTACTTATCACGTAAAAATGAATACAGAATTTTAAAAGATTTAAAATTCTAATTAAAATTTAAAACATGAAAACAATTCTTGTAAAATTTGCCTCTTAACTAAAAAAAATGTCTTAAGACAATTATGGAATGGAATGGAGTTTGCGTATCACTGGCTGAGTACTTCAGTGTAGATCATATTTTTAGCTTTTTGCGAGGGTGAATAAAGGAACACATCATTGCGCCTGCCGACTCGAGTGCAGGCTACGTAAAGTTGGCCGTCTGAGAAGCACTGCTCCTCTAAGTGTACAACAGTGACAGACAGCGTTTGTCCTTGGGCCTTATTAATTGTCATAGAAAAACAGGATGCGACTGGGAATTGGGATGTAAGCTGTTCTGTAAGCGTTGTGCCTTTGGTACGCGCAGCCATATCCATGGCTGTATCCACAGAAAAATAACGAAGTTCGTCGTTTTCTAGGTACACAGCAAGATGGCTGATTGCTGGGAAGCGTTCGTGAATGGGAAAGCTGAATGTGCCAAGAGCCCTCTGTGGTGCTAATGACGCACCCTGCAAGGAAGTCTTGCATTTCGTCTACGGAATCTTCCTGCCTAATACCAAACATTGCAGCATCAGTCTCTTTGTTGATGTACTTGCATGCATACTTGATAGAGCGAACTGAATGGAAATATTCGACATTGATGTGCGCATTGAACGCTTTTGTTAGCAGGGGACAGTATGGCACTACCCATCTGTTATCCACTTGGTGGCCCTTTACCACGGCTGTAAATCCTCCCTCAGCGGGACTCCTTCGCCGGTACAGTGGATAACCATCGCTCCCTGTAATGGTTTCGCTCACGAAATCTCGAGGGTACTGCCGAGTGCATTTGCCGTTGCTGTTGTGACAGCTGGTGTAATTGTAATGCGACCCACAGGGCACATAAATCATGTTGGTTGTCACCGTTTCGCACAATTCCGGGTCAGCCGACGGATCAGGAATTTCAGCAGAAATAAGATGATCGATTTCTCTTGCATCAATCTTGTCGCACAGCGAAATTAGTATATGTACGTCATGAAGATGATTGAATGCACCCTCATGTACGATCAATAGGTAGGCGTAGAAAGCACTGCAAGACACTGTTTTTAAGGTGGACCCATTTTTCAGAATGAGAAAGTGGTACCCATCTTCTCTGTAAGGGAAGAGAAGTGGGTATTGCAGTGCATCGTAGGATCGCAGCGTTTCACTGATTCTTCGGACGCGCGATTCGATAACAATGTCACGTCTGTTGTGCTGATCACTGCTGAAAATGACGGAAACTTCGTTACTTGCGGGAGCATTTTAACGACGTTCGTGCTCTCCCTGAGGCCGTTTGTCAGCATCAATTGCAATAATGAAATCAGAAGAAGTGTTATTTTCGAGAGCATACTTAAAACTGCGGACATAGCTGTTTGTCTCGTGGAGCTTTTGTTGGAGACTCATTATGATATCCCTGTGGGGATGATTGTCCAGGCCTGTATCGTTCTCGAGAATAATGCCCATGCGGACATCTGGCTGTTCATTGTAGTCAGCTATGAAGTATATTTGTAGCATGGCCGAATCAATGGCAGTTTCAGGCAAAAGAGACCCAACCCGGTGGTAAATCTGACCTTGAACCTTGAAGGTGGGATTCCAACCGACTTCGCGGAAGGCATTACCACCAAAAGAGGCCACCTGGAAGTCACAATTGTACTGTCTGATTTTTGCGAGGAAATGTTTGGAGTCTGGACTGGAACCCTGCAACAGAGCCTTCAACGGAGCAGGTAGCTCTTGAAAAGGTGGCAGCTGTACCTTACCGTCTGAACAACACGAAACTGCAGACTCTCCAGGCCATTTTTTGGCATTGCAATACCCACAGACAACTGACATGGATCTTGTTTGGAGGTCTTTGCAACCGGAAAGCCTCAAAACGGGCTTATAGTTGAACGCCAGCTTAAACCAAAACTGCTTTGGTGGGCTACAGAGGCCTCGCTGTGCATGGCGGCGCTGGTTAACAGTCTAGAACCTTTCAAACCTTTCAAACCTTTCAGCAGGTACTTCTACAGCTCTAGCAGCGGAAGTTGATGTTGCGGAAGTTGAAGTAACAGCCTGGAAAGCAAGAAGATGCGAGGCATTTGTTGTAAAATTTGAAAAAAAAAAACAGGAGATAGTCCAGGGGTACATTTCTTTAGGACAAAGATAGGTATCCCATCACACTTGCTTACCTTGTGGAGATCTTATTTAGAAATGAAATTAAAAACCATTGACAAGGTATGCGCAAGGCACTTAGTAGAGCCTCTGTTCTAGGGAGGAAATCTGCTAGAAGTTATCCAGATGAGTCAAGAGTGAATTTCGAAGAGAACTTTCGAGCAAAGCACTCTACTTTATCTACAGTAGATTTCAGTACTTAAAATTGATTGAAAAAGAAAAGGAGGGACTGAGGATTTTCTATTGTTCAGCACAATCTTGCAGAGTCGCCAGTAATCTTTAGAACCACATTTGTGAGAGGCTATACTGTCATTTATTCTATTAGGTTGGTGCAAAAATAATGACGTAATAATGTCGTTTTTGCCGTTAGGAAATACGTCAAAAAACGACATTATTACGTCATTATTTTTGCACCAACCTAATATCAGCAAATAGTGACTTTAATAATTTGAAGACATGCTTGCACTCTTTACGAGCAATGACAGAGACTCTTTTTTAAATCAAACCTGTTGCTCTTGTATAGCTGGAAGAGGTGATTCATGAGGGCTATAACGGCTGAGCAGGTAGGTGAGATTCAAGTAAATGATTGTGGTTTCACTTGGTAATATCGGGTTGGAACGAAAGCTTCGACGCACGCTTTCACCTAGGAAAAGATGTCAGTGGTACATTTTCAACAGGATGAATATGTAATTTGTAATATGTAATTCCAAGGGATAAGGAATTCATAAAAAGCACGTTGATAACAGAAAGATATTCTGTTAATAGGAGTTTCGTGAGTGATGGGAGTTGTCTATAGACACTACTGCATGATCGGCGTTGCCACGAGGACAGATCTGCAAAGCACGAAAATGAGTCCGGGACGACAGCAATATTCAAATAAAGAGAAATGTTTCAATATTAAATGTGACTTTTCTCTTGAAAATGATTATTCTAATATTAGCCCTAACACCCGATTAGTTTTGAATTCCGACTTGTACTTCTCCTTGTCTGGTTTTCAATCAAGGCTAGGGAGCTTAGTCTACACTGTTATTAAACACTAGTTGGCAGGGGAAGAAATGGATTTATAACGAATATTTGTACAAAAACGACCGCAAATGCAATCCAACTCAAATAATGCCTTATGAAGGCCCCTTGTTTCGTAATATCAAATCAATATGATTATCAATGTTTTTTTTTCATGGAACAAACACTGTTAATATAATGACTGACCTACATTCTTTTCGTTTATAGCTTTCCACTAGAGTGGCTATCTGATTATTGTTGCAAATGATTACTCAGTAAATTTTATTTATTCAACACCCACTAGAGCGAAATTTTATTATTAATACTGAAACTATGTTAAACAGGTCTTAGTTACAGTGTCTAGGAGGGAGCGCATTAACTGTCGTGATCACCAGTTTGAACAAGGTAGGCACGTTGAAAACCACAGTCACGCTGATTTGTAATTTTGAGCTAGCAGCTTGCAGCGATTTCCGTTGACTCAATTTCATTTAAAAGGCTTGTGTCAACCCGACATAGTTTTCAGGCACTTGCAAGCGATGAAGAACGCTGTGTTCGTCTCTCACAGTCCGATATTATTAAAACTTACCCTCATTGACAAATTGACGATTGTGAGATTCGAACACAGATCTCATGGTTGGCAGGCTAATATTTTTAAGGAATATTAAATAACCATATGATTTTAAATTGACTCCCTGCCACCGAATCATTCACGGAACTCAACCCAAATACTATCTTATGTTAAACTAGGTACCTCCATGAGATCGCTAAAAAAGACGCCAAACTTGACGGAAACAAAATCAACTCTGAATTGTAAGTTACAAAACTCAATAAAACAAAGATATTATTTATTTTCAAATTATTTTAGTTGTTTTTATGAATATGGACAAACATTTTCTGAAAGCAAAAAAAAATTTCGATGAAAAAAGAATTTTTAATACAATTATTTGTTATTTCTTAATTATAATAGATTTTTACATTTAAGTTATTGAAATATTATAAAATTATTAAAAACCGCATCCGCTTTCGTAAGTGTCCTTATGAGTTAGATCTTTTTAGCGGGTTGTAAATTGTATCGTTTTGTCTAATCAGAAGACCCGCAGTAATTAAGAAATGTAATTCTGTGTTTATAATCGGACTGTAATTGTAAAGTACGGAAGACCAACCAGAATACAATTAAGTTGCTTTATTTGAGTTAAGCATTGTTCTCCGTTGTTAAGGCCTTTACTTTTGCAAAACACGTGTGGAGAAGTTAATTTGATTTTTCAATTTCAACTGAGAAGGGTACCTACAAGTATCAGTATCATCTTATGAACTTTATATGATCTTATGTTTATATTAATCTCAGTTATGGCATTTTTCCATAAATGAAATATCAAAATTAATAATAAAAGAATGGAAATAAAATGACACTGTAAAATGTAGTAAATGTACATAGAATTATAGTATCTTATGTACAATTTTGATAAAATTTCATAAGAAGGGTACCTATAAATTAATTAGATACCTTTCTTATGAAATTTAATCTCACTCTTAACAGTCTTATTTTAATTTCTTTATAATATATTTTCCATAAAGCATCATAAACGTAAAGGTGAAAGCTAAGTACAACAAAAAATTAGAGCGCTGAAAGATTTCCTTAAAAATAACGAGGTAAATAATTTGTTCATTAAATCTAAATAATTTCACTTTTCTCTTTCCGTAGAGCTAATTATCCCCATGTGTACCTGTGATTTATAGATTACGCAAAAACGTTCGATAAAGTAAGCTACCAAGATTTATTGAAACTGCTCAACAATATTGATATATTTGGGAAGGATATTAGAATAATCAAGAATCTATACTGGCAGTAGACCACCTGCAGTGTGATAAGAAATGAATACAGCAGACATGCAAAAATCTAAATGGGTGTAATACAAAAGGGTGCATCTTGTCATCGGACTTATTCGACCTATATAGTGAGAAAATTCTGAGAGAATTAGATGTCCTTTCAGGATTCATTATTGGACGTCACAGTATTAAGATATGCAGATGACAGTGTTGATAGGTGACATGGAAAGAATATTACAAATGCTTCTACAGATGCTAGTGAAGGAAAACGAGAAGAAAGGACTAAACTGCAAAATGCAAATTTCATATGGTAGATACCAAAATCTAACAAGCACAAAATTTTAAATATCTGGAAAGTGTTCTAAAAGAGGACAGAAAGTGCGACACTGAAATACTATAACACATTGAGATAGCCGTAGTTGAATTCCAAAAGCTTAGTATTAAGAGACAGAATAACTTCGTTAGATACAAAGAAACGAGTACTGAACCTTTTCGTGATATCTGCCCTTTTATATAGTAGTGAATGCTGGATAATCTCGTCAAAGATAAAAGAGACTTGAGGCAGCTGAAATTCTACAGAAGGATGCTGAGAATACCATGGACCAAACATGTGTGCAACGACGAGGTTTTAGAGAAAATGTAAATAAAGAAAACTTCTACATAACATCAGCAAGGAACAGATTAAATTTCTGGGACACAATGAGGAAGGGGGTCTTGGAAAATCTGATACTCATAG
Organism: Acanthosepion lycidas; assembly: GCA_963932145.1. NCBI lineage: Eukaryota > Metazoa > Mollusca > Cephalopoda > Sepiida > Sepiidae > Acanthosepion > Acanthosepion lycidas. The sequence goes on along the minus strand of OZ010574.1, from coordinate 125,458,437 downwards.
GTCAGATTGAGGACAAAAGGGAAGGAGGAAAGTAGGGCATAACATACTTTATGAGGTTAGTTAAATGGATGGCGGAGAAAAGTTTAGGAGAAAAAAACGATAATAGACACTTTATATGTTAAGAGTGACAAAAATTATGGCGAGCAATGATCGTACATGTCATGAGGGGACACGGCACATAAAGAAGAAAATTAAATGATTTTAAAGCTAGATGGAGGCAGCATAAGTGCTCTTTCAACAATATAAATAAAAGAAATCAGACTTCTCTATCTAAATATTTTTGGCATCTGAAGGAAATAAATAGGACACCTGAGGTAAAATTGAAAATTATAAACAGGACTAGAACTTGCAAAACTTGGGATGACCCATGTCCTTTGTGCCTTCATGAGAAACTGCACATTATCAAGTTTCTAAATAATAAAAATCTATTAAACAATAGACATGAGTTAACGGTTTTTTGCCGACATCATCAAATTCACGCATTGAACAATTTAGCTTAAAAACTAACATACAACAAATTAACTTTTATAATCCATGGCCCCAATAAAAAGTTTTAACACCCTACAAAAAATGATAGCCCTTTATGAAGTCGTCAAATAACAAATGTTACGAATGTTTTTATATACACAAAAAAACCCTTTCATAAAGAAATAAAACAAAAAATAAATAAATTAATCTTCATAGACAAGTTAACCTGACTGATTGAAAACATCTTCCGCTTTAAATTTAGACACCCCCACCTTACCCTGACTTGACATCTATGAAAGTAACTCTATATTGATACATATCATAAGCAGACAACACCCCTACCTATTTCAAATATCCACAATGGCTGTCACCATAGGAATTTTTGATTCCTATATAAAACACGTAAATTTCAGAAATAAGTTATTCCAAAAAAAATTTCGCTTGAAGATGAAACAGAGCTCACTTTAACTCAATTTAATTCTAATAATTATATTGAAGTTTTCGGCTCTTGTTTTTGAAACATGAGACTTCTTATATAGCGTGTTGGAATCATATTTTTAAATATATAATTATATATATATATATATATATATATATACACATTTCTTCGGGGTTAATAGAAAACATGACTATGAGAGAGTACCTATCTTATATCTATAATGTGTGTGTATATGTGTGTGATCGGATTTTGGCGATAATAGCTCTCCACTACTTCCTGTCCATTCTAACTCTCAGCAACATTTTACTATTTACTACCTATTCTTGGATATATATCTTTCTTAAAACTTTAATAAAAAAATAATTTAAATTCTTACATAATATTAACTATTTCTATAATTCTAAAAATGTGTGTATGTATGCATGCATGTGTGTGTGTGAGATAAGATGTTGTCTATACGTTTCTACAGTTTTCCTCCGATTTCGATGAAATTTTTTTGTTTGATAGATAATTCTTCAGTCCCGGTTTTGAGTCCAAAATAATTATTCCTCTTCTCTTGGACAAGATTTCAATCTCTGCCAAGTGAGGCTACATATTCCGTTGCATGAAGCCTATACCATTTCAATCTTTTTATTGTCCTACCAGTTTTTGCATTGCATTCACCGTAGTAATAACTAAGTTTGCTTTTTTTTATTACTCAACATTTATTTTTCTAAACTTTCCTAAAGTTATTCGAGCTTAGTGATCCCGTTAGCTTTTTAAAGTTTCGTTCTCTTCTGGTATTTGCTCACGTTTTTCATTTGACAATCCATACTTGTCTAAGACGTACCATCAAAGAAAAAAAAAAACACATGCCTAGGTCACAAAACCGTTGCTGCCAGGTCCGCCATGCCAATAAGAGATAACGAATCGTCTTTAGAACTTTCAGTTTTCCATTCTCAAAATTGCTCTCGGAATGCTTCAATCAGATCCATTGAGTCCAAAGATCAACGTAGCCATCGGCTTTCCAGAACACTGCTGCTGCGTGTGAGGCTGAATCTGCCGATCAAAGGACACAACAGCCAGGAATATACGTGATCGCTTTGCAACACGGTAAGTCGTCTTCTCTTCTACAAAAAGAACAGGTTTAGAGGAGAAGAAAACATGACAATTGTCATTGCATTTAAATGTTTGAAGATCGAGGTTGACTGGAAGGTAAGAAGCCAAAAACAGACTTCCACAATCAGATAGTACTAAAGCAGAAACTTTTAGCATAGAAATTATGATTATATCGAAGCATTTCAATTGTAAAATGATGAGACCTTGTCGATAATCTAGTACTGCCTCAGAATTCGTAAAGTGGTATCAAATGAATGAACTCATCTGAAGAATTAACATGAAAATATTTTTAGAAAAGGAACAGGAAAGCTACGTTACGGTGGTGGGAAATTGACTGAGGCCGAGATGTCAGATCAGGTTCAGTAACTTTGTTGATACTACATTAACATTTTGTCAAGAATCTCTAGATACATAGAAGCACTAGACTAACTGTGTCAGCAATATTCAAAGTATGGACGAAGTAGTAGACTTAAAAATGTGTAAGATTCTTGCAAGAAATATTGTGTAGCACGACACTTTTCAATTTTCCTAGCAGCAGGCGTAACAATATAATCGTTGCACTTCATGTCAGAGTTTGTAATTGTAATTTAAGATGTACAGGAAAAGGCTTGAAACTATTTTTAGAGCAACTAATGCGGGATTTAAAACCATGTATAGACATATTTTGGAAGAAACTGTTTATCATAATTTATTACTAACCTTGGGACTTGGGACAGCTATGATCTTTTTCAGTTCTTCTCTAGCTTGGAATCTATATGAATCCTTGCCTTCACTGCTTTATTCAGTGAGGATGTCTACAGAGTGTTGACAAAGAGAAATAAAAATAGTCGTTCCAGCGCATTCGAATTGTGAATTTAATGACAAGGGTAAACACAAAGTAAGGGTGCGGAAATTCCTTCAATCCAACCAGAAGAAGACAATGACACACCCAAATCTATGCTTAGTAGTATGTAAAGATAATTGTAGGTGGTGCTACCTACCTTGACACTAGGAACATATTCCAACCTTTATCAGTTATGCTCTAAATCTGGTAAGTCAGTGTTAACATTGACGGGGATGTTCATGGCAAAGAGATCTGAATTATCTTAGTCCAAATAAGGGGGTCATATTGGTAGTAGTACTAGTAATATCTGATAGAAGACATTACAACTGACCGTTGACAGCGCAGGTCCTTAATGATAGCGACTAATGAATTGAAGCATCTCGTAGTATTTTCTGTGGTTACAAAAAAGTGACTCTTGCTCAAATCAGGTCCACCTTCAATGCGAGAAGTGCCAGACGCATATCTATAAAGTTCATTTTGTTTAGCTTCTCTGGCATATGAAAGAAAAATATCCTCTCATGTGACCCTGTTAATAACACAATACTAGCCACTACAAATCACCTGATCTCGTGAGGTCGCTGATTTAGATTTTGGAGGTTGCGGTACAATTAGCGTGGGCTAAGGAGTAACGATTTCAGTTGCTTTAAAACAACAGTAGAGATCATTGGTACCGCAAATTACACGTAGACATGGATAATAGTTGTGACCAGGGCACAGCGCAGACTGGTGATAGTTTCATAATGACCACGTGGTATGATCTGAATTCACTGGTCTACCGAAACATCATTGGCCAGTGATCTCTGGGTTGTATTTGTTACCATTCATGCAGACATTCAGAGATTCTATGAACAAAAACAATAATTGGTTATTCCAACAAGATAATGCACCATGTCATCGGGACAAAGTGAAACCATTCCAAGGGTAATTGGTACTGTAGGAATGGTTCAAGGAATGTTTCGGAGATTTCTGACGAATAGGGTAGTTTTCAACTAGCAATAACCGCGCTTCAGCAAATCCTCATTGGCTATGGTATCGCCTCTGCGAAAATAGGGTAGTTACAAATAGGGTAGTGACTACATTTCTTTTGACAAGAGGCAAATCAATCTTTTATGGAACTTGGTGGAGTAGTTCATTCGCACGCAAGATGCTGCATCTATCGAGACGTCATGGCTTAGTACCTCTCCAGAGTTACTGACCGGGAGGCACGATACCAGGCAACTATGTCATAACTCTATTTACATTATTCGGACTATTGTCCTAATCTTTGTCGTCATATTTATTACAACATTTCGGTCGTTGTACGCTCCGGCCTTCTTCAGGTGGTTGGAATGTCCAACCCTTTATTTCGCTCACTGTAGCAGACTGTTCTTGTTCCACGTGCTATGTATAATGGATGTCAGTTATCATGTATCTCTTGTTAATTCCCCTCTCCAAGTTCTCCACCGCCTTAACCAAGTATTAATCACACTCTTTGGGTCCTGTCATTGGATCTAACTGTCGTTCAAGTGTCGAACGACTGATCGGTTGAACTCTCTGCCTTCGGGCAGGGAGGAACCCAAAGGAGGCTACGCCGAAGGGCGGATTTCTTTTCGGGGAGGTAAACCGACCCCGAACCCGTTTATATGGGTTCAATGGGCATATATTTGGCCGAGCCCACGGGCTCGGAGATCCTGCGTTAAAAAGGCCTTGTGTCACATGACGCCCTCGTGGGTGGGGTGACTGAATATTGTTACTGGATCTAACGGCTTTATCCACTGTGCCATGTGTCCTTGAGTGTATGAATTTATGGGTATTATAAACCTTATGTCTGCAGCTAATTTTTTTACCAGTGCTCATATTGCAATTTTTGCTGTTATCAATCATGTTTTTTGCTCGAGCTCATATTGCAATTTTAGTTGTTATTATTGCTTTTTTGTGGCATTCCTTATTACTGGTTCCCATATTGTATTCATTTCTTTGTTTGGTCGGCTGGGGAGATTTTTGTGGCCCAGCATATGTGCTGATTCCTTAAGTTTACAAATTTTCCAATGATGTTCTTTGTCTATGATTCCAACCTGATCCCCCACAGAGGGCAGTGATCTCCGTTTTCTCTCTATATGTGGTCAGCCACGCCTGATTTTTCCACTTACCTTAGTGTTACAGCTTTTTGGTGTTCTTGAAGCCTTACCTCAAGGGGGCGGCCTGTCTCCCCTTTATATTTTATTCCGCAGCTGCACGGGAGAGCGTGCACACTGTCTTTAGTTATGTTCTCCTCTATGGGCGGGGGTCTTACACGCGAGAGATATCTGCGAAGTGTTGCCCTGTTTTTGAAGGTTGTCCTGATGTTATATGGAGCGCAGATCCTTTGAATTCTCTCTGGTAACCCCTTCACATAAGGCAGGCAGACTGTTTTCTGGGTGCTGTTCTCTTGTACCCGCTTATCCCAGTTCATCAACAGGAGATAACTGACATCCATTAGACATAGCACGTAGAACTAGAACCGTCTACCCTAGTGAGCAAAATAAAGGGTTTAATTCGACATTGTAATTACCTGAAGAAGGTCAGAGCGTACAACAGCCGAAACGCTGTGATAAATATGGCAACACATATGAGAACAATAGTCCGAATAATGTAAATAGTGTACATAATATCTCATCTCAGAAATATAGATAGATATGTCATAACTTTAGTATAAATGATAAGGAAATTGAATATAGAATAGGGTCTACTAGTAGTAGTTTCAGTCAGTACCGCAAGCTACTAACGTTAACCTAAAAAATGGAGTCATGTTTTTAAATAGCCTTGTAAAATTAAGATTTTTTCATGTGGACAACAATCATGGCCCCCAAACCATTCAGAATACCTAAATTTTCGGCTATATATATACAACTGCATTCACAGATTGAGAGTTAAAATAGCTTCGAGCCTGTAAAGCGTGCAGGTCTCAATGAAGACTATATTTTTTTGAACCTCGTACAGAATCACAAAAAGAACTGTACCTAACTGTACAGAATCTACACCACCAGAGGAGTATTTTCAAGAGCAACAAGAACTAAAATGAGGAGCACATGTAAGAAGATGAAAATCAAGATGTTTAAATTCCACATCACCTGAAACTAAAAGCAAAGAAGGAAGCTCCCATGAAGCTGGAAAGATTAATAACAGCTATTTTCTTGAAAATTTGTTTTAAGATTGTCTAAATTTCAATCAACAGTAGAACTAACTGCTTGGTTAGTGAATGATGAATGTTTACTCATAAGGAAACTGCTAATATTACCATTATCATGTTGATTGATTCTCACATAATTATATCTCTTTTACTCATTTCTCTTTTATGGATATATTTTTATTCCATTCATAGTAATCTTAAAAAGTAAACGAGTAACTTCATTGTTCGAATCAACCAGAAGAAGGTAAATGTATATTTAAGTTTATTTTATAATACTGTTTGTGTCCTTGTCTGTGCTTTGTGACATAAAGGAAAACACAAAAAGAAATCCTTCCGGTGTTACCTACCAGACACTTGAAACTAAAGATTACATTAAGACAAGTAGTACTATATTCATCCAATCCCCACTGTTTTTACGTTTTTTTTTTCATGCGTAGATACCTAAATTTGTATGGACAAATGTTGTCTAAAGTTCTGATAAAGTGTTACCTTAATTTCTGTTGATATTCAGACAGCCTCTTTTGTAGTCTGCACTACAAATATTTTTCATATATTCTCTAACCCCTTTTTTTTTTTTAATCATATCGAATGATTGGAAACGAAGAGAACTAGTGTCTTTATCTTTTATGTTTTTATCTCCATATTTCAATTCGTCCTTTCTCCAAATTTCTCAGTATTGTCTTATGGACGAAGTAATGTTATGAATTACGGAGACTAGTATCTTTATCTTTGTTGCTTTGTTCATTGCATTACAACCCATGGCTTATATTCCCTTCTCAATGCCTATAAAGTAGCAACTAATCTATTTCATTAAATACAATTAATATCGTTTAAATTAGTCATTTCAGTTACGGCCATTTAATAATCAAATCGTTAAAAAATTGTACTTTATCTGAAATTACTTGATGTGCTTGAGGATTCTGACGATTTATGTTGAGTCAATGATCACATTCGCTTCAATTTCTATTAATTTCTTTCTAATGACAAACATAATTTATTATTAACAGCAGCCGGTTATATGTGGGGAAGATTCTAAGAACTATAGTCATTTTTTATTAGTTTTTCACTTCTGAATATCCAATATTATATTCAGTTATAACTTCTGTCTACTTAACATTATAGGATGAATGGATATTTGGAGCTAATTTCTTCCATGTATATTAGCACTAATGAGATGAAAATGTATTAGCTTTCAAAAAGCCTGGCGAATGACAAAATAAAAAAACAAAACGTTTTTGACTTTTTAAAAGTTATTGTTCTCGTCTTATCTAATGCACCTGTGAAAAAATCGGTTTCAATTTTGCATGAGTGAATTTTTAAATCCTGGTGAAATTGTTCAAAAGGACATAACCAACTAATCTCTTCGGTAGTTTCATGGAAAAAATGCACTTCTTTGTAAGCGAGGCTGCTCTTCTAATTATACCTTTTGGTGGCTAATTATTTAATTAATTGCCAACACTCACACTTTGAATTCTTTTTCACGGCCTGTTGAAAGCCGGAAATATCACTTAATTGAGAAAAATTTCGCAAAACCAAATAAGTCTTTCTTACGCTGTTGATTCTCTTTTAATTCCTCTCTATATCCTTACTCTCTTTATAATTTCTATACATCCTTACTACAGGGATCTTTAGAATTGTCCAATTTCCTATTCTTTTCATCAGACTAAACATATTTAGTAGAAGAGCGTCTGCCTGTATCTTAGTTCTATAACTGTTTGTTATCTGCAGTTTCGAATGACTAGGTTGCATTTAGCCGCTGTAACTCTAAGAAATATGTAAAGCGCAGTATATATAATGCTGGTCTAAAGAAAACCATAAAGTTCGTCTTTTAGTGAAATACTGAACAGTCTCAATTTAGTATCTGTCTATATTTCTGAGATTAGGTATTATGTACACTATTTACATTATTTGGAATATTGTCCTCATCTTAAGGACCCAAAGAGTGAGAGTTCGGTTAAGGCAGTGGTGAGCTTGGAGAGGGGAATTAACAGGAGATAACTGTTAACTGAATTTCAATAGTTTTCATAAAATTAATTGTGAGGGGAGGTAATAAATATATATACACACATACACACACACATATATATATATACACACACACACAGATATATATATATATATATATATATATATATATATGAATTAAAAAAAATAAACATATTTATAAAAATTTCCGTCATTTATGAATAGTTTCTGAAAGTTTCATTAAAATCTGACAATTATTTTCATTTTTGCAAGATTTTAAAAATTAAGGACTGCTATTAAAAAAAAAAAAGATACGCAAAAATCCGCCATGTTATTTAATAGGATATTCGCTGATGATGAGAAACGAGGTTTTTTCAATCAAAAGTTAGAATACTTTAATAAAGACAGAAAAATTTTGAAAAAATAATCAACTTTAATTTTCCTCTTAATAAAAAAAAAATTGACGATAAAATTTTGTTTTCGTGAAGTTTAAGGCCGTTATTATCCTGCTATGCTTATTTTCCAGCGATCTCATGTCGATACCTTATTATATGCATAAGATATATTATTGACAATATTATCTTAAGAAAAATTTTTGATGAAAAGTGAAATTTTACAGGTTAGGTGATATTGCTATTAAGTACAAAATATATTTACTAATCATAAATGGAAACGCTTATTACAATTTAGCGATCACGAATAATTTAAAAACAATTTTGATTTTGTTGTATGTATATAAAGTATATACATATGGTATTTTTTATCAAGAAATTAAATTTCCACCGCCTTAATATTTATATTAGTTTAAAGCAGAAAAACTTGGAATATTTAAATCATCAGTTTCTTTTTATAAAACGGAAATAATTTTTAGCGACAAGCTGCTCTGAATCGTAAAATAAAAAAATGCAATAAAAGTAAGATATTATTTAATTAGAAAAAACTTTTAATTGCTTTTATAAATAAGATATATCAAAGACACTTTTGTCTTAAGAAAAAGCATTTTTTCGATAAATAATGAATTTTTACAAGAATTATTTTCATCTTTTAAAAATTTTAAATAGAATAATTTACTAAGTTTCAAATCTATTACAGTTCTGTATTAATTTCGTCCTTTTAGAAGATATTATTAACTAAAACTATATTTACTAACAACGAATTGTAAAGCGTAGTATTAGGTTGGTGCAAAAATAATGACGTAATAATGTCGTTTTTTGACGTTACGTCAAAAAACGACATTATTACGTCATTATTTTTGAAACGACTTAATATAAATAATCAAATACCAATATTTTAAAAAGAATTTAGATTTCTTTTCTATGCGTATAAACGTGTCGACTTTTGTAGATACAGGCGTTCATACACGTTATTATTAGAAAACAGGATAAATAAATGCTTTAAATTATCTAAAAATCAATAAGATTACAAGAATATTTTAAGAGTTCTTAAAAATCATATATAAAAGGCGCTCACGTCGTTCTACCTATGTAATCGCATCCACAACTACATTTGAATGTGTAGAATGACACAGCGGTTGGACGTTAGAATTAAACAACACGTACCTGCTATAATACTGAATAAAATTTTTTCTTTGAGCGATACCATTCGTAACTTCGATTGCAGATCACTTTATAAAGAATCCCATTTATGCGATGAATTTCAGTGTGAACTGGTTTTCCGTTTTGGCCATTTCGCACTCATTATTCCATCTAAAGGTGTTGGAGACGCTTTACATCAGGTCCAGGCAACCTACTCTTTGCAAACAAAGAGATTGTTTGTTGGGACTTGCTGTGCTGCGTTTCTAGCATCTTTGTTGGTATAATTTTTATAATAATTTATTTCTCCCTGTCCAATCATTCATGTCATCCATAACAGACTTTTTTTTTTTCTTTTCCTCATAATTTTAGTTCCCCGTTAACAGTTCTGATGAAAGGGGACGAAACCGGTCGACTGGTGTGTGTTTTTGTTTTAAATCTATCATGGTCTACAATATAAAATTTCTTGTTTTTAATGCCTTAATACGCTTCTGTACTGTTTCAAATATATATATATATATATATATATATATATATATATATATATATATATATATATATATATATATATATATATATATATGCACATTTCATTGAATACGACAGACAAGTTGTTTTTATTTTTTTTTATATAATTTCTAAATTCTCTAACATTTTTTTTCTTTTCAGGTGATTAATTAAAAACTGTCCGAATTTTCTTTTTATCCGAGCGCTTTCGGCTATACATTTAGCCATTTTCGAGGATTAAATATTTAACTGTAAAATGAGAAATACTTAGTTGTATCTATGTTTTATAAAAAGTTTTCATTTTTCAAAACACGGTCAAGATGTTGTGTCCATGTTCAAAGTTAATATTAATAAGCATTTTTTCTTGTTTTTGTTAATAAGGCTTTCATTGCTTTAGCCCTGTTTTGCATGTACATGATGCTATTATATTAGTGTTTTTAACAAGTATGTTACGAATAGTGTCCGGTAGATTTCCATGAATATTTAAATGAGTTCTGATTGAGCTATGGTCAGAAAGATGTAGAGGGAGTGTGCGTGTCCAACATGGTGTAATGTGGCCGATATTTCTTATTTAACATTTGAAATATTTAATCCTCGAAAATGGCTAAACGTATAGCCGAAAGCGCTCGGATAAAAAGAGCATTCGGACAGTATTTATATAATTTATCATCTGAAAAGAAAAAAAAATATATTAGATCGCATGAGAAATTGTAAACAAAAACTAAAAAAAGCTACTTATCTGTCGTATTCAATGAAATGTGCATGAAAGAAGGATTGCAGCCTCAATACACAAATATATATATATATATATATATATATATATATATGTGTGTGTGTGTGTGTGTGTTTGTATACATATATATGTATGTGCATATATGTGTGTATATATATATGTGTGCATATATATGTGTGTATACATTTATGTGTGCATATGTATATATGTTTGTGTGTATACATATGTATGTGTGCGTATATATATGCGTGTATATATATGTATGTATATATATATATGTATATATATGTGCATATATGTGTGTGTATATATGTGTGTGTATATATGTATATATATGTGTATATATGTGTGTGTATATATATATGCATATATATGTGTGTATATATGTGTGTTGTGTATATTAAAATGTGTGTATATATATATATATATATATATATATATATGTGTGTGTGTGTGTGTGTGTGTGTAAGTTACTCGTTTCTGTGTACGCCCCTCTGCGAAGGTAGGTAGAAAATCTTTCTTACAGCTCAGATTTCTTCTCAACACTCAGAGCCCACAAGTGGTTTATACCGTAAATATGCTGAACGGAGAATCGTTAGTTTCCGCGAGAGAGTGTATAATATGGCGTTTTCTTAAAACAATTTTTTAACAATCCCAGGTCACTCAAACCCTGGGTCACGTGAGTTTTTTTCTAGCACATATATCAACGATTTGTGAAAGTTTCTGTCGACCCAGTATCACTCACAAGGGTTGCGCGTTTAACAGTGATATGGTTTTGAGGTAATTTCAACGAGTGACTCGTCGCGCCAAATTAATCAAGAAGTTATCTGCCTGAAAAATCGACAGCGATGAAATACGAAACCCAGCGAATATCTATCTATCTATCTATCTATCTATCTATCTATCTATCTATCTATCTATCTATCTATCTATCTATCTATCTATCCCTAACTTTTGAATGGAAAACTGTAAACTGCTGGAAAAACTAAATAAAAAATTGATTAAATTTTCCTTGTCCGCCATACTGAAGGAAACATGCTTAAAAGGGAGATTGTTACACATACACACACATACACCCCCATACATATATATGCCTACATACATATATATATATATATATACATATATACATATATATATAAATACATATACATATATATACATATATATATATACATATATATATATATACATATAAATATATATACATATACATATATATACATATATACATATATATACATACACACACACACACGCGCGCACACACACACACACACACACACACATATATATATATATATATATATATATATATATATATATATATATATATATATACATATATACGAACGTACGTACGTATCTGTTTAACCGTCAAAGCGGCGTTTTTCTTCTTTCTACCTACACACGTCTGCCACAAATCGATTTTCAACTCGATCAATATCAGAAGAAAGTGATTTTTCATAACTTAGCGAAAGCTAACTTGTCAATTTTACCGATCGATATGCTCCCTACCCTTAATATAAATGCACAAATAAACTATGAATCGTCGCATGACTTAAAAATGCAATAATGGCGGCGATTAGTAACTGATCTGTTCGTATTCTGTTCACATGAGTGTGTTCGTCTGTGGCTGTGATTTTCTTTATTTTCCATTTGAAATGAATTGATTCTATATTCAACAAAGTAATATATCACTTAAATAAAATTACGATTGCTTATATCGACCAGTTTTATTACACTTCTCTTTTGAACTTTGTTTTGTTTGTGTTGCCTTTTACTCTCTCTCTCTGTAGAAGGTGGAGAACAAATATACTTAGAACTGTGTGACTGGTGAATACAAAATTAAAAATAATAACGGAGTCAAACTTTTTGATTTTCCTTTTTCTTTGAGGAATCATAAATTATAAAACTTTCGTTATTTCTTTTTCTTTCTAAACATAAAATAAATATAGCTTCTAATCAAGAAAATCGAAAACATTTTGATGCAGCTTTCCTGGGTTTGGAGAAAGATGAAATGATGAGCGAAGTAGCGCGTTTTAATATCTCAGGGTATTAAGACACTCGAACAAGACTTGCTAAATATTTTAAAAAAGTTATATCTGGTATATGATTTAATGAGTTTTCTTGTTGGCAGATGAGTTTTTGAACTCTTCGCTGACATGACAGCACATAGATCATGAATATAACACTCGGAAGCATTTCAAAGAGGAAAATTACTCCATGAACTTATAATATCATCTAATTTCTCTCTTTCTTGATAAAGCCTGAAGACAGTCTAAATCACGGAACCTTAAGAAGAATCGATACAAACTATTTTCCCCTCAGAACTTCAACAACAACACACGGAAAATAATCTGTCACCAGAATAAAAACATTTATTAGGAAATATAATGCTTAACTTGTCTGTTATCATAAACAAATGCAGCCGTAAGAGACTGAGCTTAAATTGCATTGAGGCACTCTGTCTGTCTTTGTTGTAGTGTTCTTCTAAAATGTCTATGTTGGACTCTTCCGCCTACTATAAGATTAGTAGGAGAGAAGACCTTCGGGAAACAGTCGAGTAGATTGAACGCTGGGTCAACCGGCACACACTCACTAGTCGTGTAGTACTCTTCTGTTGTACTTACTGCTTAATATATGATATATCTGCAACACTTGTTTTGTTATTTCTTTAACCAATTACTTAGTCACAACAGTCTTAATAATACAAGATATAATTTATTTCATAGGTCAATGTTAGAGTTTAATGGTGACAGTCCAAACTTGGAAGTTGATCTCCATAATTAGTTTTCAAGATGACAAATTTCGCATTTGTTGATAGTTTTGCTGCCATATTGTCTTCTGTAAACTATACGCTTTCATTGAGACATCAGCTAAAAAGTAGATGTATTTAAAAGTACTTTTAAAACGTCATATCTGTAAAGCAAATCGAGAAATTTGCTTTGTTTCAAGATTATCATTTGAAGCATATGCTAGTATGATGGAGTTAAAGTAATATTTTTAAAATGATTATGAAGTTATAGCAAACAAAATACAATTCTCAGCGTTTTGCCTCGTAATCAACTTTGGTGGAATTATCGAATATAAAGGTAAATACTGGAAAACAAGCGATTTCCACAATATAACGTTATGCTAGAGTCGTAAAATACAGGGTGTCCCAAAATAATGTATACACTCTTTAAATATTAATAGTTAATAATACATTACCATGATGTGAGAACTTATACGGACGAAAATATGCAAAACAGATGGTTTGGAAGTAGAGGGATAGTTGAATACCCACCTAGATCACCAGATTTGACAGCCTTGGATTTTTTTTTGTGGCGCTTACTAAAAGATAAAGTTTACTGCAGGAAACCTAAGACAATTGCTGAAATGAGAGTAACAATTGAAGAAGGATGTGCTCAAATACCAGAAGAAATGATACTGGACATTTATAGGTCTTTTTCTTCAAGATATGAAAAGTGTACTGAACAGAACGGCAAACAGTTTGAACACTTGATGTAAACTCATCATTATATGAACATTCTGCCATTGCTTCAAGTAGCTTTTATCTTATTAAAGATAATTTTCTATGTTTTTTGTATATTTTACTCTCAAATTCTTTAAATGTGTATTTTTTCTCTTGTATCAATTTTATTTAGAAGTCAAAGTACATAAACTGAATAAGTTTTAACGATTCAAAGAATTATTATTTTGGGACACCCTGTATTGCTAGTAGGAAGATTCTGCATGGTCGCTTGAAAAATGTAGTCATGTATTAAAAATGTTCTCGTCCAAATATTTTTTCAGATTGAATGTAAATATTTGAAATATTAAACATATAGAAGTCTAATATCTCCATTAACGGATGCAGTGTTTCTTTTTGTACTGCTAATTTAATGGTTGCAGAATGTAAAAAGAAAATATATTGCCATAAAAATAGGAGACTACTAAAAGGAAGAAAAATAATAAAAATATAAAAATCATCATGTAACTGATATTTAATATATGGGCTAAATTAATTTAAATAATATCGATCAAAGGCGAAAACAGATCAGCGTACAGCCGCAGATCAAATCAATATCTACCAAGTGAACAGTGAAAACATTTTATTGTTAAAAAGCTTTTTTGTCCAGATATACACAGAATTAAAAAAAAAAATTGCAGGTGAATGGATTACAGATGAAAATACTTCATAACATTATGTCAATTAATATCGTCATTAATTATACACTTGTTTGGGCGAACTTGATAATATTTGCCTTGATTAACAAGCCTTTTAGTGCAGTTTCATATTCATTGAACTACTATGGTGGCCTGCCATGTTAAGTAATTTTCTAAGTTTTATTTTAAGTTTTTCCGCCCAAAGAAAAAAATCATCAACAAAAGCAACTGACATTAAAATGAAAGAAATTCCTTAAATTATTAATAATTGTCAATAATTCATTTTTAATAAATTCAAGTTAGCTTCACTGCTGATACTACAGGTGTACGTAAACAGACATCAATGTTGCCGGAGGGTGTAAAAGAGAATAAGGGAAAAGTTAAATCTTTTGTGCGTTTAACCTATCAATGACTGCTTAAAGACGATAAGAGATCACAGTCATATATGATTTGTTTTCATTTGTGTAATGGCCCTGGGGTCAACTAACGGGTTGCCCATTGGCAAGTCATAGAACGCGGAGGCTACTCATGACGGCATAAGCAGCAGAATGACAGAAACTAACAGGTCAGATTTATGACATTGAACTTCAATGATGTCATTTAAAAACAAACAGCAAAAAAGATCTTTCATACTGGATAATGAACGAAACCTAATTATTCAGTAACAGAAACAGTGGGAATATAGAGCAGTGCGTTGTGCGAAACCGAATCCCTTATAATGACACATGGGAGTGTCCCGACAAACGACCTTGCTAGTAGTTATTTAGTGATATTCAGGTTTGAAAAAGGCCTCTACTGTTGTGTATCGATAGTTTTGAAATATTTGTGCTCTCCGATTTCACAATTAAATAGATTAGTAATATACTGAATATTAAGTGATTGGGTACCTTATGGTTTCGATTCTTGCTTAGTGCTGCTTGATTTAGTTTGCTAGTTTCCGCCCACCTATTACTCTTATGTATCAAATAAAACTACCGGTACGATTAAATTGTATCCTTCAACTTTCCTTCTAGCACGCTGATTATTTGATGGGGTACGATTACTTTATCGAAGAAAAAATGAAGGAAACTTTATTTGAACTAGCAGCTTATGAAGAATTCCCATTGGTATGATTATACAGACGGCACACACACTCACACGCGCGCGCGCGCGCGTGTGTGTGTGTGTAAAAGAGTCTGAGCATACAATCTCATTCCGTGATTTTCAGTAATGAACATAAAAAAATGAACAGTGTTTCTACGTTGGCAAATAAATATTAGCACAGTGAAATTGAAATTCTTATACGGAGAACATTATTATCGAAACATTTTGCAATAGAGTCCACCTAACAATACACAACTCTAAAGCCAATCAAAGTAGAGAGTTTCATTTAAAAATGAGAATGATGAACGAAGCGTGCGATATCAATGAAAGAGAAAATGGCAGGAAGTCAAGATCACGTGGATAAAGAGGATATATAACAAATGAAGCTTGAATATAAGGCAATAGCGTTCAGAGGAGCATTTACGCAAGAAATAGTTCCACTATGTAACTGTTCTTGTAAAAACTTACTCTTTACATTTGAAATTAGAGAGATTCGATTACGTGCAAGTTGTAAATGCCTGAACTGGTAGAACTAAATAATGACGTTCATATAACTGATATTTAACTAATGAAACGCCCAAGATAAACGTCAGAAACGAAATCAGTTTTTTGCATCCGATTTACAAAAGAAATCGGTCTCCAATGCTAGCAAAAGGTTTGGTGTGTCTTGAGTATTTAAGATAAATATCCAGCAGGTTATAAATACGGATGGTATTTAATCATAATTCTCGTTTTATCAGCGATTTCTCTGGTGACTGCTGTCATTTTGTGTCGCATTTCCACACACGTTCAAATATGGCATTCTTGCAGAGTTGAGGAGAATTACTTGTTTACTAACGAAAGGAGGGAATTACCAAGACATACAATCCCTCTTGTCACTAGTAAACCTCACTACCCATCATTTTACGTCAGGTGTTTCTGTACGCCCTTAACACATTGAAACAGTGTTTATCATGATGCTGACGAGCAGTTATCTCCTGTTTGAGATTTTCTGATATATTTTCATGAGCGCCAACAACGAATTTATTCGCACTGATTTACTTAGTATGGAAATAATATTAAGATTTCGTAATTGTCCTCTTGCAATCAACATGCAAATGTACTAAGGGTCTAAACCTACGTATTTCAAAGGGTGCATTCGGACGCACTAATGCGCCTTGAAAGTTAGGTGCATTCCAAGTTTACAGAAGAATAATTTATGAATTATTTTTATATTGAAAAATTTTTTTTTTTAAGTTACAGGCACGAAACAATGTAATGTCTTAAAAATAAATGCTGGTTTCAAAAGACTTCTTTATTAATTTCCTATTTTCAAATTTCAGGACTTATTTTTCATTATTAAAATTTAAAGTGCCCTCCAGAGATTTAGTCAAGTACGCCCTAAAATGAAAAAATCGGGAAACACTGGTATAAACAAAGATGTTTCACTTCCTAAGATAGCTGTTTGTCATTTTATTGCTCCTGCATAGTATAAATTGATATTTTTAATTTACATTTAAAATAGTTTCACTTTACGTCTCAGTAGACATATGTCGTACTATTGAATATATCAATAAAAGAATTGCATCATTTTTACACTTACAAGATGAAATATACTTTTCGCTATATCTAGAAAGTTTTAAACATTTGCATAAGTACTAACAAATCAAAAGCAAACTCACAAAGTAGCTTTAATAACGAGTAATCTAGATTTTGAAAAGCATAAATTTGCATTGTGATATCTATGTTAAATATGTTTTATTTAAAATTTGCTATATTTATGGGGGATATTGTAACTATTTATTTTTATACTGATCCTTTCCAGTTCTCTAATCAGGTGCTTGATTTTAAGATGAAATTCTTCAAGGAAGGCGACGTACTTTTCTCTAACCCAAGTATAATACGGCTGGCTCGGCTTAATCCTGGGTCTTTCCCACGCTGGTCAGTACTGCCTCCTGTCAATTAATGGTTATCTGTTTGCTGCTTCGTTCCTTCTTCTGCTGTGCGCCATGTTGTATTCCTTGATCACAGAGCAGTGATGATCGGATTCCGTGCGTACCTGAGTAATGTTAACGAACTGCGGTGAAAACGTGCTACAAAAGAACAAAGAACATTTCCGCTGGCGAAAATAGAAAATACATAAGAAAATAAAAAAGAAAGTCGCAGGATTAATTTTTCTAATTAGTTTATATATTTTTTGATAAAACAAAATTAGCTCATCCCATTAAAATCTATATTATGGTACTTTGTCTTTATCTTCTAAAACGTGGAACGTGTTAAAAAAATCTAAAAACATGGTTACGCGGATTCTTCTGGCTTCTCCTAGCTTCTGGTTTTTGAGCTTCCCCACCGCCCGTTTTTATGTATTTCGACTGCCTCCTATCACACCTCCAGATTCATTATCTTTCCAATTTGGGAGAACCGATACTGATCTTCAAAGAAAGCGGCCGCGGCCGGTCACTCACTCAAAATAATAAAATTTTCGACAAAAAACCTTTGTATTTATAAATTCTTTCCTATGTTCATGATGTCAAAGATTTTTCATGTTTGTCGACTTCTCAATCTGACTGATTAAAAATCTTTGCCAACTTTGAATATTTACAAACCATATTTCAGATTGTCTACATTATCGGATTGTTATTTAAAACAATTCTATTTGTTTTTCAGCTGACAAGCAGTTACACGTCCCGCAAATCATACTTTCAGATTGTTTACATTATCGGCTTTTCGAATTCTATTTGCCTTTCAGCTTACAAGCAGTTATGTTTTACATTTCTCAAATCAAATTTTGGACACAATATTTCATTCAGCCTTCCCTGCTTATCAGAAAAGAAAGAAACCCCTTCCCCCACTCCTACTCCATATTTCAATTCATGCTCTTACATTAACATTTTCTGGACCATCCATTTCACCAAATCCTATACGGGTTTTCACATGAACACTTTTAATTCTTTTTCCTATTAACAGTGTCACAATAGTGTCTCATTAACCATTTTAGTTACAACCAGGGATATTTTTTATAGTGTCACATAAGTACTTTCGAAATTTTTACAAGATCATCTTCAGGGGTAAATTACAAAGACAAACTTA
Organism: Acanthosepion lycidas; assembly: GCA_963932145.1. NCBI lineage: Eukaryota > Metazoa > Mollusca > Cephalopoda > Sepiida > Sepiidae > Acanthosepion > Acanthosepion lycidas. The sequence continues at coordinate 125,439,420 of OZ010574.1, read as the reverse complement.
CTGTAACTGCGATAAAATCTGCATTTCTTTGTGATGAAGACGTAAAAAACCCCGCGTGAACCTGCTGTTATAGTTATTTAAAAAATTATTTATCCGTTGTAGTTGTGGAATTTTTGCAAAAAGAGCGTTTCAGTATAAGAAAGCTGACCGAAAATTACGAGAAATGCAAAATACCGTTAAATTTTTGTTATATACACTGGAATACGTTGCTGTGGCACTCGTAATAAATTTTATTTAGTGTTGGTTGGTTGATTTTGATATAGAAAAGTCTCGATAATTTGAAGTTTTTTAAATTATTTTCGTTGTTATATTGTTATTTTCAACAAGTATTTCTCTTTATTGTGAAGGGAAACAGTGTTGTTAGATGTTCTGCAACAGGACTTGTATCCAACAAATGGAGTGTAAGTCTTCTTGATAATTTTGTTGTCCTCATCCCACATATGTGCTTTACTTTTTGTCAGACAGACACTCTATAAAGGACGTTTAAGCTGATATAGAATGTTGGTCTTTTCTAAAATACTAGTTAACGGAGAAGACTTATTGCGTATGATTAATTTCGTTGTGTTCAATTTAGTAGAATATATAATTAATTTTACTGATTAGAGAACTGGAAAGGATCAGAATAAAAATAGAGAAAATATGTCTATATTATTCAACAATGAAACATGCTTGAATGAAGATATACTGCCTAAATGAACACGCAACACACCACAACAAACACACACACACGTGTGTGTGTGTAAATACATTGATATAATAGGAATGAGCTGTTAGATTGATAATTCGAAGTTTTTTAATACTTTTGTTTTTATTTTTAAAAAACAGTGCTCGATACATAAGTAGAGTCTAGATTATAATTATTTTTTTAAAAATACGATTCCATCGCAACACAGAAATCATTATGTTTCGAAACTGTTCATCAGTATTTGAGATTATTTCCAATATTAAACGTTAACCCTTGGGTGGCAGTTTCATCCTTAAGCATTCTTTATTGGAATTAAACTTAAATTCTGCTGGCCAATTTTGAAACATAGTAATTTCTGTGTCATGATGGAATCATATATATATATATATATATATATATATATATATATATAAAGACGGGGAGAGGGGGAGAGAGAATGATTACAAACGTATAGTTTGTCACTTGGCTGAGTGAAGTTTCCTTTAGGTTTCAAACTCTAGAATTTCGTAGACTGAACTTCTACAATCACGACGTCCACTCGTCAGGGGGATGTCACCAATTAACTGTTAATATGTCTCGTTTTTTTTTATATATGCACTTTTTGTTTGTGCATTTTTCCTTTCATAGTGTTTGCGTGTGCGCGTATGTGCGTACGTGTAGAATTTTGTGATTATTCTTCTGGTGGTTTTTACTTATACGCTCTAATTATTAGTTTTATACTTTTTCTCTCTTAGATTCACTTTTTTCACTTTCATTTGTAGCAATTTTAACATGCTGTTTTTCAGACATTCGCTGTTCTTCTTAATTCTTGAGCGTTCTCTTGTTTTCTTGTGCATGGAAAATTGTATTTCATTTTTTGCATAAATCATTTTTTATTAATGCTTAAATATAAGGGAAAGATTTATGTATGTCATCATTTGGCCTTTATTTGTTTTTCTTATTTGATTTGGTGGCATTTAAGTATTAGGACGTTAATTATTGGAGATTATAATTAAAATTAAATTTTTATTTATTGTTGTTTGTATATGTATGCATGTCCTTACATTCATACATTTAAGCACAAACATCTATACACATTCATATATATATATATATATATATATATATATATATATATATATATATATATATATATATATATATATATATGTGTGTGTGTGTGTGTGTGTGTGTGTATGTACACGCACAATTGCGCGCACACAAACAAATGCACCGGTGTATCGGTGTTATTTTTAATTAATATATTAAATAGTGCTTACATGGTAAAGCGTTTTTATTCTCCAAGTGTTAATGTATTAATTATGAGTTGTTACGTTGATGGATTATTTTTTGTCATTTGAATATATGTATATCATGTACACAAACGTATTCTTACGTATATATTTTTAATAGTGTTTAAGTAGTAAATTAAATATTTTTTATGTTATTTAACTAAAGTTCCATTTAAATTTAGTAACTCGTAATGTCTTAGTGTTATCGTAAATATTGGTGTATTATGCAAGGTTAGGTTTGTTGTTTATAGACGTTAGTACTTGTTCGCTTAGTTTATTTTATGTTTGTTTTTATTTCTTTGTTTAATTTTGTTTGCTTATTCATATTTATTTTTATCTTTATTTATCTTTTATTTTATTTATTTCTTTTATGTTTATATTATATTTGTTTAATTTTATAATATTTATTTATTTTTATTTATTTATTTATTTAATTTAATATTTATTCATTTTATATCTACTATCTATATTTCTCATTTTGTCTGTCTGTGCGTCTGTCGTGGGCGTTGTTACCTCGCTCAGGCCGCATTTCTTGCCCGATTTCGATGCGGTTTTCACCACAAGTTTGCAAATGGCTGCCGTAAGGACATGACGATTTTTGAGTTTGGATACAGGTTCCGAAAAAATCGATAATCGAAAAAATCGATCATCGAAAAAATCAGCTTACAGAAGAATTGATCGCATTTCAACCAAATTTGACACCCTCTTAGAGTCTACCATTAGTGTTGTCCAGAAGTTTCATGACCACGGATCCCTAAACAGCGCGGAAAATCGATAAAACCCCAAAACAGATTCGATCAGGTTGCGCCTGTACGGCATGTCGGTTTTTAGCGAAAACCGACTGCATTTATGAGGAGGCCAATTTGAGTCAACATGTGAAGTTTCAACTCTAAGCAACCCACAATCAGAGTGCAAATCGACAATCGGTCAACCCATAAAAATATTTTTCCAGTTGGGTATTTCCTATAAAAGAGTATTTTAAGGCCACGCAATGCACGGGAAGAAGCAGGTCAGTGCGTGCAGTGGAGTGGAAGAAAACATTTGACCTAAAATTCTGGAATGAGTGCCGGGCCACTGAAATTCGAACATCAGCACGTCAGCAACTGAAGAACCCTAATACCGTTAACGTTACACATGCAGAACAGGCGACTGCGGAGGAGCACATAATAACTCCGGTATTATCATATAGCGTCTACTTCAAACTCTGCTTTGCACTCTTCTGCGTGCCGTGGCGATGAACAACCTGGCAGCACTACAAACGCTGCAAAAACATCCAGGCGACGCAACCTTAGCAGACGTTCTAAAAAAGCCTCACTGGCTAAGGGGAAACGGGGGCAGGATTCCATTGAGTGCGCCTTCTTGGGGAGAAGTGGCTGGTATCTACATAAAACTCTGCTTTGCACTCTTCTAAGTGCCGTGGCGCTGACCCACCCGGCTGCTTTGCTAAGCTTGCCAAAATACCATGGCGAAGCAACCTTAGCAGGCGTTCTAAAAAGCCTCTGTGGCAAAGAGTAAGCGGGAAGAAGAAACCGAGGTAGAGGCCTCTTTGAGGCTTTCCAGTCAATTTCAACGGAGGCAGTATGTTTTGTCACATGAAACGCTTGGTAAACGTAACTACCGTTTGTACTGCAAATCAGTTTACACATATTCGTTGAAAAGTAAAAGGAAACTACCTAAACGCTTGCAAGACAACAAAAAAGCGACTTCATCACAAGCGCCTTTGCGGTCTCAACAGAGCCCGCATCGAAAAGCTACTCGCAATGCAGCCGAATTCGACGGTCCTAGACTGAAAACCACACGCCATACAGCCGACGCCGCTGCAACTTCTGCTGCAAGGGCGTCGGAAAGTTTCGCGCAAATGCGCACAAGGCGGCAACGCGATGCAATTTCAACTTCCGCTGCTAGAGCTGTAGAACGACCTACTGAAAGGCTTGAAAGGTTGCAGACTGTTAACCAGCGCCGCCATGCACAGCGAGGGCACTGTAGCCCACCAAAGTAGTATTGGTTTAGGCTGGCGTTCAACTGTGAGCCAGTTTTGAGGCTTTCCGGTCGTAAAGACCTCCAAATAGGAACCATGTCAGTTGTCTGTGGGCATTGCAATGCCAAAAAAATGGCCTGGAGAGTCCGCAGGTTTGTGTTGTTCAGACGGTATGGTACAGTTGCCACCTTTTCATGAGCTACCTGCTCCGTTGAAAGCTCTGTTGGAGGGTTACAGTCCAGACTCCAAACATTTCCTCACAGAAATCAGACAGTGGAAAGGAAAAATGGATTGGAGTTTGCTGAGGACGGGCTTTTTGTGAGGGTGAATAAAGGCACACATCATCGCGCCTGCCGATACGAGAGCAGTCTGCATAAAATTGGCCGTATGAGAAGCACTGCTCCTCTAAGTGTACACCAGTGACAGACAGTGTTTGTCCTTGGGCCTTATTAATTGTCATTGAAAAACAGGGCTCGAATGGGAATTGGGATCTTCTGAAAGTGAAGGGTACATCGGCATCGGATGGATACAAATGCATCTTTGGGATAAGCACTTGCTCCCCTTTATCGCATTACTGTGAAGCATTGAACATCGCCAACTAATGTATAGTTACAAGTATCAATTGTCTCCCCTCACATCCCTATACCATATGTACAGAAATGAATATCCCCGACCAGATTACGGGCCCTTCGTGCAGCAAAAAATTAACGTCAAATGTCGATTCAACTTCCGACATTTACGGCGTCAATTCGTAACGGAGACAGATTTTCAATTTGAACTCAGGCTTCGGTATTTGGGCGGATTACATTCTAAAATTTCGGCCGTTCTTTACAATTTAACCAGAAGTTCCTACGCGGCCCAGTTAGAGGTGCCTTGCATAGAATGCCGTGTGACCCCGTCGTGACTCAAAAATCGATACAAACCTCCGTTTTGACCATGGCCTCATCAGTCCATTTCCCACTTCTTTAAACTTTGTTCTTTCTCCCAGGCCGGATCCAAGATCCGATTTTTCAATTTACGTAAATGTGTTATGCTAGAGCCCGATTTTTTTTATTTGTGACTGAATCTTTGTAAAAAAAGACGATTAACTCACAGGTGATACGTATTTTGGGGTTTTAAGTTGAATGTCTCGCCTGCACTACCCTGCCCAGTACATATAAGCTTTTCACCTCATTTTGGACTCTGTTCAGTTGACTTCGCGTTGTTAAACACTTTTGAGCTCTTTTATTTGAACTTGAAATCGGATCAATGTATGGTTTCCAAAATACCGGGTTAACAAAACAAGAGCAACAACAACCCCACCCAAGTAGTATGACCAGTCTCAATATTTCAGGAAACTGGGTTGGGTGTGAAAAAGTATTTCTTGTTAACATTCTGTTTTCATTCGTTTTTTCGAGTTACGTGTCCTTTTTTAAAGCTGATCGTTTTGTGTTCATTTTGTTTAGTTCTTTTTTCGTAACAGATATAATGTTTAGTATAGAGCTTAGAAAAACTTTGCAGTGTGAGAAGTAAGGCATGTAGCAACATCAGCACGGCAAAGGGCACTCCTTTAAAGGCAAGGAAGGGCAAAAATATTTTAAGTCAAGTGATAGCGATTGCTGTATGAGTCTTACGATTTTTGAATCAAGCACGGGCAACGCCGGGCCATGCTGTTAGTTTTATTATATTTATTTACTTTTAAATAAGCATGCAGATGGAAAGGTAAGTAATTATTTATATATTTACCCTTATCCATTGCTTAAACATTTATTTAGTTTCTAAAATGAATTATTTCTAATTGTTTGTCAATAAGTTTGAAGAATATTTTTGCCTATTTTTTGTGTTTATGATATTGTTCTGTTGGATTTGTACCAAAATATATTTCGTTTGCTGTTGATTTTTGTTTGTATTGTTTTCCCTTTTTTATATCAGCTGTTTCTTAGGGCTGACTCGAATTTTTTCAGTGAATATTTTTAAGTTACTTATGTAAGACAATGCGGTTAATGTAGACAATGTATTTTTTAGAACACAGGAAATAAGCGCACATCTTTTAACTTTCAAATCGACGCATTCACAAGGATATATATATTTAATAAAATCCTGTAAGTTCCACAGATTATTGAAGTATTTCTGTTAAGCTTGTAACATCTAGAACTTGACAAAGAGGGATTAAATGGGCATTTTCACAACAACTGACGACCTTCTTATCATGAAGAATTTGGGTAAATGATCTTACATTACACATTAGATGATAATTGGAAAAAAAAATTATGAAAGTGCAAATGAAAACACATTATCCGATATATTTCCCAAACATTATACTTTCATGAACGTTTTTCAAATTGTCATTTTATACACACACACACACACACACACACACACACACACACACACACACACACACACACATATATATATATATATATATATATATATATATATATATATATACCCAAGTATATGATTGGTGTATATGGAATGAATTCCAATAACCAACAATTACTATTCTTAAAAGAGTGCTCAATACAAAGTAGAGCAGATATAATTATTTATTTAAAAAAAAAAATTATAACATAAATATGTTATAAAATCACTACAAAAATAGCCATTTTGTTTCAACACCCTCGGTGTCTTATCAAGTGATCACTTGATAAGACACCGAGTCTGTTGAAACAAAATGGATATTTTTGTAGTGATTTTATAACATATTTATGTTATAAATTTTTTTTTTAAATAAATAATTATATATATATATATATATGATAACAAAACAAAGAAGGGCCGTATATGAATCTTACATGTTTCACTTATATTAAAGCTTCGCCAGAGATTGAGTGAAGACAAAGAGACAGAAACTCTGATATTTACAATTATGTTTGGATGAGTTCACATCGGTCAGACAGGTGTCACATGCATTAAAACCGTCGACATTTCTATGTGTATGTAAGTTTGTGAAGATTCTAAGTGAGCGTCGGATCGTAATATGTATTCGTAATTGTGTATGAGTGTCTAGTGGGAGTTAGGCTTGATGTCTTCACATTTGTGTGGTCAGCCGGTTCAGCGGGGTGTCACATGGTTCTAATTTATGACTGACTTCTTTAAGCATGTATTCTTTTAAAGACAGCTATAAGTTAGATTCTTTAACAACCGATTCAAAGAAAGATGGTGATACAATGTATTGTTGTAGGCGCGTGTTTATAGTTAGTAATAATGTTATTATTAAGTTTTCAATATATTTTCTCCTTAAAGCATTATGCTCTCTTTTATTTAGGGTGAATTTAGTGAAATCTATGTTATGTCCAGCATCGTTTCGATGCAAAACGAGCGTGTTAGATCGTTTGTCCAAACGCAAATTTCTCTTGTATTCGTAGATGTGGGCTTTTAGATCACGTGATATCTCCCTTACATAAATATTTTTACTTTGTAAACAATTTATTTGATAAATACCGGCATTTGAATTGCTTTTATTTTTTTTTTAAATCTCCAATTGTCTTGGAATTGGTGGTAACGACCCTAGTTTTAGGTATAACTAATTTGTGGGTTGAGTAAAATTGTGTTGGAGAGTAGGATTATGAATGTTAGACTGATATACGTTTTCTTTTCCTTTTTATCATCCTGTCAGATTCTGATTCCTATTTGATTTGCATTTGATCTTTAACTCATATATATATATATATATATATATATATATATATATATATAAGAAAAAGACAGAGAGTGAGTGAGAGAGAGGGATACGGATAGATGTAAATAGCTTTACTTTGAATGATAATTTCGTCAGTAAACATAACATGTCATGCGTCTCATACGTTAGTAAAGCTTTTGAAATAAAACTAAAGAAAAGAACGTCAGTCTCTGTTACAAGTTTATTGGTAATTGATTCTCCACCTGATTTGTCAATGTATAACCTCACAGATGCGTAAAAGCTTTATTTATTCCTTCCCTATCCGCTCATATTGACGAGCAGGTTTCAATAACGTACAGAAATAAAAAAACAAAAAAAAAAAAAAAAAACAAGTTGTGTTGAAATAATTGTACCCGAATTTGTATTTTTATTGCCAATTGAGCACAAAAAAGCAGAATAAAAATTGACCGCTTACGCCCCTGCCATTCATGGTTACTCATATCGGAGTAATGATTCTTTTGCTCTGGATAAAGTTTCTAGAACCAATAATTTGGTGATTATTTCATCTATGTCTTGAGCGAAACAGTTTGGGGAAGAAAATTAGAGAGTGGACATATGTAGGTGTACTGAATCGATAAAAATGTCGCTTATTGTTATTCAATATATAAATATCAGCAAGAGACAGGCACGAAAATGTTATTGCGGTAATAATGGTCTTACAGAAGAGTAAATACAAACAAGCAAGTGAAGAAAACACACAAACTTACAAAAGAAGACATATAAACAAGCATACATAGAGATAATAATTTATCCCACGTAAATTTTTCTAACATCTAAATATGCACATACGCAGTTATTTCCGATTAATCGATTCCATCGTAGACATCAGCTTCTATACAAATAACATATGAAAAAGAAACAGCTCGGATATACCATATCTATTTAATAAACACTTTCTTTAGTTGATATACAAAAAACATATATAGACAACTTCCGGCAAACTAACTTGTATAGAGAAAGAACTATTACCCTTTTATCAAATAACTCGTTCTACTGTATACACAAGCAAGTTCTTTGTTTTTTTTAGACATCTTTTCTGTTATAGAAATGCACAAAAATTACTGATAATAAAATACTTTAGATATCCTAGGGGTGAACACAAGTCTATGTAGCAGACACTTCCTCCTTTTTGATGAATTCGAATGTATATCTTCAGAGACTCACAAAAGGTTACATAAAGAGAGAATAAATTACATAGGTTGGACTAGATTTATAAACGCTAATAAATATACGTATGCTATTTAATAAGTGTTACATATGCTAACTCACTTTTGAAAAATCTATTCCATCATCTATATATAAATTACGAAAAAATCTTTCAGTTATATCACTAGGATTAATACAAGATTACATACTAGAACCAACCACTTCTGAAAAATGATGGCTTAGCAATTACACATTCTTAAACAGGAAAAATATAACGCATATCAAAATGAAAATGCAGACTGAGTTATTTAATGGAGTTCGAGCTGAAAGAAAAATCTTAGATTTTCAAGATAGGAACAGCTTATCCACATGCAACATTAACATTATTCAGTTATCTAATCTACCGTTTCAGAATTTAGCAACCGATTCTATCTCTCCTGTGTGGGCCTATACAACAATAGCAGATGCTGCATTGCCATCATCAGCTGAGACATAACTCTTTGGGCATAGATCCCCGGTCTTTTAAGACCGACGGATGCCACGTTACTGAAGGAAAATAACATGAAAACAAATCAACAAAAACTAGTCAGCTTATCCCAACAGCTGAATAAAAATTGATGGGAAAAATTAACGATATAAAATAGGCAGACAATGATAGGTATTTGGGATATAAGAAGTCGGAGAGGAAAATTAGGTTATTGGGTTTTTACTTTACCGTACAATTAACCTGGTTGGTAATCGCCAATAGTCTTATTGATTTTGAAGAATTCCGATCTCAGCGTTATTTGATATAATTAGTTTTTCGTCAACTAAAACACATAAAACAAACATTTTTCTAACTACATCATTGATAACCAAATAAAATTATTCTTACAAAAACACATGACACCAGTAACAAAAATACGACACAAGAAAACATCAACTTATTTTACGGTAACTAGATGCACAATAATTTATAAGCAGAACGAATTCGTTATAAATCATTAAACACCATATTTCTGCTGTAATTCCCCCAAACCGTGTAAAACGTATAATATATTACGGAAAATGGAAAACAGCAAACGTTGTAGTTAATAATCAAAATAATCCCACCAAATCAAATCTGACGATGATCAATATAGTGTATCAATTTCCCTATGTTTCTTGTCATAAATCAAGTACCTATATTAGACATACGACCACCTCCTCGAGAAGGGCACCTCACATGTCACTTATCGGACCAAAGTGCCATTAAAAACATCTATATACACTTAATATACAAAAACCCTTAAGAAAAGAGTCCTTTGTCAATCAAATTTCTGAAAATATCTCAATATAAGTGAAGTCCTGTACATCAAGCAGTTCTTCCTCACCATTAAACTTGTCTTGTTTAACAATGGTAATGGAGTGCTGAAAGTCTTTTAAAAATAGAAAGTCGTCAACTCGAATTTCAGCCAAGCCCAACACACGACATCTCAGAATTAACGATCCTTGTATAATTTACGAATAGTACATCTCACCCACTTGAAAATAGCTAAATAGGTGGTCGAACGCGCTTGGGACAATTGACGATATGGACAATTTTTGCACTCGTTCACACAATTATACTTGTCCGTAATATTCAAGTGTATATATATATATATATATATATATATATATATATATATATATATATATATATATATAAATATGATTCCATCGCTACATAAGAGTTCTCATGTTTCAAGACATGATCCGAAAACTTATTGGAATTAAATTGAATTAAAGTACCAAGCTCTGTTCCATCTTCAAGCGAAATTTTTTTTGAATAACTAATTCTTGAAGTTTACGCGTTTTTATAAGTATATTCATTATTAAAATTACTATAGTAACGGCTAGATCAATTATTTAAAAAAAGGGGTTAATAATTTGTATCAATATCTCAGTTACATTCAAATAGTTCAATTCAGTGTAAGGTTAGGGTATCTAAATTCAAAGCGGAAGATGGCATCGTCTAGTCTCGTTAAGTGTCTATGGAGATTAATTTATTTTTTATTTTATTATTATTTTTTTTTCCTGAAAGGGTTTTGTGTATATAAAAAACTGTCATAATTCCCTAACATTTGTTTTTTTGAAGAGTTCATAATGTTTTTTTTTTTATTGGGTAGGGCTCTTAAACTTTTTATTTAGACTATGGAGTTTAAAATTTGTATTTATTATTTTATTGTTTGTTTGTTTTTTATGCTAATTATCCAATGCAAAAATTTGATGATGTCGGCAAAAAAAACGTTAACTCATGTCTATTGTTTAATAATTTTTCATTATTTAGAAACTTAATAATGTGTAGTTTTTCATGTAGGTATGAAGGGCATGAGTCATCCCAAGTTTTACAAGTTCTAGTTTTGTTTATAATTTTCCATTTTACTTTTGGTGTTTTATTCATTTCTTTCAAATGCCAAAAATATTTAGAGATGTCTTATTTCTTTTATTAATATTGTTGAAGGAGCACTTATGCTGACTTCACCTGGTTTTAAATTCATTCTTCGTAGACCCAATGTATATCATATTAGTATTAGGACTCTCAATGGATATATTACATTGGTATATACACGGCATATATTTTTCAATGGACAGTTTTCTGGGTTTCTACAATCACATAATTTTTCATTATGTTTGTCTAATTTAAGTGTAGGGATTTTAAAATACTATTCTGGCATGGGGGTTTATTCAGGAATTTATTATTGTGTTTTTTATTATGCTTTCTAGATTTTCAGTGAACTGTAACTTAATTTTAGGGTGTTTTTATTAAATATTTTACTAAGTCTACTATTTGTAGGAAAGTGTTTTTCAAATAAAGCTAGGAATCTATGTCCTAGCTTAATACTGACCATTTGGTTGAACGGAGGGATATACGAAATGATTTATATATATATATATATATATATATATATATATATATATATATATATATCCTAGCATGTTTGCTTAAATAATCTGGACATGTGTTTATTTTTATTTTAATCCTCTCGAATTCTCTATTTGACTTCTTAATGTTGATATTAAATTCATTAAGAACGGAGCCGTAGTTTTTTAATTTCTTTCAATTTCTCAAGTACTTTCAATATTATCCGTGATCATAAACCTGACTTCCCTCTTCGTCCTATCACATCTGAAATCCTCTTTCCGGTTTATCAATTAATCAAACTCATTAACCAACTCATTACACCATATACCAAATAAATACAGTATTTAATCGACCCACAGAATCATCTAAACTATTAAAACGCAAAAACATGATAAAGGAAACACATCCTAACTTGTTGTTGATAGTTTATTTGCCACTGTCTCGGTTAGAGAACGTTTGATATAATGACAAAGAATGTTTACAACAATCCATCTGTCCCTCCACTAAATATTAAACATAATATATTACGGAAACTAATTTCGATTTGTAACACCGAGGTGTGACGTCGTCCCCTGGTCGCAGCGCCAACCGTGTCGTTGTATCCCAGTCTACCACGGCACCAACGGTGACGTCCTACTTTGATTCCCAGTCTGCCTACCCACATTGTGATTTAATCTAGTCGGAGGAAATCAATCAGTCATCGGGGCCGTACTGCAAACCGAGTCCAACGGGGGTGATACCACAAAAATACGCATAAAAGGCAATAAAATGAAAACTCAAAAGTTCAAAGTATCAAAGAAAAAGGTAACAAACTTTATGTCTAGTTGTTCGATACATAGGACTGCATCTATCTCCCGACCAGTTCTATGGATTGTGGCACGTCGTTTTCCGCTAGGCAAGTTTTAACACTTCAAGTCGTCTGCTCTCTAAGAAATTGGTGTTTCGGTGGGTCTTTGGACGAAAGTCGAAAGAAAAACTTATTTCGGAGATCTGGATCTAAGTCGCTCTTCAGAATAATTGTTCTTGGTTTGAAGATGTGGGTCTGGAAAATGTGCGGGAATCTGGGTCAGCTATCTGCGAGGCGTGCCTTAACCGAAGACTGCTGGAACTCGACTCTCGGAAATGCTCGTTGTGGCTTCGTTTATATGGGCGCCGACCAAAACCGGGGTGGGTTTGTCGGCGCTGGGGGGTTCCTCGATAATTCTAAATACATATCCACCTCTCTGGTCAGGAATTTCCACCTTTTTCCATTTTTGGGAAACTTTCCTCACTCCCACCTTCTCATCATACTTCAGAGGGGCGTGAACTGCCCTCCCCACATCTTCGTGGCAACCTCTCTTACTCATCCTCCAGATGGGCGGCAACAGCCTCCCTCGTGCATCACGTGATCACCACTCGACTAATGATGTCTCAGTCGGGCGTGGACGAATCTGCGGCTTGTTTCAGAAAAAAAAATCTTGCTTAAAAAAAAAATTATCTCTCTTTTTCTTTCCTTTTTCTTCCCCTTAATGGTTTATCATTTCTCCAGCCGCGAACGGGACAATATGACAATGGCGGTCATAAATCTTGTTCTACACGTGGTTTACTTCAAGTATTTTATCGCTAATTATCAGAATGTGTGGCCTTCTCGACATGGTCTCAAAAAAGCACATCTCCAAAGCCCCAGTCGGTCTGTCGCCTCGAAGAAAGAAAGAAAAAAAATATTTTCTTTCGGCACAATTCCCGATAACAAAATTTTATTATCGCAGGCCAAGGATGCTCGTGGGTGGTTTTTTTAATTTTCCATATCTGTCTAAGTCTTTTTAGTTGTATGGTTTTCGCCACTTAACGAAATAACATTTTCATTTGAATTTTTCTTTCTCTTTCTCTGGCCAGCCGGCCCGTAGCCGACAATAAGATGTCTTCCGTACCAATAGTTTGTTTTCATATCTTTAGATAACACAGCCGATGCAAAAACATATCTGATTCTTTCCTTCCTTCCTTCCTTTTCTTTTTACTCAGAATTTCCCTGTCATTGTAATGACACTCTTTCGCCATTTGTTACTTATCAAAATATCCTTTTATCCATTGTCTCTTAGCTGTGTGTGTGTTCTTGCTTAATACTCACGATTTGGTTCTTAGTCTCTCTTTCCTTTTCTCTTTCTGCCTCGTTAAATGGTGCCACATATGTTCCCTTCTATGACCATCAAAATAATATCTACGTACAACGTGATGGAGATTCCATGAGTTCAGTTCTTTTGGAACAAGAAAGTAAATATATATGTTAGTATCACGACGACAAGTCCCCATCATAATTCAAGGAGACTTGCAATACATATATGTTGGCGTGAAGCTCTTTCACACAGCATTTAAAGAAACATTCCTGTCTCCATTCACAATTTAGAAAAAAATTAATTGACAATACAAGTATACACCACTATGAAAATAGCAAACAAAACTTCAAATTCTTGTATGAGAAAAATACAACCAACACTAAATAATATTAGTTATGAGAATAGCAATAATTTATCATCATGAAACTTTATAATATGCAGCTTTTCTAGTAATCACAGGGGACAGGGGTCATATAAACCAAAGAAATGAATTAAGAGTTCTGTTTAGGTATTGTATAAATTCTACTTTAATATATAGTTAAAAGAATTATATATATATATATATATATATATATATATATATGGGGGGGTCACGTATGTGTGTGTGCAGGTGTTTGTGTCTTAGTGAATATGCAATATCCCGCGTCGTGCTATCGACGCGAAGTTTCATGTACCCATACAATCTTCGTTTTTATCATAACCATCTCTCTCTCTCTCTCTCTCTCTCTCTCTATATATATATATATATATATATATATATATATATATATACAGGGATCTAATTTATTGAAAGAGTTGTACTTTTGTTAAATAACCATCTGTTCATCAAAATTATATTAGAATAGAATTATTTTTGTTTAAATCTCTTAAACTGATTAATTATGCATTGTGAGACCGGAAACTACCTGCACAATAGGCTATTCCAGGCCTATATTAAGTAGGCGACATAGCACTCTACAGAGAGTGACGGAGAGTGTTTTTGACCTTTTGCTTGAAATATTTGGAATTTTTGGACTAACGACGAACCTTTTTTTCTCCTAACGATTTGTTTATTTTCAGTGCTTCAAGGACCTTTTTGACGAACTTCTGAGGATTTTTCTGATAAGTTATTCTTTAAGTTTTATTTTTTTGATTTTATTCTTCTATTTCTTTTTGTTTGCTTTATTTTTTGGGCTTCGGCTCTCATAATTTTTTTATTTTAGTCCGGTTTGACAAAGTCTTACCGGACGATTTCTTTTTTATTGTTTATATTTTTCTAGTTGTTTCTGTAAAAAAAAAAAGAAAGTCAGCACAGTTTTTGAAAAAAGAAAAAGAAAACTTTATTTTTTCCTATTTTATTAGCGACTTCGGTCGCATTCTCTCGTCTTTTTTTTGGTTTAACTAGTTTGTTTTTTCTTTTGCTTTTTTATTTTCTTTAGCGGCTTCGGCCGCAAACCTTTATTTTTTTTCCTGGTTGTAAACCAGACTTTTTCTTTTTCTTTTTTGTCTTGAATTTTTTAAAAGGAGTTTCTGTTTTTTTGTTTTTTTTTCGGCTGCCTTTGGGCGCCATTTAGATTTTTTTCCTGTTTAATTTTTGTTTGTCTTTTTTTCCCAGTTTATTTATCTTTCAAAAAGTTTATTGTCTTTTTTTAAATTTACTGGTACATCCAGGCTTATTTTTTATTTGTATAATTTCTTTCCCAACCCCACCAAACTCCTTTTCTGGCGATAATTTTAAAAGACCCGCAGGTGGTAGTTTCCACGTTTCTCAATATGGCCGACGGTGCCAGTCGGGCCAATATTAAAAAGGACCTTTTTGGGTCGGCGGCTAAAGCCAACCCCCCTGACAATGCGGCCAAGAAGCGGGCTGATGGTAGCCCGAAATCTGACCGAGTTACTAGCTCCAAGAAAGGAGAAGCTAATGTCGAAGTGCCAAAGGAGGCACAAAGTAAGACAGCCGAGGAATTGCCCTCTTGCTGGAAGTCCCCACCAAGTTGTATTCTGAACATGGCGGATTTCCTGGATAAGGCGAAAGGTTACGCCCATCTTGTAAATAAAGATGGGTTCGTCGATGTTGTCCAGGAGCTCGATGTGTTCAAAAAGAGAATGGTGACCGTTTTTGTGGTGGACAAAAAAAACCAAAAAGATTTGTCGCTCCATTAAAGACACAGTGATTAAATCACTTTTGTCCCTGGGGATAAAACCCCAAACAGTAATTAAGGGTACAGGGTACTTCATGTGGGACATTCTGCTGCCCACACCAGAAGATTGCCTGGCCATGGCAAAGAAAGAATTGATCACGAAATATCTAATACTAAGAACAGAGTACGAAGGCCGAAGACGGACCAGGGTGGCCGTGTTCGAGGTTCCTCCTCAAATTTCGGGAGAGCTCTTGGCTGCATTTTTATGCAGTACGGCCAAATTTTAGGGGCTCTCTCCGACAATTTGAACGGGGGATGGACTTTTGATATTATGCTGGATCAAGAGGCCTTCAAGTCCGTCCTCAACTGTTTGGTGTTTGGTGACCGGAAAATGCCGGTCATAGTGACCGGTAGGAGACCAACTTGCTGGAGGTGTGGAGAGACTGGTCACCTTTCCTCCTCCTGCCCAGGGAAGAAGGCCCCTGGAGTTCCGGTCACAGGCGACCAAAATACCCCCTTGGCCGACAAAGTAAAATCCGCGGCGCCTGTAGTGGGCCTAGCTGCGGGGCGGACCGTTAGGGAAAATCCCTCGGTTGGGTCCAGACCCACATTACCCCCGAAACCAACGCCTGCCACAAGTGTGGTTAAGGATAAGGATGAGGGGGAATGGCGCATCGTGGTTAGGGGCAAGGGGAAGACCCAAACAGCGGTCCCTGAGTCCCAACATGACCCCGGGGACATTGTCACCTACAGCCCCATTCACTCTACCAGCTCTGAGGGCGACGCCTCGGCGTCTTATGCTGAAACAGCAACTGAGACACAAAAAATGAATGAACCAAGCTGGCGTAAAATTTTGGACCTTAAAATATTAAAAGAGAAAGTGGAGGCCAAGCGGGTTAAAAATAAAAAATCGCTGGGGTCACCGGGCCCCCTATCCTCTGCCCCGTCTTCCCCTCCATCAAATTTCACTAAACCACCTCCGCCTAAATCTCTGACAAACTCTCCCATGAAATCTCTTCGTTCCTCCAAACCTTCACCCGTAAAAACACCTTCTGGCATGACACCTTCTACAACACCGAGAGACACACCTATGCATACACCCTCTCACTCTCCTCAGAAAAAAAGAAACCGAAGTCCTGACACACAATCTGCTACGGATAAGAAAAAAAAGAAAATTAAACCTCCTTATCTCCCAGGGGAAGACGTCTGCCGCGTATCCCGGGAGCAGGCTGACAGGGTCTTCGGGCAAACAAAAAACCCGATGCCCTTAAAAGTTCTCTGGAACTTCCGGCATATCAAGGGCGTAGATGTGGAGGTGCCGCAAAATTTTAAGGCCCTGAATCAGCTAACCGTGGTGAGAACTGGCCCGGGTACGCGGGAGATATGGGGCATGATAGAGGAGGCTAAGGCCTCCTTGAAAGTGGTGCCCCCAGCAGTAGTTCTCATTGAGGAAAACTTAGATGAATCAAAGAAGTGTAAAGGGAGTGTCCCTCTTTATGTTCACCCATCCCTTTATAGGGCTCTTAAGTTAACCTATCCCGCGGACATCGGTGGCTTGTCTCAGAGTGATACGCTCGATACTGAGATGATGTCAGGTTCGATGGGACAAGCTGTCGGTGTCCTCACCCCAGCCATGTTCTATCCTGAAGGACAACCCTAATCGGCTTCACGATGGCTCTCTGGTTAGCCAGTTTAAATGTCCGGGGCCTGAGGTCCGAGTCTCGCAGGGCGAGGCTCACTCGTGACCTTCAGCGCCTCGGGGTGAATGTATGTTGTATACAAGAGACCCGGTTTTCTTCTCATGATCGTGAGGACATACTGTATAAGGGGTTTGCCCTTTATTCAGCCTGTTTTGATGGTCGTTCGAGGGGTGTCTCTTGGCTAGTGAGCAGGTCTTTGAAGGCTGCTTGTACCCTTGTCTTCGCGGATCCGGCGGGCAGACTTTGCGTGCTGGATGTTACCATAAAGGATAAGGTTCTACGTCTCATTGGGGTTTATGCGCCCAATACCCATTCCGAGCGGCCTGCTTTGTTTTGGCAGATCGCGCCGTTCTTGACGACGTCTCGTCGGATAGTTTTAGCGGGGGATTGGAATGCCGTCCTTGACCCCGATATAGATCGTATAGGGCATAAACAAGGTACTAACAACCCGGATGTGAAACCATTTCGGGATTTTATCGATGGGTTTGATCTTGTCGATAAGTTCCGGAATGAACACCCTCGGGAGGTAGCATGGACTTGGACAACTAGTGGCAACTCGGCTCCTGGGACGCTTGCGAGCTACCTGGACCGAGTCTTAGTTAGGAGAGTCGATGTACGGCTCTTAGGGTGTCCAAGTTTCCATTATATAGTTTATACGGATCATAGGCTTGTCCGGGTCCGTGTAAACTTAGATAAGCCTAAGGTTAGATTGGCTGGTTACTGGAAATTGAACTGTTCACTATTTGGTGATCAGGGTTTCCGGGACCAGCTGTTACTAACCATCCAAAGGGAATTGACGGGAGCGGTTGTGGGAAACGCCTGGTGGGGAAATCTAAAATCTAAAATTCGAACGTTTGCTGCCGATTTTAGTCGTCGACTCAATCTAGATAGATTAGCGGCGCAAACTGCTTTAGAAGATAAAGTCGATCGGGCTGTGAAATCCCGTGTTAGTGGGGACATAGCTTTAGCTAAGGCAGAGTTGTCCTTGCTTATCAAGAAGGATCAAGCTCTGGTAGTTATGGCTAGGTTAAAAAGAATGTCTTCTGAGGCAACGAATATGGCCGCTGAACTGCGTGCAGAGGAAAATCGAAACGCGTCTAGGCGACATATAGCGTGCGTCACGTTGCCGGATAAGCGGACCGTGACTACAAACGCGGGCATATGTGAGGTTTTTCGGGATTACTTTCAGGATCTTTTCACCAGGGAGCCCGGTCTGAGCTCTGCTCAGTTCGACGCCTATTTAGCTGACTTTCCCTGCCTCTCGGCAGCTGAAGCGGCTAGGTGCGAGGGTCCCATAACAGAGTCGGAGATCTGGGAAGCGTTGAAGCAGGTTGGCCTGGATAAGTCTCCGGGACTAGATGGTCTTCCCTACGAAGTTTACTTGAGGTTGTCGCACGTTTTTGTTCCTTTGCTGGAACTGATTTACAACCACTGTATGAAGCAGGGGTCTTTACCCCAACGCTTCACCAGGGGTGTGATCAAGTTGCTGCGTAAGGACAAGAACGGTGGGGATGGGTTAGGGAACTTTCGACCTTTAACGATGTTAAATACGGACTTAAAGATTTTGGCGAAGATCTTAGCCAACCGTTTGCAGCTTGTCCTGTCTAGTCTGATTGGCCCTGAACAGACTTGTGCTGTGAAGGGTAGGACTATTCAGTATGATCTTCATATGGTACGCTTGATCTTAGAACAAGTCGACAGTGAAGCCGCGCTGATCAATTTAGATCAGTCCAAGGCCTTCGATAGGGTTGACCATCGATTTTTGGAGGCTGTCCTTTCGGCGGCCGGTTTCAGAGCCGACTTTCGCTCCTGGATCCGACTTTTGTATGCGATCCCCGGTGCCCTGGTGGAAGTGAA
Source organism: Acanthosepion lycidas (assembly GCA_963932145.1). Classification (NCBI taxonomy): domain Eukaryota; kingdom Metazoa; phylum Mollusca; class Cephalopoda; order Sepiida; family Sepiidae; genus Acanthosepion; species Acanthosepion lycidas. The sequence goes on along the minus strand of OZ010574.1, from coordinate 125,420,043 downwards.
TGGGGTAAGATCGAAGCCTTTCGTATTGTCTCGCTCCATTCGTCAAGGTTGTCCGCTCTCGCCTCTGCTTTACGTTCTTGCGTTGGAACCTTTCCTTCGCAAGTTAAAGGCGAATCCGGTCCTGCGCGGAATTTCCCTGCCTGGGGCTTCCACCTCAGCCAGGTATTCTGCCTATGCTGACGACGTTTCGGTTCTTGTGTCGAGCAGAGCCGAGATTGATTGACGTAGTCAGCAAAGAGATCAGTGGGTATGAGATAGTGACAGGGGCCAAGATCAACCGCGATAAGTCTGTGGGCTTGCGGTTGGGTGCGTGGAAGGGAGTTTCTCTTCCCGGACCTTTCCTCTGGACGGATGGGCCGATCAAGATACTCGGCGTCTGGTTCGGTCCTGATCTCCAGTTGGAAATGAATTGGTCGGAGGTGCAAGGGAAGGCCGAGATCGCGGTTAATCTGTGGTCTCGGAGTAGACTTTCCCTGAAGGGAAGGGCGGAGGTATGTGTTTCACACATATATCCGATCCTCCTTTCCCGACTGTCTGTGCTTCCACTCCCGTATGCCAGACTAATGTCATTAGTCCGGACCTTGTTCTCTTTCTTGTGGAGAGACAAGTCCCCTATGGTATGTCGCGAGATCTGTTGCCTTCATCTCTCTGAGGGCGGTCTGGGTATGCCTAGCATTGAGATTCGTCAATATATGCTTCGCATTACCTTTCTAGACCGAATGTGTCGCGGATTGGATGAGGTGGGCACCTTTTGGAAAGAAGATGCCCGAAAACATTTCCCATCCCTGAGAAGTGTGCACTCGTGCGAGGAGGAGGCCGGCCGTAGACCTCGTGCCGAGTGCTCCTTCTACCGCGAATGTCGTAGTGCTTTGAAGCTCCTCTTACGGACGACGGATGGCCTCTCCGACGCCCAGGCGTTGTCTCGTAAGGCATTGTATCAATTGTTAGTTAGGGGGTCCGTTCAAGATGATCTGATCGACGAGCTCGGTCTTACGAAGCAGAAGGCTCGCTCGATATGGCATTGGGCGCCTGGGTTGAAATGTCTCAATAATGATGAGGCATCACTCACCTGGCTGATGATTCGTGGGGCCCTCTGGGTTGGCAAAAGACTTTGTTCAGCAGGCTTGGAGAAATATCCAAACTGTCGTCGCTGTATTGGGGAAGTCGAGACCATTGGTCACGCCTTTTTTCAGTGCAAGACGGTAGTGTCGTTGTGCAAGTTTGTTGAAGGCCTCATGGTTCGCATGCTGCAGGGAAAGTTCTTTCTCCTGGAAGCCAGTTCTGTTTGTAGCAATGTGGTGCCGCAATTGACGAAGGCTGGACACTATGTGTTCTGTTGCTTACTAGGGATTATGAGAGTCGTGATTTGGACGACGCGTCAGAAGGGATTCTATGGGGGCGAGAAGTTCACCTCTTCCCAACTGATCTTGTTCTTTAAGCATCAGCTTAAAGTCAAGATTAGGACGGAAAGGCGGCGGCTCCCTTCATCGGAATTTGGCAAAAGGTGGGTGAATCTTGCGCGAATGTGTAGAGTGAAAGGGGCTGACCTAGAGTGGCACTTGGATGTCGGTTAGGTACAGAACTTTGTCCTAACAGGGTTGAACATAGGCAACCCACCCAGATTTTAGGTTAGACTAGGTTTTGTATTTTGAAGCTTTAGTTTTCCCTTTTTTCTAGTAAACTTAGCTAGGGTATGCATGCGCATTGGTCCCTTTTATTTCTGTCCCTATTTTTTCTTTTGTTTAATTCCCCATCCCCTCCCTCGTTAGGTGGTCAGTGATATCAGTTCTCTGGTGGATGCGGGGCGCCTTTCGTTTCGTGTGTGTGGTTTTTTGTATTTGTTGTTGTGTATGAATGTGTGTGTGTCTGTGTGAATGCTTGGAGAAATGAATGTTTTTTCTTATTTTCTTAGTCCCGCATTGATTTCGTCTAGTTAACCGATGTTTCTGCCACATTTATGGTTTGTGGGAGGTTTTATTACTAACACAGTTTTGTTTAGTTTTATTGTAAATATTTCAGTCATATTGTAAATACTCATTTGGGGATCATTTTAAAAGTTGTTGATTTTTTGCCCTCCCCCCACGACAAAATTGTACATAAGGGGTCTAGTTAGGACATCAACGAGAATTTGAGGTATTATGGTGGACGTAGTAAGAAAGGTAGGAGTGAATGTGTTGTTTTGGTGATTGGAATATTGTTGGCGCGTTTGGGTCAGTGTCTGCGACTAGCTAAGTTTAGATTTAAGACAGATGAAGACCGTCCTTCCCCATCCCCCTTTTAGGCCTTGTGCCGCATTTTGTATTTATCATACAAATAAATATTGAGTGATAGAGAGTGACAGTGAGAGTCTCGTACGACTACCAGTGTCGGACACTAACTTATAGTAAGCTCTGCTTACACTATGTCTGTAACCTGTTGTTAATATATCTTTCTTACATCTAATCCGTGTTCCTTGTTTTACTTCTGTGGATCCAACTTTGGCACCCACATCATTATGGAATAACATAATATTGTCTTCATTCATTTTAAGTTCCTTAAATTTCATATACCTTTTCACCTGTTGTTCGCTGATAGAAAATTTAGTGGTGTGAACATTTCGTTCTATCTTTTATTTTAATTTATTTTAATCGTTTTCACGCGTTCCCAACTTTTACGTCCAGTAAACTTTCTTTTTGCCGGAATTTAGATCGTGGTAGATACCATACTAACGCGTTGTTCTTCATATATATGCTGTATATAATGTTCATTTAATTTCAAATCATTTGTGTATTTTAAAAACTTTAAATGTAAATCATGTTCTTTTTACTTCCATCCCCACTTAACCTGGAAATATAATATGAAAATATTAGAATTTCATTGAGAACATATATATTGTTTGGGCGATTATTGTATGAATGTAACTTACAAATACTTTGTCATGTTAAAAGCCAAAAAAGTTTGACTGGGTCAATGAATTTGTCTAGATAATTTAAGGTTTGGATAACTGAAAACTAGCATTTCCGCTTTTCCCTATTTGGTCTTGTGCTATATTGCATATTACAACAAAATAAGAAGCACTGTATTTTAGTGTTTGTTAGCTGTGATGCAGATGGTGGTATAAATGATGCGGATGAATGAAGTTCACAAAGATTTGTCTCTTTCTTCATATCATTTGTTTGCGTTATTTAAACATCACTTGATGGTCAAGATCAAGGTGCAGGACAAGAAGCACTTTTTAACGGACTTGGATGAAAGTTGGATGAATGTTGCACGCATAGTACGGATGAATTGAGCTAACCTTGAGGGACATCTTTAGATAGTTAAAGGATTTGATTTTCTATGAAATATGTGTCTACCCTGACCTTGCTGACTCAGCCCGGTCCATCATGGCCCAGACCAGATTTACCCTGACTAGCCTAGATTAGAATATGATTATTTTTGTTTTAGTTTCTCCAACCGATTAAATCCTTCTTTTTCTTCTTGTTCCATATCTCGTCAAGACGTTGGCGATCATGGCTTTCCACAATTTCTTGTCCTTCGTAGTTCTTAATAAATTTTGCCTTTTCTTATTTCTCCAAAACCTTGTTCCACCATCCATTTACTCAATATCACTAAGTATGTTTTGCGTTGTTTTCCTCCGTCATTCTTGCTTTCAATCTGCCCTGTGTGTATAAGATTTTCCAAGCCCTCATTCCTCATTATGTGCCCTAGAAATTTCAATTGTCTCTTCCAGTTTCTTTTTGGTTTCCATTTTCTCTAAAACTTTATTCCCATATTCGGTCAGTGGTTCATTCTGTAGAACAATATTTCTGTTGCTTTAAGTCTTTTCTGCATTTGAAAGGAGATTGTCAGTTCAATACTGATCGGAACATTTTTATTAGACGTTACCACTTTTTTTTACTACTATTATCTTGTGGAGAGACCGATATTAACGCATTTTTTTCTGAATTCGTTTTGATATATTTCTTTTTGTTTCAAATATTGGTGAATATTTAAAGGCTCTAAATATAAATTATTCTTTTATTTATTATCTTACCTACTTGAATAGTAAATATGAGTTGTATATGGACTGTCAGTTAGAATTTCATTGGGAACATTTCTTGTTTTGGGGATTATTTTATGAAAGTGATTATCCAAAGTGGAATTTATAATGAAAGGAAGACTGAAGTTTGGCTCAGGGAATATCACAAGTTAAATTAAAGATAGAATACCGTATATACTCGTGTATAAGACAACTTCATGTATAGTGCAAACTCTGAATATTTTAGAATGAATTTTAACCCCTGCAGAAAAAAAAATATTTGTGTATATTGCAACAGATCCCAGAAAATATATGGCTTTTGAACTTTTCCAAAATTACCTGTGTATAGCGTGTCCTTTATTTGTGGGGTGAAACAAATGATCATAAAAACATGCACTATAATCGAGTACATACACACACACACATATATATATATATATATATATAAATATATATATATATATATGTATGTATGTATATATATACATATATATATATAAGACACGTAATATATTTGATATACACGAATATATATATATATACATTTATTCATACTTCTTTCATTAAATAATATAGACAAGTGTTGTCTATTTTATGTAAATTCTTTTCATAAGATCTGATAAGCTTAATAACATTATCATTAAACGAAGAAAGAAAATGACAATATTGATACATATTTTTTAATCCAATCTAAGCTTTCGGCTTACATAAGCCATTATCAAAGATAACAATTACTGTACAATATATTAAGCAATACATGGACAAGAATGTGATGATAGTCTGTTTCTGTTTACATGGATGATTTCCAAGCAACGATAAACACGTGCATATAAGACGCTGGGAGCGAAAATCGCACCGCAGCTCATGACGTCACGCATGACCACGCGAGAGTGAATTCGAGAAGTATTAAGTATAGGAAGCCATGGTATAACCAGTGACTTCTGCTACCAATTATAGACATTTAAGGATATTTGTGGAGATTTCATAGTTTATTTTGTTTAGGTTAGGTTTCAACTGTTTTATGTATTAGATATATAATGGATAGTGGCTCGGATTGGGGAATCAGAGAGCCGATTTCGAATTCCAGTCGAGTCCATTATATTCACTTACGTGCTAATACCCTTGGGAAAGGTATGATTCCTCTTCGTCTCCCCCTAGCTATGGGTAAATGGCAAGGCATACCGGGTTCTATGGCTTTGGATGGCAACTTGCCTACCGCAGGAAAAATTGGCAACCTACTGTGGAAAAAACAACTGTTTTGAAAGATACATGATCGCCTATCACGCATGACGAATAACTGACTAACTGAACCAACGGATATTTTCATCACTGATGCGGTAAGAGGAGAACTGCCTACTACCCTACGGAGAAAATTTCACCACTCACAACAGTCAATTATTTCTTTTGACATAGATCTGCTTCAGCACTGAGTGTTCATATTTTGGACTAACTGAAGCAGGTATTGTGATTCCAACGTTCAGCTAATTAAATGAGACTTAGGAAGCTTTTAAATTTATATACTTATTGATCTTTTTCAGAGTGAAAGCTACTCTGTGTTCTATCCTAATTAGAAATGCTCATTTTCATGCTAGATCTACTTACCAAAAGAAATGTACAGTGTATGACCAACGATTTCTTCTATTATCTCATTCTTATTGCTCGCTGTCTCTTTATCTCTCTCTATGTCTATCGTCATTTACTTCCTTCTATAAGTATTTGGTTTTATAGATTTTGCTCTAATATGCAATCATTTTATTTTGTACATAATCGAAATAATTGAAAATTTTAAACGTTTATTGACACCAATGAAGGATGTTTTCCCATTTCCTCTCTAATTCTAAAATTAGAACATCATTTCATTGCAATTGAAGAGTGTTAGTTATATTACGCCTGAATATTTTAAAATATAAAACGTTTTAAAAACTCAAAATTTCAAGAAAATGATGTAGATATTTCGTAAACTATATTCCTGTCTTATTCAAAATAAATGGAAATTAACATTTCTGTTGGTTAATCATGCTTTGTAAAATCGCAACTACGTAAAACAACAATGTGGATTTGCGTGTGTTATTTGTGTATGTTACATGTGTAAACAGAGACTTGCACGTAAAACCAAATGAAATAAAAATAATATCAATTTATTTCATTTGGTTTTACGTGCAAGTCTCTGTTATTGATTGAATAACGTCAAAAAACGACATTATTACGTCATTATTTTTGCACCAACCTAATATTAGCTGTGCTGTGAAGAATTCGTCAAGCAATGTATTGACCACTTCTCCATTGAACTTGAACGCACAATTCGTAAATAATTTTATTGAATTTATTATATAAGTAAGAGAGAGAGAGAGAGAGAGAGAGAGAGAGAGAGAGAGAGAGATCAACAGCATAGTGACTGTCAGTTTCAAAATAAATATATACATAAAATTAACAATCTAAATGTCATTAAATTACCCAAAGCATAAACCCTAACTGTGAAGGGTTGGTTACGGGTTTCTTCAACTTCTCTTTATACCCGATGGGTCTATATATAGGTCTATATATGGTGACACATGTTTTGAAGATCAGTTAAGGCATGAAATCGACAACCATCATATAGTTTTGAATGCTATGTTCACACTATGACCGCATAGAACGCAGAATTCTTAAACAATGAAGATGCAGATAAGCAAGAAGAGATCTTAACAGATATAAAAGAAGATAGTTTGATTGGTGCCCAGTTGGCAGCATACGTAGTAGGGAAAAGTAGACAGAATGTTAATAGATGACATAAACACATATGGGCTAAAGATATATGGATTTTTATATCAATAACAATTTTCGACTAAAGATGTAAGTGGAAATGTTTTCATTGGACGCATTTCGTCCTGTAACACTTCGTAGGACTACGTTTGTTTAGTAAGACGCTGGGAATTTTAAAGTTATAAAAAACATGTTTTTAAAAATTTGTATTTTCGGTATATAATCTAAGCCAATTTCATTTAGATTGGTTTCTTTTTATTTCCATAATCTTTGTTATTATGTATCGCGTATTTTAATAACAGGAGATCTGTCAAAAATGGTGAAATATTGTAAGAGTCTGGAAGCAAATCTACTGTGGTTGATCTCGTGTTTAAAGCACTTTCTAAATATGTTTGTCTCAATGAATTATTTTGTCTTTTAATTAGAGATGCATTTTCATGCCAAAATTGTGACCAGTCTCGTTACGGTGAACAATTGAATATGTTTAATGTGTTATTTTTTAAAATTTTTATTTTGTGTTTATATAATCTTTTATTTAAAATTCTTGAGGTTTCTCAAAAACATTTTTTCTGACAATCCTTGCGGGTGATAGAGTAAATTTCCCTTCAAGTTTTGGCATGTTGTTTTGTTTTATATTGATTAAGTCTTTTATTGTTTTAGATGTAACAGTAAGAAACTTTATGTCGAGTTTATTCTTTTCGGTTGCAGTTGGGATAAAAGGAAATTGACAATCTAAAAACTACATTTTGACAAAAATTTATTTTCAATTTTATAAATTGAATTAGTTTAAAAAAATCCCATTCTTAGATGTTCCTGTTCAGTTTATAAAAGGAAACTCATTATTAAAAACTCTTACTATTTCAATTTTTCTAGTGAATGCCTTCTTAGGTATATAAAAGGTGTTATTAGAAATTTCCTCAAAAGATCGCACGAGAATTCATCCATATCTTTTCTTCAAAGAATTAAATACTGCTTGTGAATAACAGATTTCAAAATCAATTGTTGGATTTCCATATTAGACTTTTTCTGTCTAAGGTAGCTAATAGCAGCGATGAGAATACAGACATAAACAATAGCATTGATATTTTTTTTTATAAAAATCAGATGAATGATAATTGCAAACAAGATGAAACTAGATTTAAGAACATTATAAACAAGTAGACTAGTAGACAAGTGTGAAAGATTAAACTAATTATTTATTACAAAAAAATTAAAACCGCCAATCTTATAGTTAAAATAATAATTCACTTCTTAGATCAAAATTAAATAGTTTTTATAAATAAGGCTTCTATTATTTTTAGCCTTTTTTGCATGTAGATGATACTATTATATTAGTGTTGTCAACAAGAATGTTGTAAATAGTGTCCGGTAGCCTATATATCTGTTCAGCGGACTGTTTGCTTCTTAGAAACAAACATGAATTCTTTAGCCCTTAAATAAAGATTCTACTACTTAGTTTACTTTACCTCTCAGAAAACAAAACAAAATAATGGAGTTTTTACATTATTTAAGATTACTAAAGAAAAGTTGGGTTACGTACAGTGATAGCAATGAGATTATTTGCAAACTAAATATTTGTATAAGATAAATGGTTTCATCATATAGCTACATATTTATTGAATTATACAAGTATAATATTCTATTGACATAATTGTTTTAAAAATAATTCTTACGTCAATAACACTACTAACGTATTTTTCCTATCTTTTTATTTATATTCATCTTCAGTGTAGCTCATTGACACATCTTTTCTTCATAATTTCCTCTAGGAATTATCAAACATCTGCATATTGATAAAATACGCACCAGCAGAAGGCCTTGTTTGAACGCGAAATACAAAATGTCAGTAAAAGATGAAAGGGAAACAAACCTTTCAGTCTGTCCTACGCCATAGAGAAAGATGGAAAGAGAGAGAGAGAGAGAGAGAGAGTGAGGTGGAAAGAGAGGTGAAAAGACAAAAATGGAAAGACATAGATATAAGAAAGAGGTGAAAAGAAAGAAAGATGGAAAGAGAGAGAGAGATAGATGGAATGAGAGAGAGGTGGAAAGACAGAAAAAGACGGAAAGACTCAGGTAGAAAGAAAGATGTGAAAAGAGAGAGAGAGAGATGGAAAGAGAGTGAAGTGGAAAGAGAGAGGTATAAAGACAGCAAAAGATGGAAAGACATAGCTAGAAAGAGAGAGGTCGAAAGAAACTAAATGATTATTCACTCGATGGCCGATGTACATATGATTCACAGACTGTTAGTATTATAGAGATAGATAAACAACAGTAAGAAGAAAGAGAAAAAAAGAGGAATGTAATAGTGATGATAGTCGTGGTAATAGTGATGATAGTGGTGGTAGTTGTGGTGATAGTGACTTTATGGCTATTTTTTAAAGTTCTTTTATTTATTTATTAGTAATTTATATACAATTTTGATTCTATAAGCCATACAATACAAATACTTATAAACTTTAAATATTATTAGTAACTATATGTTAATTGTGTTTATGGGTAAAATATATTCGTGTAATAACAAGATTAGGGAGATTGAATATAGTTTCATATTATAGAACATAAGAGAGAAAAAGTGAAAAAATCAAAGAAAATTACGTTGAAAATTGAAGTTATGTCGTCGGAATCTGGTGAAGCCCATCGTGTCTCCGTGGGATTCAAACTTTTATAAATGAAGATTTTACTATCTTTGTTAATCATAGCAAAAAAACAAAACAAAAACAAAACAAAACAAAAAACAGCAGATGGAGGCCTGGTCCCCTGAACGTGATAGCTCACCATGGGTATGGATATGCTCTGGAACGAAAGAACCAGCTCCAACCTATGGGTAAGTACGAACTAACTATAATGCTGAAACAACGAAAAATATTGTTAAAGAGTATCGGTCATCACACGGGATAAGAAGAACCATGATCCCAGACTATGATCGAAAAGTCTGCAACTGGAACAAACTCTACCCAATGATAACTAGAATAAAACCACGCAGGGTTCAGTCTTCAAAGAGGTCCTCTATATTCATTAAAAGAAGATTTCACAAAAAGAACAATAAATAAATGGTTTAGGGAAGAGTATATTGAAATAATGATAGCATTTTACACTGTTACGATAAATTCGACAACAACAACAACGATGACAACAATCAAAGCCTCCTGTAATATCTGGCGAGATAAACACCCCTGAAACAGACTAAACATTGATGTCAGAAACTAACCAATGTTAGACGCGACATCATCAGGGAAAAAGAATACCTGTCATAGAACTCAAAAGCATCCAAGTTTAAATCAAAAATAGATTAAACGTTAATATCGAGTGGCTAAACGCCAACAATTCAGAGGAGATACCTGAAGAGAAGCAAATAGGTTGCAATAATCCCTCTGAGGTACACAAGCAAATAGAGGATGATAATGACGAATATGACAGAGAAAAAGAGATGATAAAAACAACAGATATAAATGAGAGAATGTAAAGGAAATGTCTTTCTAGGAAAGACTGGCAATTTCAAAAGTTAGATAGAACCTTCAAATGAAGGAAACCATCTACCTTGTCAATCAAGCAATCAGAAAAATAAAGGACAAAATTGAAAGACCGATGAATCTGACGGAAAACATCTAATATACGCTTCCTTGGCAACGATCACAGAAACAATACGTGAAAAATTAAAAACACAGCACAAGCGAAAAACAAAAATGCTAGTCTGGAAAGAGAAAATAGAAACAGAAATAAATAGTCTAAGAGGACAATTGTAATTTCTGAGTGGAGTAGACAAGGGCTGATAAATGAAAGAAAGATTAAGAAGACAACTAAAACGAAGCCTTGACATAAATTTTATGACTGACATACAAAAATTTAAAGAGAAGCCGACACAATAAATTCAAACAAAGGCACAAAGGATCAGGCGTTATGAAAAAAGAAACAGATTATTCTGTCAAAACTAGATCTTTAAAGGTGATGCCAAGAATATATATTGAGAACTTAGAAAAAGTAAAATAGACATAAATGATCCACCTAATATCTAGGAAATCGAGGAGTTCTGGTGTAAGATGCGAGAAAACTGAAAAATATACAATGAAAGAGCAACATGGATCAAGGAACAAGAAGAACAATACACACATATAGAGTGACAAAATATGGACGTATAACAATATTACTAAAACGACCGTTGCCATCTGCAAAACCAAAAACTGGAAAGCACCAGAAAGAAACTGAATAGCCAATTTTTGGATAAAAAACCCCTATCTAGCACCAAATAAAACCTCACACGAGCGTCCAATGATATAATCAAAAATCAAAAAAAAAAAAAAAGGTTCAACCTGGCTAACGTTGGGAGTAACCTACCTACTCCCCAAAACAATAACAAAAAAACAAAAAACAAAAAAAAAACGAAGAATTGTAGGCCCATTACCTGCCGATCGACAATGTATAAGATCCTCACTTCTGTCATAAACGAGAGGACATAAAACTTGTTTGGGAAAAACAATTTACTCTCAGCAAAATAGAAGAGATATAAAAGAGAAAGTTACGGGTGTAACTAATTAACAAAAAAAAATATCGGAAGAGGTGAAAACAAGGAAAAGAAACTTCTCGATAGCGTGGATCAACAATAAAGGCGTTCGACAGTGTACCACACTCATAGATAGAGAAGGGTCTACAAATATACAGAGTATGCACAACAACGGTCAAATTCATAAGGGAGAGCATGAAAGAAATGGAATACTACACTTAACCTAAACCATACAAACGGGTCATTAACATCGAGACATCAACATGAAAAGCCCGATGTTCCAAGGAGATTCATTGTCACCACTGCTCTTCTGTCTTGCATTAGCGCTACTCAGCTGACTACTGAATAACTGTAGCTAGGAATAAGAGTCACAGAATGGAAAACTGAATCACCTATTCTATATTGATGGTCTTAAAATGTTTGCAAAGGATGACAACTAACAGAAAACAAATCTACTCATCATTGTCAACACATTCAGCGATGACATTAAGAAAGAGTTCAGAATCGACAAATGATTCAAAAACACCCTCAAAGGTTGTAAACTAAACAAAACTACAGATTTAGACCTTCATATCAACAAGAAACTAGATCAAGATAATACATACAAATACTTAGGAATTAATAAAGGAGACGGAATACAACATTCAATTATGAAGAAAAATATCCGAAAAGAATATTATAGGAGAGTACACCTGCTACTAGAAAGCGAACTTAATGGGGCCAATAAAATGAAGGCTATCAGCACCTTAGCTATACCCGAAGTAACATACACCTTCAACATTATTAAATGAAATTTGAATGACAAAAGATTGGACACCAAGACCAGAAAATGCTTACCCTAATGAGGATGCACCACCCAAAATCAGAGGTCTAATCCAACATAAACTAACTCTAAAAACTACAAAAATCGGATTAGAAGCATACCTCACAAAAATCAATGACCCTCTCCTAAAAATTGTAAAACACCAAATCCACCCTTGAACAAATAAACTACAAATTTCAAAAACAGCTTTGTAATTATACGAAATTAATTTAGGGTCATGAAATAATTAAAATTGCTCAGCATGAATCTTGAAGTATTTTCAGAGAATGATACAATGAAATATTAAACATGGCTGACATTAATAAAACGATTTCGAATTGAGAAAAATTCTCATCGATAAATTAAAAAACTACATTCAGTTGAATGCTTATATTGAAGAAAGCTTTACGCACTTAGAAAATTGTTACAATGCAATTTCCATCTGGTTGTTTGCGGAACTGAATAACGCGTCGTAAATATCTATTCCCTGAATCTAAATTTTGTTTGTACTTTAAGAACCTGACACGGAAAAGTTTGAAGGTGCACGCCTCCTGTAAGATAACGCTAATAAAAGATTACAAGCATTTTGTTCGAAGGCCGGTCAGTTGCTCGTCCCAAAGATACATTTAGTGAAAATGGATTTCACATCTTGTTTGACTCTTTTCTTCTTACCAGTTGCTTTTTACTGTATTCTTTTTCTACGATTTTTTCTCTCTATGTCTGTTTACCTGCAACTATTTCCTTTACTTCTTGCCTAGTCGTCTTTATTTAGGCATTGCGCCGCTAATCCCCTTTTATTCTAGCAATCACTCATTAAAATCTCAGCTAACAATACAACACCACCCAAAAGATGGCGAAAATATACAATTACAAAAAAATTCGGTGAGTATTTACGTACACATATTCATCTACATTGCTACACAAGCACACCAAGATAGACAAATTCTAATACATATAATGTAACGCATATATATATATATATATATATATATATATATATATATATATATATACACACACACACAGATGAATAATCTCCAAAGTGCACATAAAAACATACAAAACTCGTAAGGAATTATATGACTGAAGAACATAGATCAGACATACAATTCTATCACTATATTAGCAAATATTCATAAGAATAAACATTTATAAAGGAAACATTCATTCAATCAGTTGGCACAGTTTCACACGGATATCTGCAGAGATAAATAACACCGGTGGAAAAGAGGCATTGAATCTATGATGTTGCATCAATAAGACCAGAACCTTATAAGCAGTTATTTGCTGAATTTTGATATGAATATTTCACTGTTTTGATACATTAATTCGTTTTCAACGGTTTATTGACCCTTTGTAGGTTATTTAAAGCCAAGAAATATTTTTATAATATAAGATATTTTTTGAGATATCAATGGTTAAGTGATAGAAATCTTACTAACGAACCCATTGCTGCGGAGAAGAGGTGGATTCATACCTTACCCAAGTATATTTCCGCGTAAGTGAATGTAAGGAACTAGGCTCTGCGATTAAAAAATCAGGACCATTATCCATTCTACTACCCACACATCCAAGCTTACAGCATCCGGTGTTCCCGAGCAATCACCCCTGACAAGGCTCGACGCTGCTTTAACTTCTGTAATCGTACGGTTTTCAACGTGATGTGGCCATAAGCCAAAATTTCATTGTACAATGTTCGATTTTCTTTATTAATATTTCTAAACAAATTAAGTACACTGATACAAAAAGATATAATTTAAAATAGCTTGTGAAAAATAAACGGATTTATTGATGTAACTACACTCCATCGCTAAATAGGTTGGAAAAATGGTCGGTTTTCTCTTGCTCTTCTCTTCCTTTACAAAGGCATGAAAGGAAGTAGTACTGTCATATCTAGGTTGGGTATGTCGTGTTTTAATTTTTCAGTCTCAATAGAGTTCAAAGGCGTCTAGGCAGTTTTCAGACTAATTATTTATTTTCCAGCCTATAACCTCTTTCACACGGGCGAAACCGCGCAAGATTCTTGCTACTCTGTCATTGTTTCTATAGCAAATATTCAGAGGAACTACATTTCCTAGTACAACAAAATTTACCCCTCACAGATAAAACCCACCACACCACGTACACCGACCTACACTCATTTCCTTTGTATTCGATTAGTGGGAAGTACGATTCTGCTTGAACAGCTTCTTCCAACTAATCTATACTTTATGAGAGAGAAAGCTTTCGCGACGACTACGATCTTAACAACTTTTGGTCTAGAGTTAACCGTTATCTTTCTGGCATATCTTCATAAACTACAAATATTACTTCTTACTCTTACCGCTAAACCCTAACTTGAGTAATATATATATATATATATATATATATATATATATATATATATAGCTTCAGAATTTTCAGTGAATGCTCGTATTTGATTATACCCTCCATTTATTTTAAACAGTAGGTATTTCGTCTGCGTATCGATAAAATATAATTAAGAAAATGCTCTCCATTAGGATTTGCAGCTATGTCCTCCATTTGCAGACCTGGTGTAATTTTACCTCTATGCTACGTAGAGCGCCACGATAAAGCGAGGCTCTATTTTGCCTTTAAAGGATAATGACTCGAAACGCATATCTAATTAGTGTATCTGTATATCTACCTACATTATTTAATATATTTAATATCTTCACATATATTCATAAATCATTCTCTTACATTTCTAATAATTTAAAATTTACTTGAGTCGATTTGTATCAGTTTATCTCTAAATGAATTAATTTTTATCTCATTATGGTGATATCTCTATACAACAGTTATACAGGCCAATTGACTTGGGAATTTAGTTCCATACTTATTGTATTTCAAACAATTTCTGTCTTGTTAATGTCTAAATTAACCTTTAGAAAATGTATTATTTAATGTCAGTTTGCTTCTGTATACAGCAATTGACTTTTGTTTTGGATAATATTATACATCCTACAAAAACACATATTCCATTATATAAACATTTATAAATTCTATTTTTGGTGTGTCAAAATTTGCCTTTTCTCTTTGAATTCATTCAAGTATAACTAAGGTTCAAAAATGATTTATTAACTATTTTAAAATTTTACTACGCACTTGAATTTTATACACACAGACACACAGGCGCACACACACACACACGCGCACACACACACATATATATATATGTCCATTATATGTATCTCTTTCTATGAGTTTGTTATATTTATTCATTGATCTAAATATATTAATATTTACCACAATCTGTTAAAACGTATCTATGTCGTCTTTACCATAGAGTGCGAGGACCAAAACACAGAAACATCTCGAACGACATCAAGATTACGACAAGAGGGAAATGAGAATCATAAGATGACTCGTGATTTGTAGTTTTTATTATACGCCAGTTTTTTCTTGTGGTCTCGTCATGAAGGCCTAACCATGAGCTTCTTTTCATTGTTTTTCGTACTTGGAGTCTAAGACAAGGAAAACTCGTACAGACCACTAAAAACAAAGATTTATGATAAGAATTTGTTGAAAGTTTAATACATATACTAAACATTCGAAAAGAAACAGAAGTTTTTATTATTCAAAGTATGTGCTCGAATGATGAATTTTAATTTTGAAACAATCAACAAAACAGGCGTTTTGTTTCTATCAACGGCACAAAAGTACCGTGTTTCGCATTGTACTTAAATTTAACCTATATATCAACTCATAAAATGTTTTTATTACTTTAGTTGGCTATTATAAAGTTGCCATTTGAAATTAGATTTCATAACTGATTTCTGGCAATCAACTTGATAATCCTTTCATAGATGATACCCTGTACATTTACAAGCAAGGTGTGAAGTGATAGGCACTTATCATTTAAATATTATATACCATATTCAAATACAATAGAAAGAAGCGATGCTGCTTTCACTCCCGAGGCACATGAACAGATTAGGAGTGATATATGCTGACAACATAGTAATTCGTAATTGTGATAATAATCTTGAACAGAAAATTTACAACATCTACAAATTATTCCAAGAAATAAAACTCTAGATAAACATTCCCAAAACAGAAACTACGAAAGCAGTGATGGCACATACTCTGAATTCATAATAAAATTTCAGGATATGGAATTAGTAAATATTAAACACTTCAAATTCCTCAGTATATGGATCAGTTACAACAAAGTATAGGAGAAAAGGAAACAAACATAGAATAGGCTGCGCTACAGAAAATTTTCTCCAACACTGCAAATTGCAACAAAAACAAAATATCAAATCGAGTCATATTCTTAAATAACCTCTTCAGATTGATACTTTCATAAGAAAATCATGCATATCATCAAACCCGTTCAATAGCATTTAATCTGTTAAGTGAATACAAACGCTTTCTCAGATCAGTGATTAAAATGGCTTTGAGCGAATGGAGCTTGTGGGGCATGGCGAAGACCATGCATTTCGAACCTTGAGACCCGGTGTTACAGAACCACAAAGAAATGCAGCAAATAACAGAAACCACATCACTTGTTGACTTTCAACATTACCAATAACTAAAATGGATAGCACATGTAATTGAAGAGAAAATAATGACATAAAATGTTGAGATTCCATCGTACTTCAAACACAATTTTAGGAAGGAAACCCCAATCAATAGTGGAAAAAATCAATAGATGGTATTTCATAAACATATTTTCCTATTTTCTTGTTTAAAAGAAAGATTATATGAATTTCAACAGACTCGCAACACTCAATGGATTGTATCTCTATATACTCGTACCTTGTCATAGATATCGATTATGTCTATACTGATGACAAAATCCAGGGGGGAAAAATTTTTTTCCAAATCATAAATAATAAAAAAAAACAAAAAAACAAAAAACTTATTAAAATATTTATGGCAAAACATCGACTCAACTGAAAAATGCTATTTTTAAATAAAGCAAATCTACTATTTATATTTCTCAAGTTGTCTGTCTGACGTGGGCGTTGATACCTCGCCCAGGCCGCATTTCTCACCCGATTTCGATGCGGTTCTCACCACAAGTTTGCAAATGGCTGCCGTAAGGACATGACGGAGCCCGATTTTTGAGTTCGGACTTAAGTTCCGAAAAAATCGATAAACGAAAAAATCGATAATCAAAAAAATCTGCTTACAGAAGGAATGATCGCATTTCAACCAAATTTGACACCCTCGTAGAGTCTACCATTAGAAGTGTTGTCCAGAAGTTTCATGACCATGGACCCCTAAACAGCGCGGAAAATCGATAAAAACCAAAAACAGATACGCCCAGATTGCGCCTGAACCGCATGTCGGTTTTTAACGAAAACCGAGCGGATTTATGAGGAGGCCATTGGGAGTCACCATGTGAAGTTTCAACTGTGAGTGCCCCACCAAACAGAGCGCAAATCGACAATCCGTCAACCCTTAAAAATGTTTTTTCCGGTTGGTTATTCCCTAAATGCAGATTAATTTAAGATCACGCTATGCGCGGGAAGAAACAGGTCAGTGCGTGCAGTGGAGTAGAAGAAAACATTTGACCTCAAATTCTGGAATGGGTGCAGGGCCATTGAAATTCGGCTTTTTTATCCCTGCTAACAGGCCTGACTTTGAGCCACAAATGACATATTCGACTTTGTCAATACTTTTGCTTTAATCGTCGCATCTTACCAAAATGAGCACTTCCTTTATTCGCGTCTTTACTGAACCCCCCCCCCCCAAAAAAAAAAAAAAACCCGCATACGTGCTGAGTGAAAATGCTTCCGCCCTCAGCAGCCCATTTTCCAATTCTTTAAACGTTTTAAAGAGTTTTGCGCTAAAACTGCAGGGCTTCCTCCCAAACCATTTCAAACCTAATGCCGGCAAACGGTTAGCGGATTTTCGTTGTTGCACAAACCAAACGAGAAAACGCTTCATTTCAGCTCCTTGCATTCTCATCGCCGGTATCACGTGCGTTAGAGCCAAGCTGCATATGCAGCAGGCAGCTTGACCCCGTTTACGGCCAAGACTTGCGCTTGCCAAATCATGCGCGCGTGCGTGAATGCGCGCCAGCATTATCCATTTTGCGTGAGCTCATTCATTGGTCTAAGTCATGGCCATTGTCCAGGCTACACCAATCAATGACAAGTCACGCTTTATTTAAATACCTTCAGCGCGGCTGCAACCGCACTCACGTCTTGATTTGATCGCCATTAACGCATCTGTCCTTGGATTAATTGACAACTTCCTGCTACCGCAAGTTACTTATTTGCTTAAAAGTTTGCATTACCCATTTTATCTCATCTTAACGTTCCATACCTATTTCTACTTTTTCGTAGTTCAGTTTTGCTATTAGACTGTTAACTGCTGTCGCAAGTTACTTCTCTTCTGCCTTTACTACGCGGCCCATTACACCTTAGTGTTTCACTACATTTTAACTTTCAACGATTCAACGTTTTGGTTTCGTAACCTCTTCCTACAACGACGTTTTCGTGCTGCCAGAAAGCACAGCCCATAGTTAGGAGAAGCTTTTTCCATACCGCTTCACTGCATTTTTAGTTTTCGTATACGAGGTTGCACCGCTTCAGCTTCGGCATCAACTTCTATTCGCGGCATTTCTACAACCCTTCAAATGGCTCCTACACGACAAATATCCGAACGTCAGCAACTGTAGACCCCTAATACCGTTAACGTTACACATGCAGAACAGGCGACTGCGGAGGAGCACATAATAACTCCGGTTACAGATGATCATATAGCGTCTACTTTGTACTCTTCTGCGTGCCGTGGCGATGGCTAACCCGGCAGCTCTGAAAAGGCTGCAAAAACACCAAGGGAAGGCAACCTTAGCAGGCGTTCTAAAAAAGCCTCACTGGCTAAGGGGAAACGGGAGCAGGATTCCATTGAGTGCGCCTCTTTGGGAGAAAAGCGGGTGGCGTCTACTTTAACCTCTGTTTTACACTCTTTTGAGTATCGTGGCGATGACCGACCCGGCAGCTTTGCTAAGCGTGCCAAAATATCATTGCGAGGCAACCTTAGCGTCAATCTCAACGGAGGCAGTATGTTTTGTCAAATGAAACGCTTGGTGAGCGTAACTACCGTTTGTACTGCAAATAAGTTTACACATATTCGTTGAAAAGTAAGAGGAAACTACCTAAACGCTTGCAAGACAACAAAAAAGGGACTTCATCACAAGCGCTTTTGCTGTCTCGACAGAGCCCGCATCGAAAAGCTACTCGCAATGCAGCCGACGCCGTTGCAACTTCTATTTGACGGTCCCAGGAGACCACAGCTGGGAAAACTGCACGTAACGCAGCGAAAGCTGCGGCAACGTCCATTTGACGGTCCCAGGAATCCATGGCTGAGAAAACCGCACGCAATGCAGCCGACGCCGCTGCAACTTCTGCTGCAAGGACGTCGGAAAGTTCCGCGCAAAAGCGCACAATGCGGCAACGCGATGCAATTTCATCTTCTGCTGCTAGAGCTGTAGAAGGACCTACTGAAAGGCTTGAAAGGTTGCAGACTGTTAACCAGCGCCGCCATGCAGAGCGAGGGTTCTGTATCCCACCAAAACAGTTTTGGTTTAAGCTGGCGTTCAACTATGAGCCAGTTTTGAGGCTTTCCTCCAAATAGGATCAATGTCAGTTGTCCGAGGGCATTGCAATGCCAAAATATGGCCGCAGGTTTGTGTTGTTCAGACTGTAAGGTACAGTCGCCACCTTTTCAAGAGCTATATGCTCCGTTAAAATCTTTTTTGTAGGGTTCCTGTTCAGACTCCAAACATTTCCTCGAAAAAATCAGACAGTACAATTGTGCCTTCCACATGACCTCTTTTGGTGGTAATACCTTACGAGAAGTCGGTTGGAATCCCACCTTCAAGGTTCAAGGAGAGGTTTACCACCGGATTGGGTCTCTTGTGCTGGAAACTGCCACTGATTCGCCCTTTTTACAAATATATTTCATAGCTGATACAATCAACAGGCGGATGCTCGCGTGGACATTATTCCAGAGAACGATACAGGCCAGGACAATCATCCTCGCAGGGATATCATAATGAGTCTCCAACAAATGCTCCACGAGACAAACAGCTATGTCCGCAGTTTTAAGTAGGCTCTCGAAAATAACACTTCTTCCGATGTCATTATTGTAATTGATGCTGACAAACGGCCTCAGGGACAGCACGAACGTCGTTACAATGCTCCTGCAAGTAACGAAGTTCCGTCATTGTCAGCAGTGATCAGCACAACAGACGTGACATTGTTATCGAATCGCGCGGCAGTGGGCTCCGAAGAAAGTGAAACGCACCGGTCCTACGATGCACTGCAATACCCACTTCTCTTCCCTTACAGAGAAGATGGGTACCACTTTGGCATTCTGCAAAATAGGTCCCCCTTAAAAACAGTGTCTTGCAGGGCTTTCTACGCCTACCTATTGATGGTACATGAGGGTGCATTCAATCATCTTCATCGAAGCCGGCAACTTCTCCATCAATTCATAGTAGACATGACTGCTAAGATGCGCTGCGACTTTTACATTCACCTCCGTCATGCTTTACGAAATGACGCTGATCCACGCAATATAGGCAAGATGTGCATACTATCTGCAATGTTCACAGGCAGTTCATGATACATGCACGCGAGGAAAGCAAGACGCGATGTCATACGTTCTTGCCAAAGAAATTATGCCAGGGCAATCGGCCTACGACGTTGCGCGCGTTTACCCTCTGAAGTTGAGAAAGCTAATGGATGTGATTTAAAGGGCCTGGCTTTGGGGGCTGTTTGCTGTCGCACGCACACTATTGTGTGGCAGAAACGCGGCCTGTCTCACGCACATATACTAATTTGGCTGTGCGACAAGATTGATGTCACAGAAATCAATCATCTTATTTCTGCTGAAATTTCTGATCAGTCGGCTGACCCTGAATTGTACGAAATCGTGACAACCAACAAGATTCATGGTCGCTGCGGGTCGCATTACAATTACGCCAGTTGTTACAACAGTGACAGCAAATGCACCCGGCAGTACCCACGAGATTTCATGAGCGAAACCATTACAAGGAGATATGGTTATCCACTGTACCGGCGGAGGAGTCCCGCTGAGGGAGGATTTACAGCCGTGGTAAAGGACCACCAAGTGGTCAGATGCATAGTGCCATACTGCCCCCTGCTAACAAAATTGTTCAATGTCGAATATTGCCATTCAGTTCGCTCCATCAAGTATGTATGCAAGTACATCAACAAAGGGACTGATGCTGCAATGGTTGGTATTAGGCAGGAAGGTTCCGTAGACGAAACCCAGGACTTCCTTGCAGGGCGCGTCATTAGCAGCACAGAGGGCCCTTGGCACATATTCAGCTTCTCCATCCACGAACGCTTCCCAGCAATCGTCCAGCTGTGCACCTAGAAAAAGACGAACTTCGTTATTTTTCTGCGGATAGAGCAATGGATGTGGCTGCGCGTACCAAAGACACAACGCTTAGATCGTTCTTCAAACTTTGTCGACAGGACGAATTTACTAGGACTCTAATGTACCCAGACGTGCCTTCATACTACGTGTGGGCAAAAAAGAACACCTGGGCTGAGATGAAGTATGGGGTCAACGTCGAGGACTATTCAGGCGTCAAAAAAGACGTTACACTCGGAAGGGTATTCAAGGTTCCACCATCGCTACACGAATGTTTTACTTGCGACTCCTTTTGCACGAAGTTAGTGGTCCAACGAGCTACAATAACTTACGGACGGTTAATGGAGTTTTATGTGACACTTTTCGTGAGGCCTGCCTCCGTCTCGCCTTTTTGGAAGACGACAGTCAGTGGGATGCCACAATGGCTGGGAGAGCTCTTTTAAAAATGCCCTCTGCTTTGCGCCACCTCTTCACCACAATCTTACAAATATGCGAACCCAGTGATCCCAAATCACTTTGGGACAAATACAAGGACGTTTTGTCCGAAGACATACTCAGAGAAGCGCAACTGCTGTGTGCAACAACGGCTCTTACATCCAACGATGAAATTTATAAAAGGGTGCTTATAATCATTGAGAACCTGTTTGTTGAAATGGTAGGGAAATCTCTCGCCGCTATTGGGCATCCAACGCCAGATCGTGTGGCTTCCTCCAGTCTCTCACCTGAGATTGTGCGGGAGACATCCTACTCTGTTGAGGAGCTCAACGCCTATGTCACAACAAATGAGCCAAAACTTCTCATGGACCAAAGGGCCGCTTACGATGCGGTTCTTGCACCCACCAGGCAGGATACAGGATCAATTTTCTTCCTGGACGCGCCTGGGGGAACAGGAAAAACGTTCGTAACAAAACTGCTTCTTGCAGAAATTCGGCGCCATGGCCGAACAGTGCACTTAACGTTTAAACTTCCGCTTGACCCGATTAAGGCAGAAACAGCTGTATGCATTATAGCCAAGCATTTAAAATTCATTCTTGTATACCTTCATAGTTTTCCTGCATTTTTTCTTCTTTTTTGTTAACAAATTACTAGTTTAGTTAAGTATTAATCTGTAATTTTGCTATTACTAATTGTTTTAGTTTAGTTTACATAACTGTCTTATTTATGATGGAACTCAAATTAATCCACCTCGTCTTAAGTTTTCTATTAAGTGTGAATATAAGTTAGCCAGTGAACAAAACACCTGGACACAGACGTGAAGTGATTTTTTCGATGTATACGGTCAGAATAGCCCCCACCTCCCTAGGTCTTGAGTGTGTACGGGAAAGTCTAGTCGAAGAAATCACTCTTTGGTAAGTTTCGTCTAAGATACACATGCTTTTTCAGTTCTTGGTTCTGTCTCTACGGAACATGTACGTATGTATACCTTGTATACCTTCATGGTTTTCCTAATTTTTTTTCTTCTTTTTGTTTCCAAATTATAAGTTTACATGAGTATTACTAATTGTGTCTTGGGTTTATGTGCAAATAAAATTTGCTAAATAACACTTAAAAAAAGTAAAACAATCGATGCATACCACGAATTATATTAATTATATTATATGTGCAACTTTTCCTCCTTTCCTTTTATTTGATTGCTGCTACTATTTATTTTATTTTTCTTGTTTTTCAATTTTTTCATATCTAAGTGAAACGAATTTAATGCCCTTCTCACTTTTGTTAGCATTTAAGTAAGGAGCTACATGATTTATACAAAGTTAAAACTTAAAACCTAATTGCAATATATATATATATATATTCTTTCTTTTATTTCCCTCACCTTTTCAGTAAGTATTCCAGTCGAAATATCGGAGACTAAACCGACTACCCCACTCCGAGTTTCGAGTTAGGTGGCTCGTTAGCAAGCTAGTAAGACGAAAAACAAGACCTATCAAAGGGCGGAGGAACTCTCTATGTCAACGGCCAGTTAACTACAGGTCGTCTCTCCATAAACCACGGCGGAGAAGGCAACGGGAAACCACTCCACTATCAATTCCAAGATAAATCATTGTTAATAACTCAGATAATACGAAACCTACTGGCGTGAAGTGGGTTATGTCTATAGGAATTAGCTCCTCGCTCGGTAAGGACCAACATACGCAACAGGTTTCACCAGACCGTCATCCAGCGACTGCTATTATAAACAGCGTAAAGGGGATAAAAGTTCTCGGAACATATGCCTCGCCCAGAAAGGAACGACATGAGCGACAGGTGTTATCAGACCGTTATCCGACGGCTGCTTGCATCAAACACAAAATAACCCTCGGGACATGGAACGTCCGGACATTGAACAACTGTGACCAGTTTGATAATGTTAAACAAGAGATGAACAGACTTACCATCAACATTCTAGGTGTATGAGAAAGCAGATGGCCAAACAACGATGACAAACATAGGAGCTAAGAAGAACGACAGAGGAGTAGGACTAATACAAGATAGCGAACTTATGAAATGCGTTTTAGGATACGACCAACTTTCCGAAAGAATTCTGGTAGTGAAATTGAAACGGAAGCCTTTCAACTTGGATGTTATATTAGTGTACGCATCGACGGCACAAGGCAAGGAAGAGGACATCAAATCGTTCTACTCCATGCTGGACAGGGCTAGGGTTCTATTCAAATCACAGGAAGTCATCATTATCATAGGTGACCTCAATGACAAATTAGGCAAGGAGAGGGCAGGGTATATAGCAGGAAGATTCGGACTAGGAACCCGCAACGAACGCGGAGAAAAATGGATCCAATGGTTCACAGCGAATGACCAGGTAATGGTCCCAAGATTATCCAAGACGACTATGGACATGGAGGAGTCAAGGAGAGAAACTAAAAACCAAATTGATTTTATAAACATCAACAAAAGATTGAGGAAAGCAATGTTTATCTGCAAAACCTACCAAAGTGCCGATTGTGGAAGCGATTATCGCCCTCTTATATGTAAACTAAGAATGAAGCTACAGAAATTGAAAAGTCTAACGCAACACTCAGATTACAATGCAACTGAGTGATACTAACCTAAAAAATACATACACAATGTGCAAAAATGATACGAGGCGCACAATGGAAACTCGAAATGGATCGCACTAAGAGACGCTCAAGTGACATCAGTAAACGATATGATCCCAAAAGAGACAGGACGAAGTAAGACAAACGATTGGATGACTGATGAGATTCTAGACATGATGGAAAGAAGACAGAAAACTCGGCCAAGATACGGAACAGAGTACAGAAAATTACACAATGAAATAAGGACCAAATGCAGGCAAGCTAAAGAAGAATGGCTAAACGAAAAATGTGCAGAAATAGAAAGATTGAGTACTACCAACAAAAGAGACATGGACAAACAAATAAGACAACTAACAGGACAAAAGATATGGTCGTCAACAAGCTTCCTAAAATCAAAGGATGGAACACTCATATTAGAGAAGGAAAAAATTCTTCAACGCTGGAACGAGTACATTGGAGAACTCTTCCTCGACGTAAGTGAACAAACAGCAATACACAGAACTACTGATGGACCTGGAATTCTGAAAACCAAAGTAAAAGTCACACTGGCCAAATTGAAGAGAAACAAGGCAGACGGAATTGTAATGGAAATGCTGACAGCTTTAGGTGACTTTGGCATAGACAAGATCACTGAAATAACAAGTGAAATCTACAACAGCGAAGATATACCGGAAGACCTCAGCAGATCTATCTTCATAGCTATGCCTAAGAAAACAGGTGCAAATGAATGCGAACTCCACTGCACAATAAACCTAATGAACCACATGACAAAACTCATGATCCGTAATCTAATGAACAGAGCACTCAACAGAATCAACCCACAGATAGGACAAGAACAGTGCGGGTTCGTTAAACAGTGCGGGTTCGTTCGGGACAACGAACACAATATTCATGCTCAGAATGTTATCAGAAAGAGCGATACAGATGCAGAAGGACGTGCACCTATGTTTCATAGACTACGCAAAGACCTTCGACAAAGTACACCGCAGGGATCTGATGGAACTGCTCAGCAATCTCGATATATTCAGGAGGGATATCAGAATAATCAAGGACCTATACTGGCATCAAAGAGCATGCATGAGCATAGGGAACGAGTTCAGTGAATATAGAAAGATAGAAAAGGGCCCATGGCAAGTATACGTTTTCTCACTCGAACCGTTCAACCTATACAGCCAGGCAATTCCGAGAGAGTTGGAAACCTTGTCGGGATTTAACGTTGGCCGCCAAAATCTTAACAACATAAGATACGCAGATGACACAGTACTGATAGCAGACACGGAAATGAAATTACAAAATCTCCAGAAGGTAGCGACAGAGAGTGAGAAGAAGGGACTAAGCATGAACTACAAGAAAACAGAGTGCATGGTTGTCAGTTAGAAGATGAGCCAGAAATGCAATCTGAAGGTTGGGAATACTAGAATCAAGCAACGCGGAAATTTAAATATCTGAGAAGCATCTTGATAGAGTACGGTAAGTACGAACACTGAAATTTGTAGGCGTACTGGGATGGCCAAGGACAAATTCCAAAAGCTGGCCAGAGTACTGCGAGACAGGAGGATATCTTTGGTAACAAAGAAAGAAATACTGAACTGTTATGGCAGCGAATGTTGCTAAGAATATCATGGACCGAGACTGTGAGCAACGATGAGATCTTAGATATGTAGCAAACAAGGAGGAGGCTTATACTTAATATCAGAAAGAGGGAGCTGGAGTTTCTGGGGCACGTAATGAGGAAGGAAGGCCTGGAGAATCTGATACACATGGGTCGAATAGAGGGAAAAAGAGGCAAAAGAAAACAACGCGTGACATAGCTGGAGGACTTAAGCAAGTGGATGACGGAACGTGACCTGGGGGAGGAAGCAGAGGGAAGGAACTTGTTGAGAGCTGCAAGGGATAGAAGGATGTGGAGAGCCATGATCACCTACGTCTTGAAAGGACATGCCACATAAAAAAGAAAGAATACGTTATGCAAATGAGGCTCTAGTTAAATTTCAGAGAGACTGAGCTGAATAACGTCAATGGCGGATCACCAAACAGTCATTATAATCTACTATTTGGTGCGATGTCAATTTTGGAAAGTTTGGGGGACAATGAAGTAGAGTGTTCATAAATTGCGCACCAGACCTTAAAATGAAGTCAGGTATTTTTGTTGGCATTCGTTTACTCGAATGCAGAAGAACCTTACCTCACACCTGCGTCCAATACTGAAAACTTGAGAAAAAGCTATAAACTGCCATTACAAATATGATTGAACAGTCTCCCATACGATGGAGAATATCAGGCCCGGATGATTGTCTGGAGGTGTTCTATGACGAGGGTCGCATTACAGAATTGCCGCTATATTGGAAGGAATAAAACATTCAAGCTTGGTGTTAACATTTAATCAGAACATCCACTTCATTACATCAGTTTGCATCAATGCCATTCTCATAGTCATTAGTTTTAAGGGAACACAAGGAAATTAACAAAAAGAACATTTTGGAAAATAATCGCCAATAATGCAAAGCAGAAATACAGAGAAGATATGACATGCTTCGTGGCTGGTTTTCGAACACAGATAATGAGACTGGGTTTCGAAATCATATTTTCATAGGAGGGCGTAACAAAATAATGAGATGTATAATAAATCGCACTGAGAGAATTAGTAGCTAAAAACAAAAGAAATGATTCAATATTATGGTTCTTTTAAAAGTTACATTACTTCAAACGTCCCTAAATAACTGTATCAGAATCATTCCTAAAAAGATAGGGAAATACATAATAAATGAGTGTCATTAGGATCGATCGTTCATTTGTTTGTTAATGGTATAACAGCGAAATGCATGCAGTTATCTTACAATGAACTTGCGCAATCTCAAAAATTATCCCGAGTGCAAACAGGATTATTTGTGTCTGTGACTAATGTCGAGAAGGTGGAATTCGGAAATTATGCACAAAGCTTTAATCACAAATAGAATTTTCTAAATTAACCCAGCCAACATCGACGATTCACATCCATTCTGTACATAGATATAAGTGAAGGTCGAGCACGAATTATGCAATTACCTCGATCAGTCAGCTTTCTCTGTGGGTTAGAAAAGTGAGTTAATTACAAATTGATAGAATGGGCTAGTACTGGTCAGGCTGTCGCGTTCTTCACTGATCATTTCATTCAAATTGGTCAGTCAATCTTTGCCTTATCATTCTTAACTCTCACACAAGCAGAGAAACACGGAAACGTTCATATTTACACAGTAAATAAATAACTCTATTTCTGGTGTAATGTGTATGGCTCTCTACAATTTCAATGTCTATTCATATCAATCGGTATATTTAATATTTTTCATTTTTGATGTAATGGAATAACCCGTCACCGCAATGAATGATTATACTATAGGTAGTAAGTACCTATAAAGTCAACTGTCTACGAGAGACTGGAGAGAAGAGAGTCGTGAGAAGACGCAAGCACGTCCGACCTTCCAATTACTGGCTCTCACTACTAGATTGACCTGTGTGTATAGCTGTACCGTATTTCATATAGTACTTGCTGTGTACGATAAAACTTTTTTCTAGAATCCACCTTGTGTTATGTGTTTATTCTCTGAGCGCGGAATACAACAGTTCCAACGAGGATTGCCGGAACATAACAATTTTCTATCTATGGTTTTCAGGGAATGAAACTTGTAGATGTTAACGAGGACCGTACTTCTTCAAACCATGGCGCTACAGAATAACAAAGAACTGTATCAATTAAGAGATACCACATCACTTGAGAACTTACAGGAACAGCAACAACTGAAATGAGGCGCAGATGTAACTAGACGAGAAAATAATGACAATCATGGAGATTGACGCTGAGAAACCGATTTTCATGAGAAATTTATTTTTAAGAGTAAGCATGTGAATTTCAACTCACGGCATTGCCGCTCGATCGATGAATGTCAAATATCACCACAGAAAGAAACGGTTACTATTACCATTATTATACATATATTCTGTACCCGCTAAATCAAATGGCGGTATCTTCTACAAAGAGGGTGCAGTTTCGAACCCTGCAAGTATGTGTGTGTGTGTGTATTTGTGTTTAATTTTGAAATGCTGATGTATAGCTTTTCGATTCTTTTTTGTTTCATGGCACCCTAAGCAAGGCAATAAAGATACTGAGACGCTGGGGGTTACTGAGTGTGGAAGAATATAAGAAAAAGGAAAAAAATATTAAGGAGGGAGGACAATAATAGAACAGATATTATGAAGACAGAAGATAACGATTGACATTGCATTTAAATTTTTTTAAGATCAATATTAGTCGGAAAGCATGGAGCCGGAAGAGAGTTCCATAAGTGATAAGTGTAAGGAAAGAAAGTGTTCTCATAAAACTTGCGCTTATATCTAGCCATTTTCTTGGGGTGAAATGATTAACACACACACACACACACACACACGCACACACATATATATATATATATATATATATATATATATTCGAAAATTATAACATAAATGTGTCATAAAATCACTACAAAAATAGCCATTTTGTTTCAAAATGCTTCTGGCGTCTTATCAAATGATAGTGTTGAAAGAAAATAGCTATTTTTGTAGTGATTTTATAACATATTTATGTTATAATTTTAAAATAGAATATAAATAAAATATAAATTATATATATAATATTTGCTCTATTCTGTATTGAGCACACTTTTAAGAATAGTATTTTTGGTTATTGGAATTTATTTCGTATACACCAATCCTAGACTTAGGTATATATATATATATATATATATATATATATATATATATATATATATTACATACAATAGAAATTACGATTACTGCATGCTCCACATCATTTTAAGATTAATTTGTACAGATTTTCAAACCGATTAGTTTAATAAGAAAAAATAAAATGAAACCGGCTTAAAACAAAATTTAAAAGGAAAGCAGAAGAAAAGAAAAGAAAAAAGAATGAGTAAAAGAAATAGTGGAAAGACAATATAGGAAGAGGAAGAAAGGGAGAAAGAAGGAAGTAGTGAGAGGGTAGTAATGTCTCGACATGGCAATGGTATGAGGAAATATTAGGTTGGTGCAAAAATAATGACGTAATAATGTCGTTTTTTGACGTATTCTTTAACGTCAAAAAACGAAATTATTACGTCATTATTTTTGCACCAGCCTAATAGATACCTGTAGACTGAGATGAATTATATTAAAATATTCATCCCTGCTTTCAATAAGCAAAATAGGAGTGGAAAATTAGGGAAAATATTTTTTAATCTTATATTAACAAATTACTATCAATTACTATTATTACAATATTAATGAGAAAAATTTCTGAATTATTAATATATTAAAATATTAAAAAAATCATAATGAGTTTATTATTTTCTTTTTAGGAAATGTGTCTTTAAAATAATTCATTTTAAATTAAAAAGAACATATATTAAAATATACTAAAGTATTACCATCTACAAGGAAATAAAAATTCACGGATTATATAACAAACCAATAATAGAAGAAGAGTAAATTAAAAAAAAGAAAAATCCGCAATTAAAATCAGAAAAAAATATGTGTATCAAGTGGTGTATATAAATTGATTAAGAAAAGTATTAGAGTCAGGTTAATTATTAAAAGAATTATATAATAAATTATACTGTAGTAAGTAATAAGAACTAACAGATAAATAACAAGGGAAGCAATTTAACGAAATAAGAAATAAAATAATTAAATATAAATAATATATACATATATATATATATATATATATATATATATATATATATATATATATATATATATATATATATATATATATATATATATATAATTATTATATTGAAGCATATAATGCGTATAAAATACGTATTTAATAAGTCCATACTTATGTTGACACATGTTTGTTGGCACACGAAACAGATGTAGTACACATTACGGTGTGTATTTCTAGATTCTCCAGAAATCTTCATCTTTGGGTGTTAATGGCACATAATATGGCACTTAAAATAGGATTGGCCTAGCATATAATTAATTAATTAATTTATAGATTATAGTGAGATTAAACAAAAATATTTTAACATTTTAAAAAAATGTATTGGCCCATGCAATCAGTCAGTTATGTGCCATGCGGCATTCATGCCTAGGCGATCATGTATCTTTCGATGCATGACTGACGAGGCAGACTTTTTCCCGAAGTAGGTTGCCATTTGTTTCTGCGGTAGACCAGTTGTCTCCAAAGTCTATAGAACACGATCTGTTTTGCTATTTTCCCATAGCTGAGGGGAGAAGAAGAGGATTTATAACTTTCTCAAGGGTATTAGCACGTAAGTGAAAGTATATTTAGGCCTATATATATATATATATATATATATATATATATATATATATATATATATATATATATATATATATTGTGTGTGTGTGTGAATAAGCTATATTTAGGCATATACAGTAGCGGGCATAATATAAGGAACGGAAACAACAAAGACATAAATATGTGTATTACTTAAAAAGTAATGGCATGATTAGCAATGAAATTTTTACCGAATAAAGATTAGGGTGTAATGCATAAATATTATACAAAGTTACAAAAATTTACATAATAGTTTTTTTTAAAATAAAGATTAAACGGAACAAAGGAAATAAGCTACTGGACAAAAGTTAAGGAACGATCTTGTTAATACTTGACTTCTCTGCATTGTCGACCACATGATCTAATTAATTTCTTGCAAAAATCAGCAGTAATTCCCTCCCATTCGTCTTTTAATAACTCCCATAGGTGATCCTGGTTTTTCGGGTTTCTTTTCTGAGCCCTTTCTTCAATTATCTTCCAAACATTTTCTATTGGATTCAGGCTGGGGCTCTGGGCTGGCCACTTCATTAGGGTGATTCCTTCTTCTTCAAATAAAGCCATAATCTTCTGAGCTTTGTGGCAAGGTGCATTGTCCTGCGTGAAAATAGTAGATTCATAAAGATTATGGTGTAATCTTGGTACCGCATGCTTCTGAAGAAGCCTTTTGTTAATCTCAGCATTGATATTGCCATGTACGCAGATGATAGGGTCAACTCCTGCAGATGAAATCATTCCCTACACCATCCCACTGCCGCCACCAAACTTAACGGTTTTATTGATACATTGAGAAGACAATCTTTCACCTGTTCTACGGCGTATGTAAGTTTTGCCCTCAGAACCAAATATAGTAAACTTGGACTCATCATTGAAATGAACTGTATCCCATTGTACGTCAGTCCAAACAACATGTTCTCTCTCATACTCCAGGCGTGCCCTTTGGTTTCGCTTTCAAATGAGAGGCTTCGAAGCTAGAATACGGACATGCAATCCTTCATTTTTTTAACCTGCGAGCAACCGTTTTCTTTGAGATCTTATTATCTGTCTCTTCATTAAATTTACGGGCAATTGATGTAGCAGTTTCAAAACGTTTTTTTGTAGATATTCTAACAATTCTTTGATTTTCTCTTTCCGATGTTTTTGGAGGTCTACCGGTTTTTGGTTTTGCATCTAACATTTTATCAGTTTTATACTTGCTAATTACACGATGAACGACACTTTTAGACCTAAGAACAATATCAGAAATTTCTGAAATTGACTTTTTTCTTGATAGTTAGCGATAATGAGTGCTTTCTTCAAAAGAGAGCGTTTTGCGTGTAGAATTTGCCATATTGCTTAAAAATAAAGTCCTAATGATAAATGAACTTGTACTTATTGTTGAAAAGCTCCATCGAGTTTTTTAACAATGTAAATTAAAAGTTTATACAAATTATTAATATCTTTCCTTAACTTTTTTCTAGTGACTTATTTCCTTTGTTCCATTTAATCTTTATTTAAAAAAACAAAAAAAAAACTATAATGTAAATTTTTGTAACTTTGTATAATATTTATGCATTACACCCTAATCTTTATTCGGTAAAAAATTAATTACTAATCATGCATTAGTTTTCAAGTAATACACATATTTATGTCTTTTTTGTTTCCGTTCCTTATATTATGGCTGCTACTGCATACAAGGAAATTGTTGTCATTTTATATTTTTAATTTCGTGCATGGGCTTTGTTTGCTTTTGATTTTATCGACAGTACTCTATAGTAGGGTTAGTTGGACATTTTCTGTGAGAAAAAGAGCACCATGACGGAATCCACACTTCCATAAATATGGAAATGGCATGCTGTACTGTTTATCGTTTGGGCCGGAAACTCCAATATAAACATTTCAGAGTGTTTGGGTGTGAATCTGAGGACAATGCAGAGGATTCGGAAAGAAGTGGATGAGTCTAATGGTGATTACGATGGTACGGTAGTTCGAAAACTCACTCTGATAGTTCTTTTCAAGACCTCCTCCATGGTCTCCTTGCTAACTCCGACCAACTGTCTGGTCTTTGCATCTGTTGTATGCAGGGAGATAATTTTCTGACTCCAGTAAGATAGGCATCTCTGCAAAATGTGCAGCGTCCTTTTCCCTGGTTCTTGCTGAGTCGCCAAATATAGATTTTTTTGAGTAGCAGATTACTTATGCGGCGTATCCGTCATCTTGACATAATATCCTATGTAGTACAAAAAATAAGTTCAAAAATTAAACGAAAAATAACGGCGGGGGCGCAAAAAAAAACCTCCCAAAAAACCGATAAGAACATTCCTGAGAAAAGTGAATCCCACTTGTTTATTTCTTCTCTCGTTGATAAAAGACAAAGGCGTTTCTGAAAATTCCGATTTTATAATCTTACAAACCATACTTCCATGTAGTCATATAGTGAAAATACCTACTAATATAAAATAAATATTATTAGCCTTATTATTAACAATAATATTTTTGTCGTTAAGCTGGCCGAATGTTTGTGCCGTTTGTTCAAATATTCAGGATCGTCCAAGAACCAATATCTGTGGTCGGCAGAAACCCTTTGTCTGCAGCCTGATATTCTTTGGGAATGTTATAGGATAAAATAGACTACAACACTTTCGTAAATTGAAAAAAATACAATAGGTATTAAAGAAACAAACCTTTTTAATTAAGCTTGCTTAGATATATATGAATTCATTAGATGCGTTCAAATGTTCATCGGTTTATTTATTTCGAAATCTAGACATTGACTACGTATTTGAAGTTCTTTTTAAAAAACTTTATACAATATATATATATATATATATATATATATATATATATATATATATACAATATAAAACTTAAAAACTTTATACAATATATTTACACAATATATATATATATGTGTGTGTGTGTGTATTAATGCGAACTTCTACAGAGATAAGTGAAAGAAAAAGTACATTTATACTTAAAATCAGAAAGAGACATACAGACTTCATGAGGAAAGAGTGTTTCGAAAATTTGATCAAGCGATACAGAGTAAAGCAGCACATAGCACACATAAAATTTTTGTGTAAATGGTTGGCAGAACAGAGGTTTAAGATATACAGTAAAGACAACATTTACTAAGAGCTATAAAATAGAGGAAATTTTAATTCGCATTTTGGGCACATTTTTTTTATAATTATTCATTCCGTCTTCTTAAAATTAATGCAAATTATTTCTTATTGATTTCTTTTACTAACTTCTGTAGGGATTCCTGTTGTTTACTTTATGCGTTTACTACCATCACTTTGTCATCTGTATATCTAATGTTGTTAACTTTGTAATCGCCAATAATGAATCCTAGGTAGGACATCTGTCTGTGGAATCGCATTCTTAATGCATCCATTAACAATAAATTCATACATTCGACATACATTGGACATTCATCCATTCGTAACGTACTTACAGTTCAATCTACTCCCATCTCAATAAACCTATATTGTTTGACAATAAGATTAGAATGAAACGCTAGTAAATGTGAGTTAGAAAATCGAAGAATCCTTGGAATAGTGAAAGATGCTTTCTAAAAACTAAACAAAATATTAAGAAACAGGAAGAATTCGTTAGAAACAAAACTATTTTGAAATATCGGCCCTTATATATGCCTCACAGACATGGAGGATACTTGAGTCAACAGAGATGCAATTCTACAGAAGGACGCTGACAATGCCACTGGCAGAGCATTTGAACAAAGGGGAATTTTGTATAAAATGTAAAAAAATGGCACTTACACTTACACGCAGAAAGCGGCAGATGAAATTAGTAGGACACGTGCAGAAAGGGGTCTTTGAATATTTCACCTCCTCAAACCATACTGGTAAGAAAGACAGGAAAATAACATCTAACGTATATAAAGAGTTTGTGTAAATGTACACAAGAACATAATCTGTGGTGGAGGTGATATAATAAGGTAAACGTTGCTTAATGCTACAAGTCGTAGGAAATGGAGGAAAGTCATGATCGCCAACGTTAACAAAACATATGCTAAATCCGAATCTGAGTGTGTGAACCTAAAGTGGGGATTAAAATGCACAAATCTGGATAAAAAAGTTTTGTATATCATTAAAGAGATATATCGATACAGAGAAAAAAATGAGTGCGGCTGGTAAAAATCAATTGAAAAACTACATAAATGCCATATGACACAAAGGGAAATCGATTCCTCTCAATTTAACCAATCAGATATTTACTCATGTTTGCCTTTTGAACGTATAAATTTTGAAGCACATGAGAATTTCTCATAATTGCCTTATTATATTAATTACGACACACGAAACAATTTCTTATAACGTATGAGGCTAAACAGACGTAAACACAAAAAAGAAAGAATGAAATCTATAAAATTTATTTTCACTTAATTCCTCGCTTATTCAATCATACCTACGTTGACCTATACAACGCCAGTCAAATAAAACATTTTCAATCTTTCAAATCAAATCTGTGTACACACAAACTTTCACACACACATACACACACAGACAAACACACAACGCAATTAATTATACATAGAGATATCAATAAGTTAAGCGGTTATTTGACATAAATATTAATTTTTCAAAATAATAACTTTCTTTGTTTATATACTTAACCATGACGCTTCCATATTAATAATATAGATGGAAAATTATACAATTCAAAATTCAGCTAATACTTACATGACAGGCTACAAAATCGTTTATGTTATATCGTGCCCCGAATGTCATATATCGTCTGCTACAGCTGTTGGAGTAATTTTTCAGAAGTGTAGTAGTAGAACTTGTACCTCGCTACTAACAACCAATAATTCGTTTTGTTTTATTACAGACAGTAGCTGAGCGACAATTTGTCAGACTGATCAGCTTTACTATCGACGCAGAAGTTGTGTCGACAGCGTAGATGCCAAGTTGGTAACTGATGTCATCTGAAACGTCGTTAATGAAAATTAAAAACAGCGTAGGACCAATGGTAAAGTACTGGAGGACACCGGCATTAGTGAGAAACGATCTAAACAAGTGGTCGTTTAGGATAACTTTCATTTTACGATTTGATAGGAAGTACAGGATCAGTTAAGAATATATTCGTAGACACTGTAATTTTTCAGCTTGTGGAGAAGACATGTATGCCAGACCCTGTCAAAGGCTTTTTAGATGTCCAATGCTACAGCCCGGACTTCACCATTTTTATCTAGAGCATAATAGACTCTTTCCGCAATTATCGTCAGGATGATGGAAACATATGACAATATTCAACATAAAAGACAGTGGATTGACCACAGTAACTTTACACAGCCATCAAAAAAGATGAGCTTCATGGAAGAAGGCTAATGTGGTTATGATAAGATGGTCGAGGAAGCATCTAAGTAGAATCTTTAAAACGCAATGAAATACTAAACTCACGTTTATACAACGCGCACATAAAAGTTTTGACGAAAAACGCCCTGCGCTCGACAGTAGAGAAATAAAATTTGTTATCCTCATTGACAAAGTAAGGTCACATACGTCAAGAATAACACAGGAAAACATTTTGGAATATGTTTTTTTTTCTAGCCGACTAGCCTAAAACTGCAGAAACCGATTGCCTTTTCGATCGATGCAAAACGCTTTGACGGATACATTTTTATCTAATGAAAACCAGATTGATGAATTCGTCGGAATATTTTCACATCACAACCTGCGGAATTTTACTCAAGAGGTATCGAAGAGCTGCTTAATAAATGGCAACAAGTCATTGCAAATTGTGTGGATTATGCGTGTGGTGTCCTCCCTCTATAGAGTCTATGTTGGACTCTTTAGAAGAAGGACACCACAACACATATATAAGCAAATAAAATGTATTTCTATTTTATTTTTTAGAAAGAAAACATTATTTATGACTCAGTCTAATATCAATATAGAATATGTAATTCCAAAATATGAGGAACAAAATGGTAAAACAGTAAAACAATATCCGTACAACATTGACTTCTTTCGCACTCTCAATTATCCTAACTTTGTATAAGAATGTACATATGCCATAAGACTTTCATGACTTTTGTTTCATTGGAAACAATAAGAAGCACAATCCACTTTAATAATTATGAGCTTTTATACAGAAACGAATCGTCTGGTGATTCTGGTAATTGTTCCAAATCTTCAGCTATATTTTACACACGAGACTTTTCTCGAGCCAAATCAACTGCAAGAATATTATAGGCTTTATTGGGAATCAGATTGTCACGAAATTTCTATTGATGATATTTCATTTAATATAAAATCGATGACTGAAAAATAATGATACGCTGTACAATTCCCTGGTGAATACAAACTGAAGACATATTAAGAGATTTAACAGAAATTCTTGGCATAATACTCGACTAAAAGTAAATTGATCCATCTATCAATTTAAAGTTCAGAGTTGTTAAAATTCAACAGTATGGTAAATTGTTTGTCATTTAGAGATTTGTACAATCCATATCGATGGTCCAAAACAACTTGAAAATACTAAAGACATTCTTATTCGTTCATTATATTTAAGTACATCTATCTATTCATGTCTATTCATTTCTATTCATTTCTATCCATGCCTATACATTTCTTTCCTTCTTTCTCTGCCGATTTATTTATTTATTTTTATCTATCTATCCATTTCTTCCTATTTGTCTATATCTATTCATTTCTAGCTATATCTTTTTGCTATTGCTTAATGTTGTCTTTGTTCAAAATAATCGTGAATTCGAGAGGCCGTAGTTAGAGCGAGTATCGAAGGAAAAGAATCGGGAGAGAAAACAAAGACGAGGTTTATTAAATACTCATACATAGACCGGAATAAAAATTGAGTAAATATTCACATCCTACTCTAATGTAGCTACTTTACATATTTATAAGTAGAAGCAGTCCATTTTACTGTCGGTTTTACTCTACAACATTTATATATTATTTAATTTATTTTATAGCTGTTAGCGTTGTGAATGTATTCATTGTTTTTCTGCTTAGTTTTCGAATCTATGTATAACTGAAATTTAAGAGTCATTTTTACAAATATAGAGGTCTTCTTCGCTTGAAAGTTTGTTGAATGAAATTCTCCAGTCATGTGTTAATTACTGAATTCATGACTAAAAAACGCATACACAACTTGCAGGAAATCTAGCCAAATCTTATTACAGATGCTTGCTCAACCTACAGAGCTCACCCATGGTTGAGATTGCAGCTATGTTGAGAGGACATCACTTACAGAGTGAGAGAGAGAGAGAGAGAGAGAGAGCATAATCTGGCATAAACAATCTTTGAAAAAGAGCAGTAGGCTCAAACTTTTGATCACGATGACTTGGGACATCATATGAACACAACCATCAACAGTTCTCAGTGGTTCCGTCTACCTGATTACATTCGCGATTTTTTACCTATCCAGATGAACGGGTGTTCTCTCACATAGGACCCGATTAGCAAGATCGATTTTACTGTTTTTAAACTTCAATCTTCCATGAATCTCTCACGTACATTCATATCTGCTCAAAGCGTATCCAAATATAAACACATTTTAATACATTATTTATATAGATGCAAATATTTAATTAAATGCTCTGTTTTATAATGAACAGTATTAATAATATTTACCAACCTATTATTATTATTGTTATTATTGGCTCGATCGGTTAAGGCACGTCAGGTTGAATGACGCTTCCGTATAAGATACAGGTTCAATTCCTCTCGGGTAACGAATACTTTCTATGAAAATTTCTCGGATATTCAGGCCGGTAAATTTCTTTAAATATATATACACACACACACACACACACACACACACACATATATATATATTCATTAGCAAAATGTCTCTTAATTTTCATGCGTAGCATACAGTATTATTAGTATCTACTCAGAATGACTACAGGGAGATACTTACTGGATTGGTTATAAATAATTTGTAAGCTGAAAATAGAAAGAAAAAAATCAGGATATTAATATTATGTTTGTATCAATAAATGTCACTTTAAATATCTTTCAAACAATCAATCAGCACAACAACTGTGAGAATATATCATTTCTGGACTTGAAATAATCAACACCATGCACACGCTACTTCCATGGAAAATGTTATTACGAGCAATATTCCTTAGTTCTTAGACATAACAGCCACGTACACATGGTTCTGACATTCTCATCCTCTTCAAAAACCCTTGGTTAGAAGGAAGTTCCATCCAGACAGCTTCCTCCAAAGAACCTCTACACTGTGGAATAGATTCATGAAAGGATACATACACGATCATTACATCCTTAAATTATTCAAGTCAAACGTTATCTATTCTACATATCTTCATATCCTGCAATTACTTCCGTTTCATACGTCAATCCAACAAAACATCATTCAATAACTTTCCACTTTGAGTGCCTCTTGGTGATTGTATTGGGTGAATTCTAATAAAAAAACGACAACATTATGTGTTATCCTGTTGAAGATACACGTCCATTGGATAAAAATCAAAAAAGGCGATTCATGATCTTGTAGAGGACCCGGTGGGTTAAGT
Organism: Acanthosepion lycidas; assembly: GCA_963932145.1. NCBI lineage: Eukaryota > Metazoa > Mollusca > Cephalopoda > Sepiida > Sepiidae > Acanthosepion > Acanthosepion lycidas. The sequence continues at coordinate 125,380,766 of OZ010574.1, read as the reverse complement.
GTTATTGGATTAGGAACACTTGATGCTACAAGGTCCAACTACATGTACATGGTAGACTCAAGTTGAGTCCAACCGAAGAGGTAAAGAAAACAAACAAGACCGATGTATATATGTCAACAAATATATGTATTAAACAACAAGTGACAAAGACATTAACATTTGTGTTTGTGTGCGAACGTAAAGAGTTTGTATTTTGGTGAATGTTCGTACGTGTATGTGTGTTTAATGTTCATGGCGTCTCCCACAAATGGGAAGACGCTATCTTTTGCGAGAGCTTACATTGTAGATGTGTTTGCTGAAATGCAAAATGAAAAAGAGAACGAGGCAAGAAGTCGCCAAGTATCTATAGTGTAGGGAAAGCGGGAAGAGAGAATTAAGGAGGAGCGAACTCCGACAATCTTACAATTATAAAGATATCCATAATATAGTGCCGCGTTTTTGGGATATAGATACTACGATAGTGTACTTGATGTATTAAACTCCATTCCCATTACTTTAAAAACAATCTAGAAATGCTTGCAACAAATCCCGCCAACGTCACCATTTTTACGATCTATCAGCATTCTCGAAAGGTGTTTTCTATCTGAGGTGAAAGCTACTTGATTGAAAGAACTGATAATGTAAGAGCTCCAATATAATTTAATACTGGGCAAAGTATAACATGCGCTCCACTAAATATCACAATCAGTACCACAGATTTAATTGTCTGTTGCATAACTATAACCACTAAACCGTGATTTTAGTAGCTGGCGAGTTGTGCATATTTTTTCATGGGTAGGAGTAGTGGAGGGAAAGTCATGGAGATTTTATTATTATTAAGTCTAGAGATTTTATTATTATTATTAAGTCTAGAGATTTTATTATTATTATTAAGTTTTAATCAGCCAAATAAACTTGAGAATCCCATTGGTAACGCTCCCAACTAAAGTCTGTCTTAAAAGATTGGGTAATTCAGTCTGATGTTATTTCAAACTGGGCCACAGACTGCATAGCTTATTGGTTGCTTTGATCAAAATCTTTCACTCGATCGCCCACATATATCTGTAATGTATGTGCATAGATTGTATTTATCAAAGATCTTAATATCTGTATATTGAACTTTGTATATTTGTACTCCCGTGTCAGTGTTGGTGTTGCTACTACTATTACTGCTCCTCCTCCTCCTCCTACTACTACTACTACTACTAGTACTACTACTACTACTAATAATAATAATAATAACAATATAGTATTTAGATGCCCAACTCTAATACCAAAGATATACAGTGGTATACTATTGGACAATATATATTTTGAAAGGTAAGACAAAAATATACCATACCATACCATATACTAAAATATGGTATGAGCATCATATCTAAACAGTCATAGAAGTCACTGAAATAACTTACAGACATATACAAGATGTTGCAGAAAAATCTGACAGTTGACAACAAAAAAAACAAAACAAAAAAAAAACGAAATAGACAATAAAAACAAAAGTTGTATATGAAGAGACCCGGCAGTTTATTTAACAACAGTTAGAGTTACATACTACATTATTTTTCAATGTAATCGCTGCAGCGGCGACGACCATCACAAGGCAGGCGCAAAATGAGTTACACATGTTGCAGACCATGTCCTTGGCCATAGCGGCGAACACCTCCACGATAGCAGCCTTCAGTGAGTCGACCGTGTTGTGGCGTGCTTGTTGGTCTTGGCCTCGATCACGCCCCAGAAGAAATAGTCAAGGGGGTTGCAGTCGGGTGAGGGGTCTTAGTTATCAAGTGATGCAAACAACAGAAACTGCCTTAGATATGACAGTATATATCAGTATATATCAGTATGACAGTATATATAAGTATATATCAGTTAAAATATATAACAAAATAAGTAAATATAAAGATCTTGAAATCAAAAAAATGTCACTTTGAAAAACTACTAAGGATAATCTTTGGAGCCCTGCGTACAAACACGAAGATACGGACAAATTAACAACATCACTGTCAGTTCATTTTTACAAGTGATTAAAAATAGTGCACTGTGCAGAACTGCTTATCTACTGAAAGAGAATATTATGAATGAGAAGAAAATATAACACTATATACGTCAAGTAGCAGTTAATATGAAAGCGTTTTTACAATAGAACACATATTTACTACCTCACATTACCCTATACCTCGTTTAATGACACGGTAAGGTATTGTACTAAGCATTATGCAAACGAAGATATTACTGTTACTATTATTATTATTATTATTAATAATAATAATAATAATAATAATAATAATGATCAAGAAAATATAACGATTAAAAAAGTCCACATAGAAGGCATGATTAAAGTGAGAAATTGAGGAAATCAGATTGAGTAATCGATACTAGATAAGATTTCAAGAAATTCAGATGTTTCACCAAGTAAAAGCAAGAAGATCAAGAGGAAATATAAAATTAAAGCAGCAAATGAAATTCAACAATGAAGCAAATACTTAAACAGAACCTTCAATTAAAAGGTCCAGAGAACATGACGATATGAAAAGCTTTGTAGATTCTATGTATAATTCCAAAACGAACCTCAATAGGTTTCACAGGAAAATTACAAAAGCTGTTATAGAAGCCACGAACTATTGAAGAAGTCAAAAGTTTTGACAGAATATTTGGAGCAGCCAAAAGGAATATAATTCCAATGCAGGGTGATTGAAACGAAAACAAGGAAGAATGAAATATGAAACTATGCAAGAATGGGAAAAAACATAGGCAAGCTAAAAAAAAAAAAAAAGAAAAATCCCCAAAATTGAAATCGCCAGAAAAGGACAAGGTACTCAAATTTTAGCTTTTTCATCTGACATCAATCCATAAAAATCTTGTGTAGGCTTTATCAATCCTAATTAACAACTCCAGTGAAATGGATCGCAGAAGGTATTACATATCTCCTACCAAAAGCAGGTAAAACATATAATCTCAAAAATTATAGGGTTATTAACATATTTGTCAACCACATGGATTAAGTCTGTCCTGACCAACTGTACTTACTCTCTTTTCGATGAAAACAACATTCTTCTACAAGAGAAGGGATGTCGAAGAGATTTTTATGGTTGCAAAGATCAACTACTAATAAATGAAATGATCCCGGAAAACTACAAGGAAAAAGTTAGAAATCTCAGCACATCTTGGATAGATGACCGTAAAGTCTTTGATAGTGTGCCACACTATTGGATTCTTAAGGCTTTGAGTCTCCTCGGTGATAATAAATTTATTTATCTATAACAGAGAACCGTGGAAAGTCATATTGTATCTAAATCACACTAAAAGTAGTGACACTTTTACTTGTTTGAATAACCGACGATGAATCTTTCAAGAAGACTCCCTGTTGCCTATTTTGTTCATTCTGTCCTTAATTCTCCTTTGGCATGAATTAAACGGTAAGGATTATGAATAGAAGAAAATAAAAAAGAATGTTTTTAATCATCTATTCTACATGGATGATATGAAAATCTTTAACAAAGACTGCAATGTGTTGAAGTATATTCTCAATACGGTAAAATGTTTCAGTGATGAAATCGGTATGGATTTAGGATTAGATAAATGTGCAAAAGTATCACTGAAGAAAGGGAGAATTTCAGATGCACATTTAACAGATCTCAATTTTGTAATAAAAACCAGAAGCTTATAAATAAGCAGAAGCTTATTAATAACTTATAGTCAGGGAAGGAGATGGAATACAGCATACGCAAATGAAAGAGAAGGTAAGAAAAGAATAAGACAGAAGTGTGAATTTCGTGTTAAGTACCGAGTTGAATTCACAAAACTGAATAAAAGCCATGAACATTTCGACTGCCCTTGTGGTACAATAAAGTTTCAACATCCGTAACTGGACCAGAGTTGATTTTAACTGAAAGGATCTCAAAACGAGAAAAGCTTCTCACTTCCATCAATGGAACAATGGATTTGAATAACCTACAGAAATTCGATAAGCCGTAGAAAACGCATCAATAAAGGAATTTTAGAGCTCTGATTCTGAAGCAGAAATGGGATGGTATCTATTTACATCAATTTGTTGGCAATCATCACTAACAAAAATCGCAAATGCCTAAAAACATTCAAACTATTCAAGTTATATAAAAAGACAAATGGTTCCTTAGAAAATAATTAAAAAAAAATAAATTAAAAATAGCTTTTTTTATTATAAAGTTGATTGTAGCTGAGATATTTTTCATCGAGTTCAATGTTCGGCATTGGATTTGGTTTACATTATTTACATTATTTAGACTATTGTTCTCATCTTTGTCGCCATATTTATTACAACGTTTCGGCCGTTGTACGCTTCGGCCTTCTTCAGAATGTCGAAATGAACCCTTTATTTCGTTCACTGGGATAGATGAGATATTTTTCATAGAGTTCAATGTTTAGTATTGGAGTTAAATTAATACTACATCACAAAACAAACGCGTTGTTTTCAAATTGAAGTTTGAATCAGTGCAATCTTTTAATTTTCATGCGGAAATATTTGGTAGCGTAAGACATTAATTCGGGCAAAGTATCTCCGAATATTACGGAAAATTAAGATGAAGAAATATACAATTTAGATTAATAGTGTGATACGGAGTGACAATCATGAGTTCAAGTAATGCAACCCTCACCTTTTGACGCTTCTACTCTGGAGAAGGTCCCTCGCTCTCGATGTGAGATTTTCATTCAGAATATGGCTCTTTGCAGTTTCATATCTTTTAGCAAGACAGGGTGTGGGTGCTATTTGAGGACATATTGTTTCAAGTTCACTACTCACTCAAATCATTTATTATATTATTTTTTAATTCAGATAACCCAGTCAGGGGAAGATGTTAACCCAAGAAATGAAAAGACATGCACTCATTGTTGTTTTAGCTGCAAAACATTGTGATTTAAAAATCAGTAACTTTTTACATGTTGCCAGATCATTTGTTCACAAGGTTCATTTGCAGCTAGAGGGATGTAATGTCAATGTTTCCTCTGTAGCAAAAAAAAAAAAAAAAAAAAAAAGAAAAAAAAGGATTCACAGTACTCTGATACTGTGATAACACCAGAATTTATACGACATTTTCAAAACATCATCGATGAGAACCCCGGAAGATCAATGAGGTCCATCGCCAAAGAACTCCAGGAATCAGAATAGACTATCAGAACCGTGGTACATCAGGACATTTGATATAAGTCATATGTAAATGAGGAAAGGCCAATTCATATCATCTAAGACACAGGAAAACCGTCTCATGCGTTGAAAAAGTTATAGAGTTATCTCATTATTCATCAGTAGAACCATATCATTGTATCTCAAAGTGTTTTTGTCATTTGTGACGACATTGTTTAAGATCCACAGACACAGAAAGGAAACTCCGGGAACTAACAAAGTGTAGAATATTGGTTAGCCTGCAAGTAGTCTGACACACAAGTAGACTAGTGTAGTTACTTCAAGCTCCCCTTTTTCCTGAGGGATTTGATGGAGCGATATATGGGTGAATAAAGTCCACTCATGCAAATGTATTGGGCAGGTCCATTCATGCAGAGTAGACTAACCCAACTGCTGCATTAGGTACTCTCTTATAAATGAGGCGGAATGAAAAGATATAAGAAATCAGCCATGTTAGCAGGTAAGTCATTTGACTTCTACATCTCCCTCCTCTCCCAGTTACGGAAGCATAGCAGTCGTTGGGGAGGAATCAGTTCCTTATTGCCTGGCTGATTGTATGGGAGTAGTCGGGATAGCGCACTAGGGATCCTGGTTGTTGATAGCGGTGACTGAGTACAGCCCTGGGATGCCAGTTCACTTCGCAATGTAATGCCGCCATTTCCCGAATCTTTGGCAGATTATTAATATAAAGGAAAAAGAGAAGAATAATAAATTTTGCATTCAATTTTTTTTTACTATAACTGTTGCTTAAATTATTGAATCCTTTAGTTATTTGACCTTTGAACTTCTAAGATGACTCAATCAATATTACACAAGTTGTCTTATTTAATTTGTTTTATCTATAGGAATGTGTAGTGTACAGTGTTAAGGATTGTAATGGATATAGTTAACACTTGATGCAGATAAGAACTTTCAAACCTAATTGAATTCACCACTTGGATCATTTTTACATATATATTTTTATATAAAACTCAACATAGAAAGAAAATATATTTGTTTGTGCATAGATAGACATAACTCATAAAAAGGGAAAGAAAAGATTTATAGAATTAACATTAGTATGCATGTAAGTCTGCCACAGGTTTTGGTGAAATAAAGTAGTTGGCCTGCCTGAGGAAAGAAATCTGTCTCTCATTTTTTGGCTTCTACATTCAAGAGCAAAAACATGAGAGACATAGAATGCGGAGACACAAGAAGGCAGCCATGTTAGGAGGTAAGTCAACAAAGTAATAAAAGAAAGCGAGAAGAAATGAGTGAATATCGGATCTGAAGAAGACGATTGTCAGCAAAGCAAAAACTAAAGAAGTACAGAAGTTTAAATATCTGAGAAGTGTTTTAACTGAGGACGGAAAATGTAACAGCGAACTCAGAAGGAACATTTGAATAGCAAAACAAAGAAAAGGTGTTAAATTGCAGTGTAATATCAATCCTCCTTCATGAGTAGGAATGCCGCAAATTCCCCTCACAGTTGATGAGGAGAATTGAATCAACAGAGATATAGTTCTACAGAAAGATATTGAAGATACCATGGACTTATCATGTAAGCAATAAGGAAAATGGAAATAAAAAGGACACTTCTACTTAAAATCTGAAACAGAGATGAAATTCTTGGACACATTTATGAGGGAAGAGGTGTAGTAAAAAAGAGACGTTGTTAACTGCTACAAAGCATATGCAGTTGTGAAGTACAATGATTGGCCATATCCTGTTAAAAGATGAAGAAGCCGTATCAGACATTAGGCAATGATTTGCAGATCAGAAACGTCGTCTTTGTTCCTAAGGACATATTTCGTGGAATAGTTACATACACACACAGATATCTAGTGATAATAAAATATCAAAAGCCGTGATAATGTTCTCTCTTTTCCCCTGTCAAAATTCCAGGCTTTATGAGAAGCAGTTTCCTTATCTAGCATTTGCTATAGTGTTTCGATGTATTCATCAGAGCTGTGGAATTTCTTAGGCTATACGTAACAAATACAGAGAAACTGGTAGAACGGAATTGTTGTGGCGTCCTCCCTCTAATGAGGCTATGGTGGACTCTTCCACTTAGTATAAACTTACTAAGAAAAGTAGACCTCAGATAGTTTAAATACCCTACAAAAAAAGATAACCCTTTATGAAGTCGTCAAAAAACAAATGTTACGGCAGTTTTTATATGCTCAAATCCCTTTCATAAAGAAATAAAATAAAAAAATAAATAAATCTCCATAGACACGTTAAAACAGACTTGGCGAAAACATCTTCCGTTTTAAATTTAGACACCCCCACCTTACCCTGACTTGACATCTATGAAAGTAACTCTATACTGATACAAATTATTAACACTCAACACCCTAACTATTCTAAACAATTCGCCCTGGCTGTTACCATGGAAATTTTGATTTCAATTGTGAATATACTATTAAAAGACGTAAATTTCAGAAATAAGTTATTCCCCAAAAAATTTCGCTTGATGACGTAACAGAGCTTACTTTAACTCAGTTTAATTCAAATAATTATATTGTAGTTTTCGGCTCTTGTTTGAAACAGGTCTCCTCTTATGTAGCGTGTTGGAATCATATTTTTAAATAAATAATTATATTTATGCTCTACTTTTGTATCGAGCACTATTTTTTAAAAATAATAACAAAAATACTAAAGAACTTTGGATTATTTACCTAACCAGTTCATTCCTATTTTCTATATATTTTCACACACACACACACACACACACACACACACACACACACACACACACACACACACACACATATATATATATATATATATATATATATATATATATATAAATATAAAAGTGAACATAGAAGTCAACACTTAGAGGCGGCAGACTGCCGCCTCTAAGTGTTGACTTCTATGTTCACTTTTATATTTACACAAGCTCTATCTCTGATATTGAGCACTTTTTCCATAAATATAGCACACCTTAAGACTATATTTCTTTATATATATATATATATATATATATTTCTGCATATATATGCAAACATGTAAATACAATATTTGTGCATATATGCATTTACACACACACACACACACATATATATATATATATATAGTTACATTTAATATTTGCAATTGCGATCAAGTGCTCTTGTGTGTTTCCATGTGTATCACTATGTTCAGTGGTATAAGTATTATTGTATTTGGTTGTTTCACTTTCAAAATCTGTGTTTATATCTTTGTTTGAATTTAAAATAGACTCAATTTTCTCTACGCGTATGTGACTGTGATTGTGTGTTTATGTGTGATTACGTGTGCTTAATGTCAATTGCAAGAAAGGTTAAAATTTGGCGAGAATCATTGACCGGTAATTGTGACCCCCTGCTGGGAGGTAAGTGCATCGTTTCACCGGTCCAAGGGCCTTCATTTGTTAGCCACTGATGCGATGGAGTCGGCAGTAACTGTTTGGAAAAAAATAGCCAAATATCCAATAGTGCGATGGGTGGTAAGTTCTGGATAAGGGGGATGCAAGACGGCGACACAAACGAATGGTGCTTACCTGATGTAAAATCCGTTATTTCCAAATACATTCAGCGGCCAACTGGAACGCTACATATTTAACCTTGCCATCGTCTTCCCGGCCGTTTCCGCTCACGTCCATGGCGGCTATTTCCGATGCAGCATCATTTCCCCTTTTCATATGAAACCTAAATATCTCTCACATATTTTTTCTGATGAATATATAATTCAATAGCAGAAATTTTCTCCAAACTCAGTTTTTTTTCCTTTAGAAGTTTTTCGTTATCACTCAGTAGTTTAATCAGATCAGATTTATTCAAAAGCTAATATATTTGACTGGAATTCAAATGGATGGCTAAAAGGCTTCACATTTTACAGTTTCGAAGTTACGAATGCATTTTGGAGAAACAAATATTGACAGCGGTGCTTTTTTGAGGAAACAATGTTACCAGCAATACATTTTTTTAAATTTAATATTAGCAGGAAAAAAGTATTGTCGGCATTAAATGACTCATTGAGGTTGATATGCCGTAAAACCAAACAATAAATGCAACATTCAAATGGAACAAACGAGAAATTCATACAAGTGCATATTTGTTATAGTGGAACACACCTATTTTATAGTTAATACACTCTCCCACCTATAATAAGTAGGAATAGTAAGAGTAACGAGTCGCTCAGTGGATGCCGGACGACTGTTAGTCGGATACTAAAGTATCAGCGACCACAACTAGATTACTCTGCGTCATACCTATTATATGAAGTTCCTAACGTTTTGTACGTCAAACCTATTTTAGGACCGACTTAGTACAAATACAAGCCTCCACTGTGAAGTCACTCCATAACAATATTATAAATTATATGAAGGAAGAAATGTGCCAACATTTCAAATAAGGCTAAGTTTCCTCAAACACAGCGATACATATTTATTTTTAGATTTTATTTCTTCGAGGCCATAGAGGTTGAAATATTTGTTTTTAATAATTTCTTAGCCATCCCATTTATCAAAAACCTACCCTTTTATTAAATTTTCTTATCATTCCTACCAGACATTTATTACAACTCACCAATTGTTACTAGCACTCAAAAATACGAGTAATTTCTGTTCAGCTTGTAAGATGCGATGCTCTTGAACAGAATCTTTGTTCGACATTTAGTCACGCAGGATATTCGAATTTATAATTTATCTGAAAACGTTAGTGGACAATCTGAAAACCATCTAGTTTTGTGATTTAACACAATAATTGTTACTCTAAGAGAAAAAAGCTTAATTACCAATGTTTGGTCGTGGAAGAACCCCTTTATCAGCAGGCTCATGACCACATCACGTTGAAACACCGGTTCTCGTATGATCACCGAAGTTAAGCTACATCGAGCCTTGCCAGTATCTAGATGGGTGACCGCTTGGAAATACCAGGTGTTGCAAGATTAGAGCTGTGAATAGTGTAATGGATGGTTGCTCTGAATTCCAACTGGGTTTGTTATATTCACTTAAGAGGAAAAACCCTTGGGGAAAATATTAATTAATCTCTCCTCCTCTAGCTATTGATTAATTAGCAAGACTTGTATCACAAAATCAATTATTATCTACAAGAAATATATCCTAAAAAAAAAACAAACTTGCATACAAAATATTTAGATTTAGACATTAAATAAAAGTTGATATGACGTTAATCAGAAGCAACCAACCACCACTTTATCAGTAGCTGTCAATTTGTTTATTAAAATAGAAATAATATTTCAGAAATAATGATAATATCTCAAAATATGCCTAAAGTCGTCTAGAGTTCAAATTTATAAAATCCCAGTCACATGAATATCAGTGATAAATTATTAATAAACAAAAGTAAAAATAAATAAATATAAGTATCCCGACTTAGGAAGTGATTGTTTCGCATGTGAGTGAATTACGGTTTGGTCAAATTTATAAAATCCCAGTGAAAAGCATACCAGGGATAAATTATTAATAAACAAATTTATCCTGATTTAGGAAGTGATTGTTTAATATGTAGGTTAATTACATTTTGGTGAAAAGTTATAAAATCCCAGTGACATGCATATTAGAGATATATTATTAATAAACACAAGTATCCTGATTTAGGAAGTGATTATTTCACATGTTCGTGAATTACGTTTTGTTCAAATTTACAAAATCCCAGTGACATGCATAGCAGTGATAAATTATTAATAAACACAAGTATCCTGACTTAGGAAGTGATTGTTTCACATGTAGGTGAATTAATTTTTGTCCTGTTCTGATTCTTTCATCTTCCGTCTGCTATGTAAATATATACAGGCTGATGCTCAAATATTCGGAGCGTATTTTATTGGGAAAATTGTCCTCATCTTTGTCGCCATATTTATTAAAACATTTCGGCCGTTGTACGCTCCGGTTTCTTCAGGTTGTTGCAATGTCGAAATGAACCCCTTTATTTCGCTCACTGGGGTAAGATTGTTCTTGTTCTACGTGCTATGTTTAATGGATGTCAGTTATCAGTTATCTCCTGTTAATTTTCCTCTGAATGTTCTCGAATGTCTTAACCGGGTATTGAACTCACCCTCTTTGGATCCTGTCACTGGATCTAACTAACGCCTTTATCCACTGTGGCATGTGTCCTTGAGGACATCTGTGTATGAATTTCTGGGTTAAGATAGTGGAAACTCCCTCTCCTTTTCCTTTTTCCCCGATAGCTATATAATCTCCATCTATTCAAATGTAATGTCAATCGACGTTTCCAGACACCTAAATCTATCCCCTATACTTCTTTTCATCCTTTCCTCTATCACTCCTATTTGCTCTCGCTCTAACTCGCTGTAACTCATCCACAGTAGCTGTTGGTGGGTGGAACGGGAGTGAGATATTGAGCATAGAGGTAAAAGGTTATAGGAATTGGAGTGGGGAAGGTGCTGATGTTGAGAGATTTGGCGCCGAATTTTGGCGTGTAAGATACTGTGTGAGAACAATAAAAATAAATGAAAGGAATAGTATAAAAAGGGGGATAAAGAACTTTTTTGAAAAATCATTGAAATTAGGGGTGCGGAAAATAAAAAATGTACTAATAATAATTATGTGTACAATGGCAATAAAAATAATAAAAAGAAAATAAAAGAGAAAAATAAAATAATAAAATAAAATAATAAAATAAAGAAAATAATTAAATAATAAAATAAATAAAATAATAAAATAAAATAAAAGAGAATAAAGAGGAAAGGTATGGCACAAAAAAGGGGATAAATATTTCTTTCGGAAAATCGTTGTAAGAAAATGGGGAGTGCGGAAAAATAACCTGAAATAATAGAATAACAAAATATTAACGAGAAAATAGGGAAAAACTTACAAAATTAGAGGGATTGGGAACATGAGTGTATGAAACTGTGTGTAAACATATACTAGCTATCATAATCATTTAGGGATATTAACTAGTTGTTTGCAAGTGGTAAGGAAGAGAATGTCCGATCTTGTTTGTGTACGTTTCTTTAAGTTACTTTCAGGTTGTCTTCTGGCGTTAAGTTTCCTTAGGTTATTTTCATTTTATCTTTTAACGTGGATTTAACTGTTGTTAAGGTGAAGTACAAAATAGATGATTAAAAGAAAAATAAGGATATTTTCACAAAAAAGTTTCACACAGCGAGAAATTAGAGATCGGGTTTTGCTAATAATTCACTCTACAAACAAGATTGTGCCCATCCTCAAGAATTACTGTTGGTGAGTTTCCACCGTTTCTCTGTTTATTTCTCGCACCCAATTATGAAGGAAGCAGGCGTGTCCGAAAGTTCCGAACATTGAACCTTAATCTTCGTGTTTCATTTCTGTCATGTGGTTAATATTAATGAATATTTTTTGTGCTGATCACATCGGTACAATTTAGTTTGCCTTTTTTTATTAACCAGCTTATCTACTTTATAACACACACACACACACATATATATATATATATATACATATATATATATATATATATATATATATATATATATATATATATATAAATGGTGGTACTCGTTTGGAAAAACCTCGGCTAGCTCAACTTGCAGTAGAACAAATCGGTACTCGGTAAAAAGAAAGACCAAGAACATTAAAAGAAGGCGAAAACAATCGTCCGGTGTTTAATCTCAAAGTCCCAAAAAAAAAACACCCCAAAAAAACGAGTAAAAAGACAACTACATAAAGGTGGCCAATACACTAAGTAGAGCAAACCTAAGATAAGATAATCCTAATGACCGTGGCTCATTAGGATTATCTTATCTAACCTTATATATATATATATATATATATATATATATATATATATATATATATATATATATATATATATAGTGGTAGGACGGATAAATGGAATGCTCAAATATATGCAGGTGTGTACGCATGTGCTGGTGTGAATACGCAGGGAAGGATATAAATAATTGTCAAATTTATGCATGAGGTGCAAACGTAATTGTGCTTAATGCGGTTATACAGAAAAAAAGATGTGTATTAATTAGTACATATACGCGTACCTACGTTTTGGCGTGCGACTATAGCTTCAGAGAAAATACAGTCGCACGCCAAAAGATAGGTACGCATATAGTGATTTTCCAAGGGGAGTTTAGATGTGGAATAAGAACGAATGTAGAGGGTACACAATGAGGATCGAACCCACTACTCAGTAGTAATTGTTCTAGCGTAGGTACCTGTGTATGTACTAATATATATATAGGTAGAAATGTTTGTTTTTCTTAAAAAGTGAAAATAATAACACTTGGTCTAGATTGGGATCCTGTGAAAGAAAGATAAGTTCCATTGTTGTGAGTCATTGCTGGTGGTTTTTGTGTTGGAAAACACGTGTCTTCTTTTATATTTCCCCCACAACAATAATGGCGGACTCGCATGTGAGTCCGGGTAACAAAAAACTATATATATATATATAAATTTGTAACGAGACGCCTTGTGTAACCCATTTTTTCTGTAGCAGGACTTCACAAGAGCATTGTGTATTGGGATAAGTAAATATGAGGAGTTTATGATTCATTGATATAGCCTAATAAATCATTTTACAATTAAGAACGACTTTCTAATATAATTTAAATCGCTTGTTTGGAACAAGGACAACGCGCCCTTGTTCCTATTTATTTAACTATATCTGCACTATGAGAAAAAAGTAATTTTTGAGGCGTAACATGTTATTTCCTCTTACAAGACACTAACTCCTCCTTGTCTGTGGTATTTCATAGTGCAAGACATCGATGTCGCGTAAGTATGTACAAAACAATAAATAAGAAAAAAAAGAATGTAAGAAAAAAAGGGGGGATACCTATACACCTATATACATTGGGTTTCTCATCATGTTTTATCGAAATACATATATAAAAGCACACAAAACAAAATACTTACACTTCTTATTCCACATAGGTCGATTGGTGAAGGAGAGACTGAGGTGAAAACGGACAAAAACTTATTTCAATACATGTAGAAAGCCAGCCAAATCGTGTCTGTATCTCTGTGCCCCCTACCGACAAAACTAACCCTCTACTCACCTTTATTTATTTTCTTTCTTTTTCTTCCTTCTTCTCTCTAAACTTATATCCTTTCTTTCTTTTTCGCTTCACTATCTTACCTGGCGCTCCAAACATTATCTTTCGCATCTCTTTTCTACATATATTTTCATTCTTTTTTTCCTCCACACGCTTTTTTTTCCTCCCACTCTTAAAAAATATTCTTCTTTCTTTGTTTTTTCCTTCTCTGTAATCTTAACTCTCTTTTCTTATTCTCATCTCTCCCTCTTCTTTTATTTTCTCGCCTTTTCACAATTCCTTCGGTCATTTCTTCCCAAATTTGTCTTTCTTATTGCTTTCTTGCTCTTCGAATTCACTCCTTCATTTTATTTTAATCTTTCTTCGATCCACTCTTTTCTAGTTTTTCTCTTCCTTTTCACGTATTTCCTCTGGATTTCTTATTCTCCTTCATTTTCATTTCTTTTTCGTTAATTCTTATCTTTCTCTTTATTTCTATCTTCATTTCTTACATTTTAATTTATTTTTCCATTTCGATATTTTCCTGTTTCCGCCTTTCCTCTTTTTTTCCTAATCACGCTTCATTTTCATTTTTGATTCTTTCTTGTTTCTCTTCTACAAATCATTTATATTCTTTTTCTACTCTTTATTTTGTTTCTCTTTTTCTCTTCCTTTCATATTCTTATTTATTTCAATTGTTTCTTTCTTTTACTTTTCCACAACGTACTTCTTCTAGGCCATTCATTTCGTTTCTTTACTCCGTTTCATCATTTTGTATCTATTGTTCATTGCAGCCCTAAAACCACATTGAAATCAATAGAACATTAACTCAAGTATGCAGCTGTAGAGCACATTGGAATTTGTCTGCGACTGAAGTTACTTTAGCGACCGAAACAGGGATGTCTTTCAATATGTTCATTTACCTCATGTTACTTTTGACGAATATACGTTATACGGTGGAAAAGAAAATGTACAAAACTTGTATTAAAGTTAATTATATTATGAGTAAAACGAAATATTAGAGGAATTTCTGATATAAAATATTTTTCGGAAAATAGGACGTACCGGTTTATCGGATAAATTATTCTTTTAATTCGAATGTTTTTAAAAATTGTACAGTCGTAGTTGAAAGATTCTTATTGAACAGAAATTTAATCAGATATTTGAAAAATTAGTATATTTTTTCTAGCTGAAAAAGCGCTTAAAGCATCAAAATGAGGAAATATCACATTCCTAATAAAGAAAAACAGATTTACTGCCAATTAATTTGGTTCCTTATTGATCCCACTACTGACCGGAAAAGAAATGAGCTATTTTATCATTGCATCCAATATAAAGATTAAAGACAATTTTGATTTCAGCCCAGTTCACTGATACAAATTTTAATCAATATGGACACCTCATTTCATTCATTGATAAAATAATTATATTATATTTTCCACAAATTCTTCCCTCACACCTAATTATATAATTAAATTAAAAGCCTTAGTTCTGTTTCCTCTTCAAGCGAATTTTGAAATAACTTATTTTTTAAATTTACTGAGTATTAAACGTACATATAATTCATAATTTTTTGTTTCCAAGGTTACAGAAAAATAAATCAATCATTTAGACAGGGGCGGTAGCATGTTTAATTATATAATTAAATTTGAATTTTTTAGCTTCCGTCTTTGAAGCATGGTAATTCCTGTGTAGCGAAGAAACCATATTTTAAATCAGTTAATATATATATATATATATATATATATATATATATATATATATATATATGATTGGTGTATACGGAATAAATTCCAATAACCAACAAATACTATTCTTAAAAGAGTGCCCAATACAGAGTAGAACAAATATAATTATTTATTTAAAAATTATAACATAAATATGTTATAAAATCTCTACAAAAATAGCCATTTTGTTTCAACACTTCTGGTGTCTTATCAAGTGATGGTGTTGAATGTATAATAAAGGGTTTTAAAAGGTTAAAATCAATCAAACACCCCTTGAGAAGACACCAGAAGTATTGAAACAAAATAGCTATTTTGGTAGTGATTTTCTAACATATTTATGTTATAATTTTCGAATAAATAATTATCGCTTACTCCTAAGTACGGAATAGAAAGATTGATCGGAAAATCCGTTCGAATTTAATTTGTTTTGGGATCAAAACGGGAGTGAATTGAGGTTGTCATAAAAGAACAAAAGGTGGTAAAATTGGAGAATAAAATGAGCCTATGCCGTCTGGAATAGGTTGATAAAAACGTATTTAAACAGACGGTCAGGTCTGCCTATTCCGAACGGGAGACTATTATGGCTGACACTAAAAGAATGCATCCTCTGTTATACTTATACTGAAGAATTAATGTTTTATCAATTTAGAAAGCTTTACCGGCTAAATTTTAAACCTTCACTTTTTATTAGAAAGAAAAACGACAGATATTTCTGAACCAATCGGTTACCGTCTAATTCAGTCGATGTAACAACTTAAATTTCAGAATTCCAGCTATCTTTTGATTTACGGATAAATTAAAATTATTATTTGCAATAGTGTTCTTTTTGAATTAAAAAAAAACTGATCTGATTGTTCCAGAAGTGATTTTTCTGCCCTCTATTCTTAGTCTCGTCAGATTGTGACGTTCATCTGGATTTCGTGTATGGCGCCAAATTCACTTAGAATTTTTTAAACTGTTAGACGCTTTCTGAGATCAATATTTAGAAATGGTTTGAAGTGAAGCATGTAGGTCTTGGAGAGGACCATACTTATTAGAAGCTCGTAAACTGGCGCTACAGAATCTCAAATGCAGAATATTACCAGATAAAAGAAACCACATCACTTGACGACTTTCAACAGTAACAGCAACTAAAATGGATTTCGCATGTATCTCGAAGAGAGAATAGTGGGTCACAGTGAAGTTCCTGAATGTGTTTAACTTATTTTGATTAGAAATCCTTATAAGAGATTTGATAAATTTCATTCTAAAGTAGCTCTGTCAACGGATACCGAATGTTTCCTTATAAAAAAAAACGGGTAATTACGATTACCTATAGCCACCGGAAACTTCTTTTGAAATTAGTTTCACGGTTTCGATTCAAATATAACCATATATATATGTATATATATATGTATATTTAAGCAATTCATCCCAAGCAAGGCGGGAGACCACAAGCGCGCAAGGGTTTACGGAGAGGAGTGACAGAGGAAAGGATGAAGAGAAGGATAGCGGATAGATCAATGCATCTGGAGACGTCGATTGACATTACATTTGAATCGTTGGAGATTATAGCTCTCAGGGAAACAAGAAATAGGGAGAGAGTTCTACTGGCGAGAAGTGCGAGACCTGAAGCTATTGGAGTAGAAGAGACTGAAGAAGTCTGAGAACCAGCGAAAGCAGCTCATCGGAGACGTTACCGTGAAAATATTTGTAAAAAAGACAGAGGGAGGTGACGGCACGTCTGTAAGAGAGCGACTGCAGGCGAAATGCTAGATCAGGGCCAATTACATTGCATAACCGTCTCTTGGTTTTATCAAGGACCTTGATGCAAACAGTAAGGGCTCCAGACCATATATGCAACAATACTCCATGCAAGGGCGAGTTACTATGGACTTAAACGTTTTATAAAAATTAAACACTTCTTTATTAATGAGTCAGGGAAGTATTTTTTCATTTTTATTTTGCGCACGCCCCTTTGGCCTTTATTCTAGACACTTACTGATAATTATCAAAAGGACAGCTGATAGAACAGATGCTACACTTTGATTCTAGGAAGAAAATCATGGCATACGCATGTATTATAATAGCATACAATTATCTATCTATATAATATTAAAAGTCTGTGATTGCGTGCATGCTTTGTGGTGCATCCATCCGTCGCATAAGGATTTAAGTTAATCTGATTGAAGTGAATACAATTTAATAATACGAATTGTTTATACAGTAAGTATTTTTATTTTAAGTTTCTTCAAATAGACAATTTTTAATTAAAATATATTTGAGTTAAGCGTCAAATGGGTGGCTAACTGGACGTCTTCGCATTCTGTATCCAATTATCCATCCCGGTAACAAACTTTTATCATGTCCAGGTCTGGACAATAAAACAGGTGGTCTCTTTCCAAAATCAATATCTCCGAAAGATAGTTAATGGATTATTCTTTTCTTCTTTCTCTTTCTCTGGGGTTCGCCTAAGCAGATGCCATTCTCGACCAGTGCGTGACCTGATTATCATTATCTCCCAGCTTCTGTTTCGTAGGCCACTTGACCAATTTGAAATTTTCATTATTGCCATGGGCAGATTGTTATCTTCTTTCGCCGCGTCATAACATAAATCAATTCCGACAGATCCATGGTCTTACGAATTTCCTATCTTCCGCGAAAAAAAAATACTTTTTTTTCGCAAATGAAAATAAAACCTTTACAACTTTTCTTTGTTAAAAAAATAACATCGGTCAGTGTGTCTTTTCGTGATAGCTTCTTCTCGCATTAATTATTTCTCGCTTTTAATTTTCACGCGACTGCTAAATAGTGTCACAGCGGGATCTCTTTCTGTAGGGGTCTGGTGAAAAAAAAAGGAGAAAAGAAAAAAAAAAGGGAAGATAAATTTTTTTTTCTTTGAGCGATACTTTTAAACTGAGGCCAGTATAGCCACACCCACGCTGCTTAGCGTTCATTGGCTGAATGGTGGCGTGAGAAGTAGGCGAAGGTAAACATATGAGAAGGAGGGGAGGCCTGTTGACGCCTCTGAGAGGATTAGTGTGAGATACCAATATGAGAAAGGAAGAATTTGGGAGGATGATTTCCTTAAGAACGCCTCTGGGGGAGAAAGTAATGGGCTTCCAAAAATGGAAAGTAATAAATTTTCCTGTCCAAGACGAAGAAAGTCCTTATTGTGGATTTAGAATTATCGAGGAACTCCCCGGTTTTGGTCGGCGTCCATATAAACAGAGTCGCAGCGAGTAGACGGCAGTTAGTTGCAGTTGGAGTTGGAGAGAGAGACGCAGACGCAGACAGAGTTGAGCTGTGAGCTCCTAGACCAGCCTCGCAGGAAGCTGACTGAAGATCCACGCATCCCGACTTCGACTTCTAACCAAGAACAATTTATTCTTTGAAAAACGACTTAGACTCACACCACCAAAACAAGTTTTGCGAATATCGCTTGAAGACACCAAAAAGCAGATATCGAAAAATAATTTAAGATATTAAGACTCGTCTAACAAACACAAAGTGTCACGAATCTATAGAAGCGTGTTGGGAGGAAGACGCAGTCCTGTATTCAGCAACTAGATATAAAAATTTTTGTTATTCTTTTTTTAACACATTTGAACTTTTCGAGTTGTTACTTTATTTTATTTTACATATACTTGTGCGGTGTTACCTTTGCTCGGACACGGCTTGCATTACGGCCCAGCGACTGATTGATTTCGTCTACCAAAGATCAAATCACAACATGGGTAGGTTAGACTAGAAGTCAAAGCAGTTACTTCGTTGGAGGCGAGCTGGGAACGACAAAGCCGATACCGAATCTAACCAGATACCCATCCGAATCAGCCAAGGGTTAGAACGTCACATTTGGTTCCGTGACAACAGGATCACGTGGCATTTGGTGCCGCGACCAATACCAAGTCAAATTGGTCGTCACAGGATAGACGGGGGCAGAGAGAGGCCGGGGTGACGTCACACCGCGTTGGTGTTTCGTTCAGTTGTTTGTATAGTAATTATTTGTATTTTTTAAACAAATAATATTTTTTTAAACAAACAATATTTTAAATATTAAAAAAATATTTTTGTCATATTTAAAGATATTTTCACGTCAATATGATTTTAAAATATTTTTGGCATATTATGAAAAAAAAAAAAATTAAGTTAATCTGATTTAAAGTTCAAGTTTATTTCGGAAGTCCTATTACTATCAAATGCAAATAATTAGCAGTAAAATGTTAAATAATGTACTTGTAAACCAGACCAGTCATGACATGACGAATTGAAATATTTAACTGAATCATTAAAAAAAAAAACTAACATTTTATTTCAATAGAATGCTGAAATGTTTTATAACCTCAACTGTCAGTTGCCCAACGGGTCACGAGTATTCTAGTTAGACATAATAATTTCATTCAACGTAAAAATCATTTGATGTTTGCTTCCGTATTGAAAATTTTTATTGCATAAGTGAGTGTTTATCGGCGTTATTTTTATCTTTTGCATTATAGATTGGCTACAAGATAAGATTATTTTATGGGAAAGTTGTTTTTTATTTCAGCATTTGTATGTTTTTTGTTGCTGTTAACATTTATGCACGCACAGGTTAATGAGTGTGTATGCACTTGTATATATATATATATATATATATATATATATATATATATATATGTGTGTGTGTGTGTGTGTGTGTGTGGGCGTATGTCCTTCTTCTAGGTGTGTTTTGTATTTGATTCTATGAAAAGATAATGCACTTTTGAACATAAGATAGAATTTGACAGAACCGGATTATGCAGTAATATTGAAGTGGAATAGAAAAAGAAAAACGTCCATTTCCATTTGATGCTATTGTCACTTTAGTTACCATTTTTTTTTCTAGCTGGCTAACTGGTATAATTATGTTTTCAAAGTCTGAACACAACTTTTCCAAAGAAAATATTGAACATCTCGAAAAGGTAATAATGAATAAAAAAAATCTATATTCATTTGCAAAACAATAATATTCGTTGTTAACGTTCCAGTGTAACATTACACAGAAAGTTACTTCGTATCTATCTATCTATCTATCTATCTATCTATCTATCTATCTAAGTTTCTTCATTATCTATCTATCTATCTATCTATCTATCTATCTATCTATCTATCTATCTATCTCAGTTTCTTCATTATCTATCTATCTATCTATCTATCTATCTATCTATCTCAGTTTCTTCATTATCTATCTATCTATCTATCTATCTATCTATCTCAGTTTCTTCATTATCTATCTATCTATCTATCTCAGTTTCTTCATTATCTATCTATCTATCTATCTATCTATCTATCTATCTATCTATCTATCTATCTATCTATCTAAGTTTCTTCATTATCTATCTATCTATCTATCTATCTATCTATCTATCTATCTATCTATCTATCTATCTATCTCGGTCAGTTCATTATCTATGTATCTATCCATCTATATCACACCATACTGTGATATTCATAAATTTTATAAACAGCTATAAAAGAAAGGAATATCTGTGTATATTTCTGAGATGAGGTATTGTAATTATCTACAATATTTACATTATTCGAACTGTTGTCCCCATTTTCGTTGACATATTTACAACGTTTCGGATGTTGAGTACTTCTGCCTTCTTCAGGTGATTTGAATTTTGTACTGAACCATTTATTTCGTCCACCGAGGTAGATTGTTCTAGTTTCATGTGCCATGCCTCTTCCGGATGCCTCAGTTATATGCCTTTAATTCAACTCTCCAAGTTTTTGTTCACCCCTACAGTAGCTTGATATTGAACGTAAGAGCTACCCTGACAAACTAGGTTAGAAAGGTACAAAAAGATAGCAACTCTCCCAACCCTATGTAAAGGGATTATCGGAAAAAATACAATATATCTGTGGTCCATATAACAACAGGAGGACCTTCAAAAGTGGTTCAACGTCCTACAGAAACCTATTTCAATTAATACCCCAAGATAGGAGAACATGACTAAGGACTGTGTGTACGCAATCGCAGCTGTGGTTTGGAATATAAAGGAGAAACAGGCCGCCCCTTAAGATAAGACTGAAAGAACACTGTAAAGCCGTAACACGAGGGGGAATAGAAAAATCAGACGTAGTTGACCGCATATGGAGGGAAAAGGGAGAATCACCGCTTACCTGTTGTCCGAGGTTGAAATTATAAACAGAGAACTTCACTGAAAAATACAAAATTCAATACGAAAAACCGATTTTCCCTTATTCTTTCAGTAGCCTACTCAAAGGCCCCCAAAAAAGTAATACCAGATGATATGAGGGGGTCTGAAGGTTTTTGAAACTATCAGCATATTGTATTGTTTCTGATATTTTCATATATAAAAATATAATTGATAAATGTATATAAATAATACAAGTAAAACAACTTAGCTGATTGATATTACCTTCATCATCCACAGTTTCGTATACATACATACATTATATATATATATATATATATATATATATATATATATATATATATATATATATATCTATATATATATATATATATATATATATATATATATATATATATATAGAGAGAGAGAGAGAGAGAGAGAGAGAAAGAGAGATAGATAGATAGATGCGTTGATGATTTGTGAGTTTCATAGCATGTTTTGTTAATTTATCATAACATTTTTGTTTATGTTTTTAGTAACCTATTGTTGAAACTTGACTAATGCATGGAATAATAATGCAACGCAAAATGTACTTAGAACAAAATGTATTGAAACAAGAAAATGTACACAATATTTACATATAGTCTTTTGTATATTCCTGGGAAGACCGTTCCTGGAGAATGTGTTGACTGAGTCGCAGTCGGGCAGAGTCTCTGGTTGAATCCCTCCGATTCCTCCCCTCTCTTCCCGGTACTAACCATATTTATATGGTCGGTACTCCACTATGCAAATTAGGTGGATCCTACCACAACACCTATACAATTGAAAATAATATAGTATAGATAAATAAATGATTTATGAAAGGCTTATCATTTTGGGATTGTTTAACGTCGAAACGTATTTGTGGGATTGTAAGAATTTTTGTGAGTAAATACTGCATTAACAATGTTTTGGAAGTATAATGTTTTTTTTTCCGACAGATATAAATCCTAAAATTTAGCCCAAAGCTTGTGGGTGGAGATCATTGATAAATTTCCCAATTTGCGCGTAAGTGAATGTAATGTACGCGACTGGAATACGAACTCGGCTCTGAGAGTATTCTCATTCCAAACCACTATCTATTGTAATACTGGCACTTTGCAGTCATTATAATATGTGGATCTTCCCGCGTTTTTTATTTAACGCTTTTGCTATGACCCATATATTTTATTATTATCTAACCATTCATTTTGTCAGTAAACCAGGAAATTGTCTATTTTATATCTACTTAAAGGAAATTTGATACATTACACAGAAACATCTTGGAGTAGGATGTCAGTAAATTCAGGGATCACTTTTTGGAGAAGAGTTTTGTATTTGTTGGTTAGTGCCAATATGTCATGTCTTTTCATGCCGTTTACGATTAGCAAAAGGCACCTACTCGCTATAATTGTACTACTACGCATCGCTACACAAAAAAGTTCTCGCACGTTTTCATCTAATTCGAACTACTTAATGTTATGGGGTCCATCTCTTTTTCATACAAGTGGATTCGACCAGTGTGTACTTGTACCGCTACCGCTGAATACCCGGAAGTTAGCGAGAGATACACTGAGAGAGTGATACGGTGATACAGGGAAAGAGTGAGAGTGTAACGTAACCGCTTTGTAGGAGTCACAGTTGCGAGCACGTAGACTCAGAAGGAAGTCATAATTCGATACTGAATTTCCCAGACTGCATATATATTATTATTGCTAGTAACCGCATTTCTGGATCTACTAACCCTATTACTAATTGTATCATTGCGTCAATACATTTATTTGCTATATTTCATTCCTGCGTTTGTCATTGATTTGAGACCGGATTTCATCTCGGAATCCACAACAAATTGGCGACGAAAAAAGAACTAAAAGAGAAGAAAAACAACAAAAAAATTTCCCTTGTCGTCCACACCGAATTGGCGACGAAGATTCGAACTCACACGGGAAGAAAAAAAACAAAGAAAAAAAAATTTCCCTCGTCGTCTACAGCGAACTGGCGAGGAGCGCTTCGAACTCACACGAGAAGAAGAAATAGAAAAATCCTCCCCTCATCCACAAAAAATTGGCGACGAGTGCTTTGAACTCACACTGGAAGAACAAACAACAACAAAAATTTCTCTCGTCGTCCACAACAAATTAGCGACGAAGAGTTACGAGGAGTAAAAATACGTAAAATTAAGTTATCATGGAAGATTTAAAAAATATTTTGGGAAAACTGGTAAAATACCAAAATTATCAACAATTACAACTACAAGAAAGAATGGAAGAAAAATGGCAAAAGCAATTACTACAAACCCAGAAGGATCGCCGGGAACTAATATTGAAAGTAGCGGGTAACAAGCAATTAGATATTGAAAAAGAGGCAACTTTTTCGCAAGACCCAGTGTGAAATACCATACAGATTTTCAAATATTTGTCTAGATGAGGACAAAAATTTCGAAGATTACTTCAGAAGACATGAAGATATCTTTAACATCGACTGTCAAAACTGGACAGAAGCAAAAAGCTACGTCTATTGCTTAGAAAATTAGGAACTGAAGAATATACAAAGTTCGTAGATTATATCTTGCCAAAAAAGACGAACAAATTAACATTTGACGAAGTAGTCACATGTCTTAAAGAACTATTTAGTCCAAAAACAACATTCTTCCACAGGAGGTGGAAATGCTTTAATCTGGTAAAGGGCAATAATAAGGATTATTCCACGTATGCTGCAATCATAAATAAACATTGCGAGGACTTCAAACTAGCGGAATTAACCCCGGACAATTTCAAATGTCTCATTTTTGTTCAAGGGTTAGTTTCAACAAAAGATAGCGAAATGCTCAAAAGAATGCTTTAAACATTACAAAATGAACCTGTACTAACACTACAAGAATTATAGGAAGATTGCCATAGATGCCTAAGTATAAAGAAAGACGGGGAGGACATTGAGGGGTCAGCTGTATCTCATACACGTAAGTTAAACAAAAGTCTACGTTTTTCACCATCCCCGGAAAGAAAACAAAAATTCTATAATAAAAGAAAAAGTACAACATATAGGATAAATTATGACGAAAATCAAAGCAAATATATCCCCCCATCAGCATGTTATCGATGTGGAGGACTACATTGGAACAAGTATTGTCGTTTTAGATATAAAAACTGTCTCGAATGTGGAAAAATGGGCCAAAGGGCATCCAGATGTAGAAAAGATGCTAGTAGAATAAGAGCTACTAGGATGCATAGCGAAGACAACACCAACATAAGGAAATATGTGGAACTGGAAATTTTAAATAAAAAGATAAAATTGCAACTGGATTCGGGTTCCAACCTCACGATAATCAACCTACAGACATGGAGAAAACTTAACAGACTAAAAACGTTACACAAAAAAAATTGCAAAGTCGGTTACAGGGAAGCGAATAAAATTCGAGGGAGAAATAATCGTGAATGTTAAATTTCAAATCTAGTAGGTATCGACTGGATGCAAAAGTTCAACGTTTGGGATCTACCTATCCGCTCGTTTTGCAAAAAGTTAAAGGTTGAACCATCAGATGCTATAAAGTTAAATGAAAACGTTCAAACATTTTTTTAAAAAGAAGCGAAACGTGCGATTTACTACCATAGATGAAAACAGTAAAGAGTTATACAAGGCAGTAAAGGAACTACCTGTGACTTTGCGAGAGATAAGAAGAGAAGCGGAAAAGGATGAATTTATGCAAAGGACGAAGGTAAAAATACAGTCTGTGTTTGACAAATTATTACCAAACAAGAACAAAAACCAATATACATCTATTGTACCCAAAAGATCGTTTAAAGCAGGAAGAAAAATTTTTTAATTTTTATTTAAAAAAACTCATGTAAATTTTTGTAAATTTGTATAATATTTATGCATTACACTTTATTCGGTTAAAAATGTCATTGCTAATCATGCCATTACTTTTTAAGTAATACACATATTTATGTCTTTGTTGTTTCTGTTCCTTATATTATGTCTGCCACTATATATATATATATATATATATATATATATATATATATATATATATATATATATATATATCAGTATATTTAGGCAGTATATTTTCATTAAAGCTGGTTTGGTTAAATAATTTAGCTGTATTATGTTATTATATCTATTTAATTTAGGATAATCTTTTTAAGTCAACGAATTAATTACTTGGTCGCTATACAAAATTGATCAAGAATATCAAAATTGTCTTTCAAATATATTGTCTGAATATATATATATATATATATATATATATATATATAATATTAGTGGTAAATATACACATACATATGCAAAGTATATAAATATATATACATAGGTGCATACACATACATGAGGATAGATTCCAGGTAGAACTCAATTTATATATTTCTTTTCTGGAGAAAAGAGATCATTCTCTACATGTAACTGATTAGAAAAGTGAATCGAAAATATGTGGAATCAATGCAGACAGAAGAAATCGATAATAGATAGAGATAGACGTTGTAAGGATAGTATTAAGCATGTCAATATTTTCCCAGTAAAATTATCAACCAAACGATGCGAAAACCTTTCAGGACATTTTTACATTTTGCATGACAATTAGGATTTTGTGAATTTTAAAGATCAAGTTTATAATTTATTGTAAATTACTTGTTGTTATCATGCTCGTTATTATACTTAGATAAGGATGAATTTGCTCACTGTATTTATTACCCCACGCAATGAGACGATCTTAAGAAAACGTACGAGGAAACATTATCGGCGGAATTGTTCTAAACAAAATAATGTTGCTGATTGAATGTTGACTCAGAAAGGTAACTAAAATGATTTATGGGAAACTAGAACAAAGCACTGTTAAATTGAGTCCAGTAGAGGAAATATTCTGCATGTGTGCTGGAAAATCTGTCCTGGCTTTCACGCCTAAAAAATTGGCTTGAGGTTAAAAATTTGCGACAAAACGTGAGTAAAAAACAGGAAAATTAGAACGGACAAACTCTCTCTTTTAGGCGCGTACGAATAACAATAAAAGGAGAAAGTGTTTATTTACATATACAGAAAAAAGAGTAAAGGAATAAAGACAATTAAGAGTGAAAGAAAGGGAAAAGAGAAAATGTTCTTTAAGGGAAGAGAAAATGTTCATAACAGCAAAAAGGCTTGCTCAAAATATTTATCTGAGCGTCTAAAAAGTTCTTTAAGCGAGTAGAATTAATTTAAGGTTTAGAAACACTCACAATTCTTGTAGGGTAAGAAAAATATTGGTAGAATTTCTGCAATGAATGAGTTCGTAGGTCGACGACAGAAGTCCAGTGGTCACGAATGCAGGAGTGGTAGTGGAGGGATGCAACTTTCAATTGGTTTTCAATTGGTTTTCAATAGTGGGCTGACGGACTGTCTTCTCAGCCCAACAGGAATTTCTTCTGTGGTTGAAAGTAGTTCTGAAGTTGATTGGAGTTTCCTATCGCCGACCGTGCAGACTCACTGCCAAATAGGTAAATATTCTCCAAATGTATGGACATTTGGTAGGCTCAGAAGAATCGGAGTCTTTTCCCTCCAAAATTGTTAAACAAATTACCTGGCCCCTCCATTGGTCAGAAAACATTCTTATCTCTAATATGAATCAAGGCTTTGGGAGCCAGTTTTGCAAGAAAAGAAAATAGGTTGGAGTGAACAAGCTGTGAGATTTCTCCCAGACTTTAAAGCACTATGGAAAGAATAATGGTGGTGGAATTCCTTTTTATATTTTCTGGCTTTCTCGTTAGTCAGAAAATATATTCTTATCTCCGATAAGAATAAAGGCTTTGGGAGCCGGTTTTGAAAGTAAAAAGAGAGGTTGGTGTGAGGATAGAAAAAATAGCTAGAATGTGAACTTGTAAAATAATGGTCTTAAATTAAATTCCAATATGTGTCGATTTGACGGTCTTGCTATGCCTGCTCTACCAATTCTTCTGTGATTTGTCTAAGTAATTGTATTGGGATAGCAAGGCTATCAATGGCCATAATTCTGTCCTGATAAATCACTTCAGTTTTAAATATCAGTCGCACCCTTCTATGGTACTCTTTTCGCACTATTGCTTTCATTTATTTAAGGTCAATTCCTTCACTCTCATTTACATCGAGGTACTTATGAGCTTTTTCTCTAAATCTTCTTGCTCTAAATCTTTGACTGTTACCCTATGGTCTAAGCTAAAAGAGAAGGTTTTTGTATTGATTCTCGTAAAATTCAAGCTTTAGCACATTTATCCAAACCGACTTCCATTACAGTGTTATCATTGAAACATTTCACTGTTTTCAGGAAACCTTTCGTCATTCCTAGCATACAACTTTAAGTCATCCATATAAAAAAGATGGCTTATTTCCTTTTGAGATAGCTTATAGCCATATTCCGTCCTGGTTCATGTTATTAGGGATATACAAAAGAGTAAGGAGAGACAAAAAGCGACCTTGAAATATTTCTCTGTTAATTTCACCAGGATTATAAACTCCATTTATGATTGAGTTGAAGTGTTGTTTTCCATATCGACATACTTTGATGAAATTGATGACGACGGATGATGCTTTGTTTTTGTTTAACGACTTGGAGTTTCTTAGAACTGGGTAAACTATCGAATGTCTCACGGTAATCTATCCAAGGATTACTGAGATTTTGGTGGCATTGAATCAGTTTTCTAATATCATCTTATTAATAAGCAATTGTTCTTTACATCTGTAAGAGCCACGTTTGAAACCGTTTTGTTCAATGTGTAGGGTTTCGTGTTTTTCTAAGAAGGAATATATCTATTTTGTTAGAATAGATATCAACAGTTTTTAAATAGTGGGAAGACATGTAATTGACCTGTAGTCTTTGGGGACATTTGTGTTAACATTCTCGGGTAAAAGGAACGTAATTCCTTTGGTTACCCATGCTGGAATTTTAGTAGGATCACTGACCATTTCTTAAAGTCCTTTGACTAGATTTTGTATGTTTTGATAATAGAGCCAAAAATCAGGTATTTTCTCTATTCCTGGGGATTTTCTGTTGTGTGCGTTTTCAGTGCACATTAAACATTCACTTCATTCCCGCCAATATTCGTTCTGGTTTATTTTTCATAGGTTCTACCCTCTTGCGTAATCCAATCTGCTTCTTTGTTATATTCTTTCGAACAAATTTTCTTCGCATAGGTTTGAAAGATTTGGTTCTGTCTGTAGAATTTTGATCTTTTAACTTTTCTTCTGATTTTTTTGATCTGTCAGTTCTTTGTTTTATTTTTCCTTTAACTGATAGGACTTAATTTAATTCATAATTTTGAATTTTCTTTTGACTTTTCTTCCTTTTCTATTCCTTATATTTGTTTCTGCGTTTGATTTTTAATTTTCTAGCTGTTGCTATTGCTGATGCACATATTGCTTCGATGAGACTTATAGCGATTTTCTAAGTGCAGGTCAGATGTGTCAGAAGGCCGAAAGTATGTGGAATCCAGTGAGGATCGAACTCACTATTCAGTCGTAATTGTTCTAGTAAGACAAGCTTGTTAAACATTACACCGCCTCAGGGTGCCCCTTCGATAAGACTTGGGTCTACTTCATCTAGAATTAATTTGAGTGTTGCATTGTATAGCTTAATAGTTCTGTGGTTTCTCTAGGTTTTCAGACATACCCGTATGTTACGTTATTCCCATTATAATTATCAATATAAATACATACAATACAACATATATATATATATATATATATATATATATATATATATATATATATATATATATATATATATATATATATATATATATATATATATAAAGTGAACATTGAATTCAACTACCAGAGGTGACAGTCTGTTTTATGCTGGATGCATTAGTCTGCCCGCCATTTTTCTCGACTATTTATATATGGGTCAGTGGTGAATTGTGGGTAATCCATTAATGCAGTATGTTTACTTATTTGGGTTGATTTATTTTACTTGTTTTTATATTTGGTTTTTATTTTTGGTTTTCTATGTTTTATTAATGTAGTAAAAATTACTTAGGTCGCTTTTTTAATAGTTTTTAATGTTTGCAAGATTCTATTGATTTCTGTCATTATTTAAATATTAAATTTTCATTCATTAGTTCATGTTTTTGTACGCATACTTCTATAGCAGAACATACGGAAAATGAAGTTATAGAAATGTGTAAGAAATGCGGTAGGTAACGACTACGCGGAGGATCGAGTAGGTAGTGAAGAATTTTCATTTAAACATCGTAAAGATTCGCATCACAGTAATAACGGAAAATGTTGGGTGAGTCCCTCATTCCGGGAGTGGACTCGCAATATTCTCAAAATTAATCATTCTATATTTGATTAAATATTTATGCTGAAAACTGGGTTAGAATAAATTCGACGAAAATTTTCTACCGAATTGGCCTGAATGCCCGAGAAATTTTCATACATTTGGATACGATTTGAACTGATATGAATGTACATCAGAGAATCATGGTAGATTGTACTTTAAAAGCAGTAAAATCGACCGTGTTAACCGAATGATCCTCTGTAGCTCAATCGGTTAAGGCACGTCAGTCTATATGACGGTTTCGTATAGGATACAGGTCCGCTTCCTGTCGGAGGATGAATATTTTCTATGAAAATTTCTAGGATATTCAGTCTGGTAAATGTTGTTTAATACTGTTTATTATAAAGAGAGAATTTACTTAAATATTTGTATCTATAAAAAGAATGTATAAACATGAAAATGTCTTAAAGTAATATATATATTTATTTTATATAATATATATTTCACTTTTTCTATGTTAAAATTATCGCAATAAATTAGTTTTTAATACAATATAAAGACAAATTTTAATATACTGTTCGTACGAACATTCAGCTTAAGGTATTGTATTTTATTAATAATTTTTCTTTAATGTTGGAGTTCTTTCTCTCGTAACCTGTGTGTTGGTGCGAATGTTTTACTTCTTTGCAGGTATTTATATAAAATTATGTTAAAGTTTAGTTCTGAATAGTTGTGTATTCAAGTTTAGGCATGCATGGACAGTCGGTTGTATGTTTACTTATGACTTGGGCTAAGAGTTTGCACTATTAAGTTAGTAAGTTCAGTTCAGTTACGGCTTGACATATCACCTTACAGTACTTGGCATCCGGAAGCATCTGCTGTATTGCCAATATGTAGCTAGAATGTACACACAGATATATATATATATATATATATATATATATATATATTATGAATTTTTGTGTGCTTAAAATTCAGTAAATTTAAAAATAAGTTATTCCAATATTCGCTTGAAGATGAAACGGAACTAATGATTTTAATTAGATTATATAATTAAATTTAAAGTTTTAGCTTCCATTTTTATAAACATGGTTATTACTGTGTAGCGAAGAAACATATTTTAAATCAGTTAATTTATAATATATATATCATATATTATATTATATATCAGTTAATTTATAATATATATATTATATATTATATTATATATATTATATATCATATATATATATATATATATATATATATATATATATATGTATATATATATATATATATATATATATATATATATATATATATATATATATATATATATATATACACAATTAATTACTTAAAGTGTAATTCTAATTCTAATTTAGAAATGGCAATATCAGATTTAAAATTTTAAGGAATAAATTACATATTTCATTACTATTATATGTAATTAAATTATAGGCATATAATTTTAAAGTATACATTTTTTGATATTCAAATTTTATATAATTTTAATGTGAAAATAAGGCGGTATCTAAAAACAGTTATTTGATTTTGTTGATTTAATATATCTTTACTTTTAAGAAACTTAATATAAACTTTTCATGAAGAAATAGATGACATGTGTCATTTAATTACCTACATGTTCTCGTTTTTTTTTTATAATTTCCATTTTACTATGGGAATTTTATTTGTTTCTTTCAAATGCCAAAATATTTAGAGAGAGATGTTTGGTTACGATACCCATTGTTTTTAAAACTATTTTTTGTGATATAATATAACATTTCTTAATACTTTTATTTTCAATAGAAGAAATAGTACATTGGTAAACTATAGATTCTGGATGACAATTGTTTTGCAAAGGACAATTTATAGGGTTTTTACAGTTACATAATTTTTACATTAATATTATTGATTTTAGGGGATTAACAATTACTTAGGTTTAAGTATTTATTAATAATAAAATATCTGCCATCACCCGCAGAGAAACGTAGTAGTATAAACTCTGCAAATGAAGATATAAACATAGTAATTTTTTTTTTGCATTTGAAAGAAAGAAAACCATGAATTACATACCAGCGCACAACCTCGAACCTACTTTTTCACTAATTTTTAACTCAAATCTGTATTTAGATCCGTCAAAAATTGAAATACGCTCTAAATAAAAAAGTGTGTAATCTCATTAAATGCCACCCCTAAATATAATACTACTTCGCTTACAAAAGTAAATCTTTTTCTGAAGTTATTAAACAACGCTTGAAAATGGAACAAAACAATAGTTCCATAACAGGGGAATTGCAATATCGCAATGATAAAATATGTTTAATTATTTCAAATAATAATATTATAATATTAAGCGCTATATCGTATCGAGCACTTTTTAGAAAATGAATGCCAAATAATTGTGGATTTTTAATTTGACTGTTCTTTCACTGTATTTGATATATATATATATATATATATATATATATATATATATATATATATATATATATATATATATGCACACCTTGGATCTGCCTTGTTCAGAGATTTTCAACAACGACCTTCCTGATGGCATCAGTTCTCAACCACCTTTGAATCTATGCTGATTACACAACCATGTATTCTTGTCTTAGTGGTAAATCTGACAGTTGGTCTAAAAATGATCTACTTTACGTTGTCAACTACAGAAAGGAGTGGCTTATTAATTTGAACGTCTCCAAAACGAAACTGCGCTGTTTTAACCGTTTGAGAGAACTCTCTTACCTTTCATCAGCATTGCTGATGCTTACCTCCAGAAGAGGTTAGCATCAGGAAAGGATTCATTGCTCCTTCTAGGTTTAACATGAAGTGTAAAGATTATATTGAATCAATCACTAGGTCTGTTACTGGAAATTTTGTTTCCCTGTATTGTGATAGACAATTTTTCTCACCAATATCTATTTTGAATATTTATAAGTCTAAAGTTCGTCCATGCGTTAAGCGCAGTACTCACTTGGTCGCAAGGCCTCATCATTTTACAGTTGTAAAGGAGGAAACAGAAATTTACGAGATCATTTTTATGAGCTTATTTAAAATAGGCATTTATTTCTAGGTCATTATCAATACAGTTTATCATGACATAAAGGAAAGGTAATTGTTATAGTGACCTATCTACATTAGAATAAACTCTTTCCTCCTTCATAAATACTAATCTGCGAGAGACTTCCTAAGGAGGCAGTCGAGACGCAGTGTAATCTGACAGATCGGACGAACACTTCTATCTGCTGACTAATAACACTCTTATTTTGTATATATTTTCTGTTATTTAAATACACTTGTTCAATCTACCTTCTTCTTTCCGTGTTTTTTTTTTCTGGCACTTAACAGACCACAACAATAATGTAATCTTTGTTTCTGTTTCGTCAGCAAATTTTATCGTATGTTCGATTTTGTTTAATTTATCTACAAAGTGAGTTAATGTTATTTTCTGGAGATATATTAACATATCGTCCTCGATATACCGGAAATATGTTGATTGTTTAGGTAAAATCTTTTGGAAAGGACCACGTTCGAGAAACTGGTGAACTCATCGTTAATCAGAATTTTTTGTTTATTGTTAAAAGTAAAATAACATTTGTTTGTCATCAGTGGACAAAACTTTATGAGTTTAGCAATTGCTAGAGAGTTTAATTTAAATTATGTTAAATTGGTTATTTAAAATCATTTAACACTTTAAAATGCCATTTCAATCTTAACAACCCGGAATAATTATCGGATTCGATTTAAGAGCTCTTAGAAGTTGTAGACCACAATATTTATATGAACATGGGAAATACATTAAAACTACTTTCAAACTCTTCCAATATCATCATTATTTCATATTCAACGTAAAATAGAATGCTCATCAATTATATCAGAAGCAAGAATGAATACAGGTAGCAAAACAAGATACGCTACTCTAACTACCAACTCTATGACAACTACAATTGAAAATAATTTATATAAGCTTAATTATTTACAACTACTTTTAAAACTATAAGAGACTTAAGTAGTAAAACACAAAATAGTAAAAACTTAAAATTTGAACCTGGAATTTACTCTCTAACCTGTAATGTTTGCCACAAATAATACATATAAACGGCAAGGAATTTAAATATAATTTTGTAGGAACTCGAAGGAGATTTTTTTTAAAAACAACACACTCATTGCATTAGTCACTTGCTGTAATGAATCTAATCATAAGTTTGATAAAAAATAAATGCTGCTTTAATAAAAAATGTAAGAAATTTGCGAAAACGAGTATGTATAGAAAGAGCTTTAATCGTTTGATCATCCAAGGCAAAAGAACAACATTTCCGCTTACTTGGCAGAGATTTTGTTATCAATTTGTGTAGTACTTACTGATACAAAAGTGCTAAAAACAAAAGCAAAAACAGGGGAAACTGAATGAGAACGTTTAGATTGCATGACAAGACACGTCTGAACCCCCCCCCCCAAAAAAAAAACGAAATTTAAAAATATTAAATTTCAGCGATCCCACATCTTCAGTGTTTCCTCTCGATAAATAATTCTAACTGACGCTCGCGTTTTATATTTCCCCTCCACATTCTATAGATATATAATTGCATCAGTAAAAATATTACATTTGTTCGATTAAGTTCTTCTAGATGGTAAAACGTTCTACACAGATTTTTTCTTACTTAGTCATTCATTTGCCTAACATTCATCTCATTATATATATATATACATACATACATATATATATATATATATATATATCGTCAGCGTATTGTGGCAGAAGATTTGACTTACTTTACTCTTAGACTTAAGAATTTGTGTCCTAATTTGGTACGGACTAATTTGTTAAAGGGAGGTGTATACCAAATTATTCTCCTTTCTCTATTGTTTTTTTAGAGTAACTACAATATTTGTATCTGCCAATATTTTTTAGAGTAAATACAATATTTGTTTCTGCCAATATTTGTATCTGTAACCACTATCGGTAAAGATTTTGTTATAGGCAATTTTGTGTTTATCGAAAATTTCCTTGTTAGAAGAGTGCTTGTTGATACGGCGTTCAACGAAAGATGGGATATGCTTAATGACTGGCGTTGGGTGATTCGAATTAAGATTTATATAAATGGGGTTAGCATTATTTTTCAAGAAGTGTTGGAAATTATTTAAGGTTAAGTTTAAAGTTACATCTAGGAAGTCTACTTGTTTTATGTTAGAATTAATTTTAACTTTTAGGTGTAAAGATTTAAACACTTTATGAGTCAATTTCCTCAACTTGTCAACCTTGCTTTACCTTATTTACTACCATAAAGCCATCGTCCCTATAAATCCCTATATTTATACTAATTTCAATATGAGCAGTGAGATCGTATAAAATAAACAGTCCGACCAAGTTCGACGACTAAGCAGAATCTAGCTATCCCATCGATACATCAAAGCTTTCACCTGATTTTTTCATTCATGTTCGTTGTTGTGGATTATAATTAATTTTCTGCAATTTAGGATGATGTCGATTTCATCCATAGAAATATCTGAATAAAATTCGGCAAGCGCCAAAACCGTTTCGAAAAGGTTTTTTGATATGGATGGATAAAAGTCCAAGATGTCAAATTGGATGAAGGTACTGTTGATTTTGTTATTGAGGCTTTTAAACCAATCAATCACATCTGTAGTGCCGACCCATTTGATGAGGCCGAACTAGCTCTTTATCTGTTTGTTTACACGTTCTAGGATCATTTTGCTAATTCTCCCGATTACAGATTTGTTCGGGTTGATAATCCTTGAAGGTAGTTTATTTAGGAAATCTATTGGTCTTTGTGTAGAATGTTGGCTTCCATAGTTGAAAGTTTGGGCACCCTATCACTGATTTTCAGCTTATCGGTAATCTTCTTGTCCAATGAATTAATGATGTTTAAATAGTTATAATTATCTGCATCAACCTTCTTATAATTTTTCGTTAACTCCTTTTTAATCAAAATATTGTAATTCCTTAGATCGAGTTTACAAAAGTTTGCAGTTTTATCCGACTTTACAAATATTTCTTTTGACTGTTTGATTTCTGTGACGACCGTATCCAAGCATTTTTGAAAGCTATTCTTGTGATTGTGGGAGCTAATATTGTTTATGATATCAAAAAGGTGCATTTGAAAGTTTTTTAGTTGGTCGATGAGAAGTGCTGTTTTTAAATTCTTAAATCTATATGAATCGATCTTTTTGGAGATTTCTTGTTTTTTTTCCGGTTGTTAAGGAAGAAGTAAGCTCTCCATCTCATTCTCCTGATTAAATCTTCAGTTTTTGCGACTAGATTTTGAAGGTAGTCCCGTTTGCTAGAGATGTGAATATTCTTCAGCGAAATGCCGAAATCGATTTTGTCTATGTTTTTAGTTTGAAGTTTTAGCAACAGTGATCATCAGTAAAAGGAACGGATTATCTGCTTCAGTGATAACGAAGGTGATATATAAATTCTAACGTTCACAGCATTAATCCAAAGAGAGCTGGATACCAATAGCATGATTACTTATTTAATTTTATTATAGACAAAAACAGTTTATGCACTACAAAGATGCAACTTCGTTTCGGTGCATTTCAATTGCACCTCGACGGGCGAGAACCACAAATGGTTATGAACAATTCTGCTTGTGGGCAAGCGGTATGTGAAACGTCACTTCTTTCTTTCCATTTGTTTGAGATGAATATGCATGAAGCAAAAATATGAGGGAGTGAAACAATAGTGTTTGTTGATAGCAGTTTAGGGAAGAATGGTGCTAAATGGTGGGGTGCTGAATGCTGGCTAGTCTGGGAAGATTCCTTGCCGATAACGACGGTCAAATGTTTAGGCACATCATCTGACAATCATCCTAAGAGTGAGGGTTGGGGGAGGAAAAGTGAGAATAGGAGATAGTAATACGATGAAATAGATTCGAGGGATAAATTCTAGCGATAGTTATAGTAGTAATTGGCAATTTTTTTTCTTTACTATAAAAAAATAAACAAGCTAAAGCTGAATTGCATATATTTACATTGGAGTTATCACGACTATTCTGTAATTGATGAAAGTGTTTTGAAAATAAATAAATTTAGAATTGGTGATTTCTTCTTGGTATGTTGAATATATAAGTTATTCGAGTATTTTTTTAAAAAGCCGTTTTGGTTTAATTTATATTTTTATTTTCAATATAAGTAGAAAAATATATAAAAAAGTATGGGATATCAATATAACTTTTATAATCTAATTTTGACCTATTGACGGACAGTAGAAAGTGTAGAGTAAGTATGTGCATAAAACAATTTTTCTTAAAGTAATACTAGTAATATATATGCAAAAATATATTTGAAAAATCATTATCTAAGATAAATTAGTGGACAGGTACGATTTGTAGTTCTCATCCATCGAGGTGCAATTGAAATGCACCGAAACGAAGTTGCATCTTTGTAGTGAGTAAATTTTTTTGTCTTTCTCTCTCTCTCTCTCTCTATATATATATATATATATATATATATATATATATATATATATATATATACATATATATATATATATATATATATATAAATATATACAGAAACATATATTTAAAGTGTGCTATATTTATGGGATAAAGTGCTCAGTATCACAGATAGAGCGGATGTTACTTTCGGGAGCATTGTAACGACGTTCGTGCCATCCCTGAGGCCGTTTGTCAGCATCAATTACAATAATGAAGTCAGAAGAAGTGTTATTTTCGAGAGCATACTTAAAACTGCGGCCATAGCTGTTTGTCTCGTGGAGCATTTGTTGGAGACTCATTATGACATCCCTGCGAGTATGATTGTCCTGGCCTGTATCGTTCTCGGGAATAATGAAAATGCGGGAATCTGCCCATTGATTGTAGTCTGCTATGAAGTATTTTTTATAGAAAGGCCGAATCAGTGGCAGTTTCCGGCAAACCAGACCCAATCCAGTGGTATACCTGACCTTGAACCTTGAAGGTTGGATTCCAACCGACTTCGCGGAAGACATTACCACCAAACGAGGTCATCTGGAAGGCACATTTGTACTGTCTGATTTTTGCGAGGAAATGTTTGGAGTCTGGACTGGAACCCTCCAACAGAGATTCAACGGAGCACGTAGCTCTTGAAATGGTGGCAACTGTACCTTACCGTCTGAACAACACAAACCTGCAGACTCTCCAGGCCATATTTTGGCATTGCAATGCCCACAAACAACTGACATGGATCCTATTTGAAGGCCTTTGCGACCGGAAATCTTCAAAACTGGCTCATAGTTGAACGCCAGCTTAAACCAAAACTGCTTTGGTGGGCCGTAGAGCCTTGGCTGTGCATGGCGGCGCTGATTAATTGTCTGCAACCTTTCAAGCCTTTCAGTAGGTCCTTCTACAGCTCTAGCAGCGGAAGTTGAAATTGCATCGCGTTGTTGCCTTGTGCACTTTTGCGCGGAACTTTCCGACGACCTTGCAGCAGAATTTGCAGCGGCGTCGGCTGCATGGCGTGCAGTTTTCTCAGCCATGGATTCCTGGGACCGTCGAATGGACGTTGCAGCTGCTTTCGCTGCGTTACGTGCTTTTTTCTCAGCCGTAGTCTCCTGGGGCCGTCGAATGGAAGTTGCGGCGGCGTCGGCTGTATTGCGAGTAGCTTTTCGATGCGGGCTCTGTCGATTATCCAAAAGCGCTTGTGATGAAGCCGCTTTTTTGTTGTCTTGCAAGCGTTTAGGTAGTTTCCTCTTACTTTTCAACGAATATGTGTAAACTGATTTGCAGTACAAACGGTAGTTACGCTCACCAAGCGTTTCATATGACAAAACATACTGCCTCCGTTGAGATCGACTGGAAAGCTTCAAAGAGGCCTCTACTTCGGTTTCCTTCCCCCGATTTCTCTTTGCCGCAGAGGCTCTTTTAGAACGCCTGCTATGGTTGCCTCGCCATGGTATTTTGGCCCGCTTAGCAAAGCTGCCGTGTCGGTCATCGCCACGACACTCAGAAAAGTGCAATGCAGAGGTTGAAGTAGACGCCAGCCGCTTCTGCCCCACGGAGGCGTACTCAATAGAATCCTGCTCCCGTTTCACCTTAGCCAGTGAGGCTTTTTTAGAAAGCCTGCTAAGGTTTCCTCATCTGGATGTTTTTGCAGCCTTTGCAGAGCTGCTGAGTTGGTCATCGCCACGGCACGCAGAAGAGTGCAAAGCAGAGGTTGAAGTAGAGGTTGAAGTAGCTATATGATCATCTGTAACCGGAGTTATTATGTGTTCCTCCGCAGTCGCCTATTCTGCATGTGTAACGTTAACGGTATTAGGGGTCTTCAGTTGCTGACGTGAGGATGTTCGTCGTATAGGAGCCATTTGAAGTGTTGTAGAAATGCTGTGTAAGAATGCGAAAAGAATTTGATGCCGAAGCTGAAGCGGTGAAACCTTGTTGTATACGAAAACTAAAAGTGCAGTGGAGCGGTGAGATAGTTACTCTGCTAAGTACTTGAATGTAGTGGCTTTCCGCTTGAGTGATTTTCAGCTCTGCTATTTTCAAGGAACATCTTCATCTTCAGTGATATCATACACTGATACTCTTCGCGAGGCCGTGTCGTCCGCTTTCTTTTTATTTGTTAATTTGGCTTTGGGTCACTTGGTCCAAGGTTGGAAATATTCCGTAATTGTTGACCAAGTATTTTTTCGTTGTTGGAAGAGTTTGTTCCAGTGACAGATTTTTCGGCTCCAGACTGGTTCGTCTCTGAGGTACGCGGCTCTTGTTGACCAGGGTGACGGCCGATCTGGTTTGAAAATTTATCCGTATTTTTTGCGTTTTATCCTTGACCGCCAAGACTTAATATTGTTCAAGTTGCCAGCTCTAGGACGACTGTCGACCAAGACAAGAGAGCTCGTCCTACCCATGAGATAGGGCGGGGGATTATATTCAGATATCCATGGTTAGAGAGTTCATTAGCGAGTACTGTATTCAGTGTGTAGCATAGACGTATAGAAATGGTTTTGACTATACAAAGTTTTAACAGAAGAAGCCGCAGTGACCATTACCAGATGGAGTATCAGGTGGATATACATTAATATTGAGGGATATTTGAATAGAAAATGAAAGAATTAAAATTAAATAAAGGGAAAGAGATTTAAAATGAACTTTAAATGAAATGCAAACGATTTGGACGATAATAATGCTTACCAAAGTAGATGTTTTATCTTCTATTCTTCTAATCTGACGGTGTAGTGAGGTTCATGCTTTGATCTTCTTGGGCTCTTAGTTCTCAAGAAAAAATCCGTTAGTGTTCTCTTAATAGTTTATAGTTTCTTCGGCGCAATAAGAGAGAACTTTGTATTTTTCAATTATTTGTAGAGTCTATTGTCTGGCTGAATCGAATCGATATTCGTCTAATTTATTTTCTTTTCATTTCCATTCTTATCTTTCTCAATAATGTCTCCCAGTTCCTGCGTCGCTTTAAACTTGTCTGTACATTTCTTTCTTTCTTTCTATCTATCTTCTAATATTCCTATTTGATCGGCTAATTTATCAGTCCATCCATCTGTTGTGATAGCGCTATCTAGTTCTATGCATGTCGCTTTTAGTTTTTCAGCGTGATACCTTTGATTAAAGGTTATAGAGATCAGTATAGAAAATTACAATTGTCTAATCACAATCTCACTGGATTCGTGAGATGAGGTATTATGTACACTATTTACATTATTCGAACTACTGTCCTCATCTTTGTCGCCATATTTATTACAACGTTTCGGCCTTTCAGTATATGTCTATATTTCTGAGATGAGGTATTATGTACACAATTTACATTATTCGGACTATTGTCCTCATCTTTTCCGCCATATTTATTACAGCAATTCGGCCTTCTTCAGGTAGTTGGAACTGAACCATTTATTTCGCTCACTGGGGTAGATTGTTCTAGTTCCACGTTCCATGTTTAATGGATGTCGTTAATTCATCTTTCCAAGTACCCCCATCGCCTCAACCAGGTATTGAACTTTTTGGGTCCTGTCACTGGATCTAACCAACGCCTTTATCCACTATGCCATGTGTCCTTGATGGCATCTGTGTATGAATTTCTGGGTATTACAAACCTAATGTCTTCAGTAATCGTGTTTTACCACTGCTCATATTGCAATTTTTGCTGTTAAGATTGTATGTTTTTACCAGAGCTCAATTCGCAATTGTTGTTGTCTCTTTTCTCTGACACTCCTTATTACTGGTACCGATATTATATTATTTTCTATGTTTGATCGGCTCGGGAGATTTTTGTGGACTAGCATATGTGCTGATTCCTTAAGTTTACGAATTTTCTAATTTTTGTCTATGATCTCAACCTAATCTCACAGGGCGCGGAAATCTCCCTTTTCTCTCCATATTGGTTAGCCACGCCTGATTTTTCCACTTACTTATCATTAATAAATCAATACCAACCTTTTAAGAAAAAATCCATTTTTAAATGGTCACGATGATAATCAGTGTTGATTTTATAGTTGGCATCAGTATTTATACATTTTTAATTGACACAATGTTTAATTTATTAACTTCTTGAGACTGGACGATTTCTCGGTGGAATATCACGTAAGCCATGAAAGTATCTGACGTCCCTTATTCTATTATCTGAAGACGTTATATATAAGTGATTATTTTGGGATTTAGGCTAATCATATAGTAGTTCGACGAGCCTAGAATAATCCTCAACAGAATGCAGAAAGCACTGGATGGCCGTTTCGTCCTATCTGAATGCTCACTGCTGATGAGTACCAGATATGACGAAAATGGCGTCAAGTGCTTTCTGCATTCTGTTGAGGATTATTCTAAGCTTGACAAATTATATACATACATATATATATATATATATATATATATATATATATATATATATGCACTCTAGCTTATACTACAATTATGCTGCGCAAAGCGTAGTTACAGTTTGTGGGATAGAGCTCTTTATCTGTCAGCAGTTGTAACACGGATATGATATTCAAACACTCGTGAATTATTTCTAGTGCCAAATCGACGGCATTCGAACAGTTCCGCCTACCCACTTTCACTCACTGAGCTTCAGGAACACATGATATGGTCTCCAGGTACTTTTGAAAGGTGTCGTAAGCTGGGATGGTCTACGCAGACTAATAAAATCAACAAATGGAGAAAATGGGCCATGATGGGATTCGATTACTTTCATCAGGCAGGTACACACACACACACACACACACACACACACACACACACATACACACATATATATATTGCAAGATATTTAAAGCCAGAAATATTTTAGATTGTAAGAAGTGTTTTCTTTTGTTTACATAATAATGAT
Source organism: Acanthosepion lycidas (assembly GCA_963932145.1). Lineage (NCBI taxonomy): Eukaryota > Metazoa > Mollusca > Cephalopoda > Sepiida > Sepiidae > Acanthosepion > Acanthosepion lycidas. The sequence continues at coordinate 125,338,346 of OZ010574.1, read as the reverse complement.
TTACTGATACAACTTTTTCTAATTACCCCATAGCTGGGCGGAGAACAGAAGGATTCATACATATTCCTAGGATACTTGCGCGTAAGTGAATAGAAGGAACCCGATTAGAATTGAAACCCTGCTTTTCGGTTAAAAATTTCGAGTGATTACCCATTACCTCTCCCGTGCATCCAAGCTTACAGCAACTGGTATTGGTTAGCAGTCACCTATCTAGTTACTGGTCAGGCTCAACGTTGATGAATTTCCATGATTTCGATGTTTTAATGTTTCATTTTTATGAATTCACTAAGAAACGACACTTCTAATTTTTAAATCAGGAATGGTGACATTGTCAAACATGATGTCTGTAATACAATATTGAGATAAAATATCAGATATTTCAAATTCGCTAATAAATCAGATATTCTCAGAGGCGAAGATTTCTAGATTCAAACGAAGGAACTATCGATTTCTTTGAAAATATTGTATACCGAGTCAACATTAGGCCCTTTAAGAGACTAAGTGGAGAATGGATGGGAAATTAGTCATAAAATTGACGAGAACAAAGCAAATGGGTTTTACGGTAAAAAGCTATCTTTTGCAAAATTTTATGACGTTTTGTTGGATAATCTGATAAAAACTCTATATCATAAACGTGTTTCCCGGCTTCGTTAGTCAAATCTGCTGGACTTCTAAGACCAGTAACATCTTTTCAAATGTGCATCAAAACATTTAATAAAAAACAAATCTAACTTGGGAATTAAATGGTAACTGATGCTAACAGTTTGAAAAAAAATAACAAACGTATTTCCTGAGAGACAATGAAAGGAGTCAACTTGGAGAATTTACCACGGAGGGCTTACTGAAGGAAAGAACAATAAGCAGAAACAGTGAATAACCATTTTAATGAGTTTCAGTAAATGACTATCAGAACAAGAAAAAGAGGTATATTAAAAGGGAAGTTGTGAAGAGTCATGATCGAAAAGCATTTTGAAAGGGTATGACGCTTACCACCGTGAGGAGTGGGCCATATGGCTTACTCTGGTATCGTGTGATACACATGTACTTACTCAAATTCAGTCTCCTGTATTTCATTTGCTACTAACATTCTATCGCGGCAATTTTTGCTTTGACACGTGAAATTATTGCACCTAACTGACAGCCGATGTTCCCCAAATAGTCTTTGGGCAGAAGCTTTTGGGCCAATTCACCAGCCAGCGTAAAACCATGTAGTATAAGATTCAAGCCAGAAAGTCTGTATCAAATTTAATGTTAATTAGGAACATTTCTTAAAAAAGAAGTTGACTCGCCCTAAATTATAACAAATTTGAATTTCAACTCAATGTGACCACAGCGCATCAATGGAGACAGATGTAAAAGAGCATCGGTCTGAAAGGTGTCCTCATAGCCACCTGACTCAGATGCTGCCTCCAACATTGCAAACAGTTGGTCGACACAGTTGAGTTAGACGTGCTCACCTTGGACAATCGGGTGATAGTAAGATATAAAAGCGCCATAATCTAGAGGGAACTGACAGGAGATCCATATTTGGCCCTAACGCCACTCTCTTGCAGATATTAAGTGACGAAATTCAGAAAAGAAGCAAAATAACTTTACGTAAGAGAGAGTTCATATATTGCTAATAGTCTTTGCAGCGATAGAATTACAGTGTTTTTATGACAGCATGGTGTTTTATTCAGTGTATATGGTTAGCTTCGAATAATTTCTTCGTATTTTTGACTTTTAAGAACGTAACCAAACCGGAGTAAGTCCAAGCGAAAGTTTTGAATGGGCCAACCATCCAAACAAATGAAATTATTACGAAATAAGATACAAAGCAAAAATACAATAACTATTTCTTTATTTTTAAAATATTTCTTCTGGTAATCCCATGAGAGAATCCTGAAAACTAAACGATGCGTGTTGGAATTATAGCATAAGACATCACTTCATTGTGTTAGAATTTTTAAAGATATTTTTCAAAAGATGTCTTTGTATCATTATCGGATGATAAGTTATTGGATTCGAAACGTCTTGTATATCAAATTGATTAGCCTGAATTAACCAACCCAAGAAACAGTGATGACTGATTCTAGACCAGGGCAAAGGCCGCATTCCTTCAGCGGTTTCTACAATATTCTTATTAACAAATTTATGTTGCATCGTTCATTTTGTGTTTGACAATAATTGATTACGCCAGCAGAAGCTCAAGACGAAGGTATATTAACGTTGGATATTGTGGACAGATCAATTGTTATATATAATCCGACAGGTGTTGGGTTGGTTCGTTAGATGAAAAAAAAAGAATCATTAATGGTTCCTATCATTAATCGATAATAGAACGGGTGGGAGTGAACAGGGTTTCCACATTTTACCATGATCAGTTCAAACATGAATGAAAAATCGCTTGTGTGATCATTTGAAAGAACGCAGTAACGAACCAGTAAGTCTGGACAAACTCATGATTACACGTACCAATCAGTACTGCAATCTGTCGATAAAAACAGTGAATCAATAGTTATATCGATTCATAGCCTCTACAGAAATTTGCATGATAATCCTATGGTATATCACTAAGCTTATTTCTTTTATGGCAGAAAAGACAGAAAAGAAGACGAATCTTTTATCTTTTATGATACATGCGTGTGTGCATTGAATTTATATATATGTGTGCGTTATATATATGTGTGTTTATATATTAATGTACATTTGGGATGCAACATTTAATTTCAATATCTATCGTTAAGTAGGACGATCTAGCATTTTCCTGTTTGATGTAAATGAGAGAGTGCAAAAACAGGATGTATTTATGTATGTGTGTGCTTGTGCATGGAATAAAGTTCAATAACCAACAATTACTATTCTTAAAAGAGTGCTCAATACCGAGTAGAGCAAATATAATTATTTATTTAAAAATTATAACATAAAATTGTTATATTAGGTTGGTGCAAAATAATGACGTAATAATGTCGTTTTTTGACGTTAAAAAATACGTCAAAAAACGACATTATTAAGTCATTTTTTTTTGCACCAACCTAATAAAATCACTATAAAAATAGCCATTTTGTTTCAACACCTCTGGTGTCTTATCAAGGAATGATGTTAAATGTAGAATAAAGGGTTTTAAAAGGTTCAAATTAATTAACCACCTCTCGCAATGGGAAACGCTGTTACATAAGCTGGAATGATCAATCAAAATACAAGTATAAGAGAATTCAAAAACTTGACAACCAAGTAAGGTTATAATAGCTATTAAGCGCTTTAAAGTTGCGGTTATACTAAAATAGAATTTTTTCTAACTAATAAGTATTAAATTATATGATAAAATTTGAAATTAAAATTAAAAATAAAAATCACCCATATATCCGATAAAACGGTTAACTTTTATAAGTTACCCTGTAAGGATTATGATACATTAGTTAAAAATAGTCTGACCAAAAGCTACAAAAAAATTGATACCAATAATTTTAACCAGATAGATAGGATTAACTGCGCCAGTAAACCAATTACTGATAAACTACGGATAAGTGATTGGGCCAATAAACTAAAAACAAGGGAAGCGTATATTCTGTTAAAAGACCATAAACCCGAATTCAGAACTAAGCCATCTACTAGGCTTATAAACCCTACTAGACCAGAAATCAGTAGAATCAGTAGGACTATCTTGGAAAGAACCCACCACTCCATGAAAAACACACTTGGACTATTAAAGTGGATTGATACAGCTGATATTATCAACTGGTTTACTAACATCCGATATAAGGACAACTGCACTTTCATACATTTGGATATTATAGACTATTATCCCTCTATATCGAAGAATCTATCCACTTTGGCCTTAGAGTTCGCTCTGGAATACTCCAATATTTCTGAGAGTGAAGTAGATATTATCATGAAATGCCGAAATTCTGTTCTGGTCTACAAGGATGAACAGTGAACCAAAGAGTCTTGCAACGATAATTTTGACATTTCAACGGGTTCCTTGGATTCGGCTTGAGTTTCTGACCTGGTTTGATTATTTTTTTGTACAATATAAGTGACTTTGATTGTCTAGATTCTGATAGTGTAGGATTATATAAAGATTATGGCTCATTAGTTGTTAAACACCCCATTAAAATTAAGGTAGACCATATCAGGAAAATGATCCATAGGGTATTTAAAGATTTAGGTCTTAGAACTATAGTTACAACTAATGTTAAACAATTAGATTTTCTGGATGTCACCCTAGACCTTACTAGCTACACTTTCCAACAATATGTGAAGGTTAATTTCAACCCAGTTTCGTGCATCCAAATTCCATCCATTCCCCTTCAGTTATGAAGCACATATCCCCCGCCATTGGATTTAGGATTAGTACTAACTCTTCTAACAGAGATGGTTTTAACAAACATCGGGATTTTTACAATTCTGCACTTAAAAATAGTGGATAAAAAGTTACCACTATTCAATATAGAAACCTGGTTAATTGCAACCATAATAAGAAAAGAAGATCTAGAAAGATCATCTGGTTTACTCCCGCTTTCAATATAATGGTTAAAACTAAATTAGGGCGTATATTTCTAAACCTCATCAAGAAACATTTCTCCAACCCAGAAACTAACCCACTTAGTAAAATATTTAATCCTAATACTATTAAATTTAGCTATAGATGTGTGGATAACCTAGAGAAAATAATTAAAAAACATAACAACAGAGTATAGAGACTCAAAAAACTTGACGACTCACGAAGTTGCAAGCAGCACTACAAAGTATAATGGCACGAATAACAACTTATGCAATTGTAGGAATCCAAATAATTGTCCACTACAGAATAATTGCATGACTAGTTCTGTAGCTTATCTTAGTACTATCTCTACACTAGAAAACCCAAATATATATTTTTTTACATTGGTAGCACCATGGATCAATTCAAGGAACGTTGGCGGGGACATATGCAATCTTTTAATAGCAGTAACTATAAGTACATGACTTCATTATCTAAGTATTTTGGAGTTTAAAAAAAAGTATAAAACACCTACTGTTAAATGGAAATTACTAAAGAAAGCCCGGACATGTAACTCCCTATATGCCCCGTGTTATCCATGTCTTAACGAAAAATTTGAAATAATTAGATTTAAATATAAGACCCATCTCTTAAATCAAAGATATGAACTAACAGTGAACTGTAAACACCGTTATAAATTTAACTTATTATAGGGGTTGTAATACTTTTAAATGATAATGATATGTCACTGTAAATTTAATAGCACTGTAAATTTAATTTATTACCCGATGTTCATCCTGTCGATATGAGTGTGTGTTGGTGTATCTATACTGTGTTGTTCGTGTCTATATATGTGTGTATGTATTTGTTTGTATGTTTGTGTGTTTGTACTGCTGGATGTGTATATGTGTATATATATGTAAGTAATATATATATATATATATATATATATATATATATATATATATATAAAGTAAGAAGGCAAAAAGTAGGAGAAGAGAAGAAGAAGGTAAAATATATGTATATATACGTATATATGTCCAGATGTATTGTGCATGTATATTTCTATTTACGTGTACCTTTGTATGTATGGATATGTTTATGTATATAGGGATACACATATATATGTGTGTGTATGTATATAGATATATGTTTATGTATGTATATGTATGTATGTACATGTATGTATATGGTTGAATGTATGTGTATTTAGGCATATGTGTGTTTATATCTGTACTTGTAATTATATGTATGTATATGTGTGTATATATATGTATATATATATGTGTGTGTGTGTGCGTGTGTGTATGTGTTTGTGTGTTGACACCTATCATATGTGAGCTTGTTTGTGCGTATTTGTAGGTATGTAAACAGTGGTTTCTGTCTAAAGGTATGTGTATATATGTATATATATATATATATATATATATATATATATATATATATATTTGCTCGGATGTTAGTGTACTTATGTATTTGTATATGTAGATGTGTTGATATGGGTATTTATGTAAGGATTATGTATTTGTATATGTGGATGTTTGTTCGTATGTCTTCGTATATGCATATGTATGTATACCTTAGTGTTTTGGAATGTATCATCAATACTAACTAAAATCTTTTTTGTTTGATAAGGGTTTTGTTAATTGCTTATAGACTTAATCAACAATTTTATCTTGTTACATTTTAAAAATTATGGACTTTACTGTACTTTATCGTCAATAAGGTAATATTGTTAGAATATGTGTAGGTTTATGTATGTATATGCCTATTTTTATGTCTCTCTCTCTCTATATATATATATATATATATATATATATATATATATATACACGTATGGATGTGTATGTGCGTATATATGTATATATAGGTGTATGTTTAAATCTAGGTTTGTATAGTTTTTATATTTTTTATTTTTTTTATTTATATGCGGGTGTTTGTATATGTGCTTGTATATATGTATGTTTGTATGTTTAGTTTATATACGTATATGTATACATACATATATTCATGTATGTGTATATACATATATGTATATGTGTTTCTGTATGTATGTGTACGTATGTATATATATTTATATTTGGTTTGTTCACTTTTTAAGTTGCTGTGTGGGTTGATATATAGATAGAATATAAATGACCTCCTATACATATGTAAGCGGTAATTCGAGCGAGACCTGCTAAGAATGGTAAATGAGTCCACACAAAAATTAGCAGCACAATTATGGCTATTTATAAGGTATTCTGCGATGGAAGACTTGTATGTATTGGTCAAAATGAGTGAATGCGTGTACTTAAGGTTTCGGATTTTCGTTGGAACATGTTGCTTTATTCTAACATCCAGCCTTTGCGTCGTTCCCCCTATGTAGCGCGAACCACAACTACATTTAAAAGAATAATTTAACGAACTATTATGATGTGGAGGGAGAACATCCTTACGCACAGATAGAAGGACAGAAAACAACACGAGTGTTAGCGGCAAAGTAACAATGTGGAACTGCCACAGAAACCTGCTTAGCATATCTATCACTGATACTACCCAGTTAAAGGAGGCGTAGGTCCACAGGACATCTTTTTACTATAGCAAGTTTGACTTTATTGAATTCAGCAATTTTATTCTTAATAATTGCTTGAACAATGCCTAATTGGTAGGCATTGTTTAAATGTAGTTGAAGGAAGTGTATTGGAGAAAAAATGTTTAAATGCTAATTAGTTGGAGGCCTAATACAAAGTCCTTCTCTTTATACAGAGAGGGCTTCAAAGATAGAATATAGATGGCCTCCAACACTTTTAATTGGTAATTCGAGTGGGACATGCTAAGGATGGTAATGAGTCCTCTCTAAAACTAGCAGCACAATTATTGCTATTTATTAGGTGCTCTGCGATGGAAGACACGTATGTATTGATCAGAATGTATGAGGTTTCGGATTTTCGTTGAAACGTGTTGCTTTATTCTGGCATCCAGCCTTTGAGTCGTTTTCCTTATGTAGCACGAACCACAACTACATTTAAAAGAATAAATTAAAGAACTATTATGACGTGGAACGATATATATATATATATATATATATATATATATATATATATATATATATATAATCATGAATAAGTACATCCTAGGTTGAACGGGTAATTTAATCAGAAAAAAATAAGTGCATAACACAGGTTCCATGTTCTCCTCAGATAAATAACCTACGAAAAATATCGTATGAGATTAAAGCAGGTCAGTTAACTGGAGCTAAAAAGCATGAGTCAAAAACGAATTTTATGGTTTCCATAGACAAGATCCGTACTAATATCAAAATCAATCAGCATTATTCAGAGAATGATGAAACTAGTTGATTAAAATGTAGGAAGGAAATTTACGATAGAAAAAAGCCATGTGAAAAACAAGCGAAGTCTTGCAATGGCTAAAAGGGCCTAAAAAAGGGACTGCAAATGGATGATGATTTAACGCCACCCCACGTAGGTCGTATGTGGCACAAGGCCGAGTTTATCGTGGGTTCTCCGAGCCCATAGGCTCAGCCAAATATATTCCCTTCGGACCCGTATAAACGGGTCCGGGCCTGTCTACCATCCCTTTACCCTTTAGCAAAGCTTCGTCCGGCTTCCTCTCTACCGAATCAGAGAGTTTGACAGCCGGACAGTCTACAAGTGATATTTATGTCTGCCTCTTCAAACTGGCCTTATCAGTCAGATGCGGCGTCATATACACAAATGATTATACACGATCATTTCTCTCCAGATTTAACTTACCTAATTTATAATGAAAGAGAAGTTGAAATAGATCCCGATTAGCTCGATATGTAAAATCTTAAAATATCAACATAAAATCCATTAATCAACCAAAACGAAATATTTTTGCTTGTCTTTGCGAAAAAGAAGGAAGATACTGTGCTGGACATACCAGACTCTTTAAATTAACCAATTCATTGTTGCCATGTACATATTTCACTGATTTTCTTATTTAGTTTTTACAGTGTAACATAATTTATAATATTTAAAAAAAAAATTGTTGAATTCTTACATAGTAATTTATTTTGCATAAAAATCTAAGAAAAAGTTTTTTTCTGTGATGTACATATACGATTTAGTATGAAATTAGTGTAAAGTGTTAACAGTCCCTAAAATTGTTGCCCTATATGCTGTGCTGTTAGAAATAGTTATACTAAGTCTCTAATAGTTGGCGAAGGAATATTATTTTTATGAGGAAATTCTCTCATCCTGATCCGTGATCATTAAGAGCAGCACGTTAAATGATTAATTATATTTGACCCTTTAAATGATTTCCATCTTCCACCCTACTTTTTTTAAAACCATCTATTATCACACATTGAAAATACTTCGACCCATCTCCTTCTATATGGCACTGAAGTGTACACTCAATTAGTGAGTCAATAGCTATCACATAGAGACGGTGTCCCCGGTGTCACATAGAGGCGGTGTCCTCACTTATAAATTCTTGAATTTTCTGATGTTTTTCGGATAAATGGATTCAGTTCCATTTAATATATATTTTAAACCGTTAACCTCCTTTGTAATTGAATATTCGTTAATATTCCTTAGTTTTAATATATATTTTTTATTATATATATATATATATATATATATATAACATATATATATGTAATATATATATATATAATATATATATATATAATATATACATATATATAATATATATATATATATTATATATAATATATATATATTATATATATAATATATATATATTATATATATATAATATATATATATATATTATATATATAATATATATATATATTATATATATATTATATATATATAATATATATATATTATATATAATATATATATATATGTTTGTGTGTACAATTCAATTTTTTTTATATATTATATGTGTATGTCCGTAAATGGAGATAATCATATATCTTCCCTTGTTTTTTTTATCGACACACGTCAACTTTTTGTCAAAAGTAAAGAGTGATGCCTATCTTATGTTCTTTCAAAGCCGTCAGACTTATGAATATGAAAGGTACTACATGCTTCTTTGCGAATGAGAATATTAGCCGTTATCTTAATCATTGAGTGACCATTCAGTACTACTGTGGGTTGAAATTTATAAAATATTTCTGTTAAAACAGTTTTCGAAGAATATAGTTTTTGGTAGAAGATTTTAAAAATAATGATCAAGGTTATACTGTGTATGTTTTCAATAAAACGTACATCAGGAAGAGACGGTAAGGTTCATATTTTAATCGCATCATTTGCATTTTCGATGTGCAATCATATTGATATATATAGCGACTTTTATGTGCAAATGGCAAGCAGGAACATGATGAAGTTAATAAAGTTACCGATTTTGGTGGGTATTCTTTCTTAATCTCACTGATAGAAGCAATTAATTTTATACACTGAATTAAAGTGACTTATGTGAGAGTATAAGATGCAAAAACATGCCATGCTCCAAATTCTGTTTTTTTTTTTTTTTTTTTTTTTTTTAGAAAGAATAACCAAATTTCATTTCTTCGATGCAATTCATGCAGAATACGACATTTTTATTAGGTTGGTGCAAAAATAATGTCGTTTTTTACGTTCATAAAGTTGAGAAAACGCCATTATTTTTGCACCAACCTAATAAGATAACAGAATCAGTTTCTGAATGAACAAACTTGGTTTTGTTTCAGATGACAAATATATTCAATTTTATTAAAATTTAATATTTTCTGACAAAAAAAAACCCTAAATATAATACAGTTTTCGAATTTCTTCACAATAAATTGATAACGCGAAATCTTAAACTCAGAAAAGGTAGAAAGAAAAAGATTGAAATTGTATTGAAACATATTAAGGAGAAGAGCTGCTTTTAACCGAGACGAGTAAATGCATTTTATCCTATGCAGACACGTTGAACAGGAAGATTAGATTTTTTTCTTTTAATATATAGTAACGTAGCTTCACCAAACAGGGACATGAAGAGACTATTCAAAATAAACCTTATATGCTTACATAGAAAAAGTCATATTGAAAATGTCAAATATGTTGAAGATGGTGATTTAACCAGGGAGCATATATGTGAAACAATCAGTATGCCTTCGTAAAATAAATATAATTCCTGTAAAAACGCGATCTATCGGGAAGATCAAATTCAAGCACGTACAGACTTTTATAACTCGGTACTATAAAAACAGTCGACGAAAAATGAGACGAAGAAATTCCAAAGTCTGCAGGAATGACGAAAGGTGCCTTCCAGTGCTTAGATACCAAGAAATGAGTGTTCATTTATAATATTTAATATCCTATATAGTAGATAAAAGGCTAAACAACTTCCTTTCAGATAACGAGGAGACTTGAAGTGACAAAATATTTGTTCTAGCAACGAAACTAAACGCCGTCCACTGTCCGCCTCAATGGCACACATATTTGCGAGTCCATTTTCTATGTATTGTAAGTTTGAACAAATGTGATACTTTGGACAATGTTATTTTTTGATATTCTTTAGAAGTCACGATACCGGAGGGAATAATGGAAAAGCAGAATGACCTTTATATCTGTTTCATAGACTACATAAAATTACTTCATAATGTACGACACAAAGAACTATTTGAACTGTTAGGAAAACTTTATTTATTAGGGAAATATTTTAGAATGATTTAGAACTTATATTGGCTTTGGTTTAATTTGTTTTGCGACATATCAACAATGGGTTATTTAATGCCGACAGCATATTTATTTTTTCACAAAAAATGTATTGCTGGTAATAATTTTTCTTTCAAAAACCTATTATTAAAATCCATTTTTACACTTTCATAGTATTTTGAACCAAGGTTGGGTGTTAACTATTTGCCCATAGCTGTGACCCTGACAGATGCTACCAACTCGGGTCAGGGTGTGGATGGAAGCACCAGCAATTAAGAGGTGGTTCGACGCTTCTAAAAATCTCCTGTCAGATGCCTGGCTGTCGGACGTAGTTTATGGTCTTATCCAGGAATCGGATGTAGTTTATCGTCAGGTTGGACATGGGGACACCAGATACTAAGAGGTGGTTCCACGATCCTGAAAACCTCCTGATCAGAGGCCTTGCTGTCGGACGTAGTTCATCGTCTTACACAGGATGCGGATGTAGTTTATCGTCAGGTTGGACATGGGAACACGAGCAATTATATTGGAATCAAACTAATTGTATAAAAATATGAACTGATTACATCAAATAGAAACAGACGTAAGAAAAAATTGTCTGCTTAGCGGTTTTATTCAACGTTTGCAATAAGGCTATCCTCAAAGAAGTACAAGTGCGACCGTGATATATTATTCTGGCGATCAATTCTAACAACATATGTTAGGAAATGAAACAGTATTTATGACACACACAAAAAGAAAACTGCCGAACCCTTAGACAATATTGTAAAAGAAAGAGGAATGAAATAAATGTCAATTGTAAGAAAAGCAGAATGCATTCTTGACAGAAAGAAAGAGAACTCAAGATACTACATACGAATTAGAGAGACGGTGAAATTTGAAAAATACAGTAGATGAAACATTTGGATGTGTTTTAACAGATAACAGAAAATATGACATCGGAATCCCAAGGTGTATCAGAATAGAAAAATGATGCTCCCCAAAGAATTTTTAAAATAGGAAAATTTAGTGAGAAACAAAGAAAGATTTCTGACCTATTATGTCGTATCAGTCATCCTACATGGTAGTGAATACTGGAAAAAATTACAGATGAAAAAGAGACTTAAAGCAAAAGAGATGTAGTTCTACAGAAGGAAAATGAAATGGACTGAACGTGGAAGTTTTAATGAAAATTGAAACAAAAAGTCACATATACTTAGAATCAGAAAGAGGCTGTTGAAACACTCACGGGAAACACTGAAGGCTTGAAGAATGGAGAGAAACAGCAAATAGACTACCTAACGCTCTTACAGAAGAGAGGAAGTCGTGGACATCTCTGATTGGCCAATTCCTGAAGGAATACTGCACATGAAAGAAATCTATATTCATCAATGCAAAGGCAGGATTAGTCGTGTGAATGGTTGCAAAGGTAGTACTTAGAAAAAGATATTCCTTTAGGTTGGTTCTAATCTGTAGGTTCAAAACTTCCTTGAACTACTCTGCTTCGCATCACGGTAAGCCTTGGCATTCGCGTACGATGATTTCCTAGCAAGATCCTGAATGAAAGGACAATCAATAGTCATTAGATGAGAGTATATGAAGCACTCTGTCACCAAAGTTACAAAACAATTTCATCTTTATACATGTGATTTTTGTAAGTTTACTTACACTAAGAGATGATGTTTTCTTCCATTTATGTCAGGCCTCACACACACACACACACACACACACACACACACACACGCGCGCGCGCGCGCACATACACGGTCAGTATGTGCTCGTATTCATACTTTCTATTATTGAATGTTGGTTTTATTCTTTTTTAAAAATGGTGACTACAGTAAAGAAAGATCAACAACGAAATCAGAACGAAAATTGTCGCCGATCCTAATCAAGAACAAGAACCACCTCCCACCTAAGACATACAGGCAGTTGTCACAGCGTTACACCAAGCTGCCTCGCATATATGGTTTCCCCAACATTCACAAATACGGTATTCCGCTCTGACTGTTAGCTGCCAAGGCTTTGTATACCACCCTCTGAGTCGCTTCCTTGTAGATATCATTTACCCAGTAAAAGGAAAGTCACTTTCACATGTCTGAAACTCCGCCCACTTCGTTGAAATAATCAGAGAGGCTCCCATCCAATCCAACCAGATGGTTAGCCTGAACATGGCGATTTTGTTCACGAAGGTACCAACGGGGTAGGCACTATCGGTAGTCATAGACAGACTGGCTTCGGAGAACAGCCCAGTGTACCAAAAGATAACCTGAATTTATGTACACAAACAGCACATTTCGGAATGGGGTTAGACATATAGCGACAGGATGAAGGCTTGGCGGTGGGCTTGTCATTGTCACCAACAATGACATGCATATATATGGAATAATTCAAAGAAATGGCATTATAATTCACATCACGAAAGCCAGCCTTATGAAAGGATATGTAGATGACACCTTCATATTCTGACCACACAAGGAAGAGGTCCAGCTACTATTGAACCATGTGAAATTAATAAGATCATCGATAAGTTCACAATGAAGAGAGAAAACGACAAAAAACTTGCTTTTGTGGATGTACTAATATTTCGAACAGAGCATGTCTTCAAGACATCCGTATGCTACATGCCAAGAGTCAGCGGACAATGCCTCATTTCACCACTCATACAATGAAAAGAAAGGGATCTTCTGCTGCTTACAACATCGAGCAAAATCATAAGTGGCGACCCAGACATATATGATCAAGAAATAGTCAGTATAAACAGTACCCTACAACGTAACCTGCCATGGGTACATGACACCAGCTCCGACAAACTGGGATAAAAGGGTTAACAACACTCAGAAAACAGCTACGGTCTTCCTACCCTATGTGAAGTGATTATCGGAAAAATGCAAAAGATCTGTGATCCATATAACATCAGAACGACCTTCAAAGACACATCTTCCGAGTAAGACCCATAGAAGAGAACATGACTAAAGACTGCGTGTACTCCATCCCGAGCAGTTGTGATAAAAAGTATAAAGGATATATATATATATATATATATATATATATATATATATATAGATAGATAGATAGATAGATAGATAGAGAGAGAGAGAGAGAGAGAAATACAAAAAGAGAAAGGTCGAATGTGTGCGTGGACAAGAATAATTCTGAAGCTGCAAATGATTTGATAACACCTATTTATCAAAGAAAAAAACCAAAGAAACGTCAACAATATTTATTAGTTTCACTTTTTCCCGTTTAGAAATTCGCCATAATACCTTTTGAACATATCACAAAGAATTTAATCCAGTATTGACATATATTCTTAAGATATCTATAATTTTTCATTATCATTTTCAAATTATTCCCTATTTAGATCAAATTACTGCTCGTCAACGAGAAGATATTTATGCAAAAAAACTTTAAGACAATATGTAGACTGACATAGATATTTAGGAACTATAATTCTTCATCTCTTTTGTACAGGATTATATTGCGTAAAGCCAATTACCGACAATAATAACATCACAGCGTTTAACAACAGCCAACCAAACATTTTCGATTGCTTTAACTTAATCAGGTAAAGGTAAATTAAAAAGAGAAATTTAAATTTATTTTATAATTGATAATAAATGTGTATACTTGGATTTCTTTTCAAGGATAAATAGATAACATTAAAACACAGAAATTAATAGACACACATAAACACACACACATACATACATACATATATATCTATCTATCTCTGTCTTTCTCTCTCTGTCTTTCTCTCTCTCTCTCTCTATATATATATATATATATATATATATATATATATATATATATATATATATTAGCTTAGTGTTTGTCTATAATTCCTGTGTGTATGAATAATACTAACAATTTTTGAAATTCAATATTTATATCCACTGGAAAATCAAATAACTAGAATTATACGCGAACTCTTAATGAACAAACCAAATTAATGAAAGTCCCATATATCAATATAATTATTTTATTACTTAAGGACGTTGGAGATAATGGTTCAGAATAGGTTTCTTTTTACTATCTGTGAATTGTCATGTATTATTGTATAGATTCTTGGGAAGGATAGTGAACCATTGGGCCACTTTCTTATCGGTTTTGAATAAAACATTTTCTTTTCATAAAGTGGATACCATAGAATGGTAGAGAGCGGAGTGTCTATCATGTTATTTAATCCATAGCTATAGCGGAAAATAGATTCTTGTCTTTGCCAAGGGTATTTCAGTATAAGTGAACAAACTAGACTGAAATATGATGTCGGCTCGTTTATTTCACTTTCCCCTCACATTAACCGCACATTATTATTTGATAATACATCTTCCTAATCAGATAACCCAACAATATATATATATATATATATATATATATATATATATATATATATATCATATATATATAAAGAGAGAGAGAGGAATACAAAAAAGTGAGGTCGAATGTGTGCGTGGAGAATAATAATTCTGGAGCTGTAAATGATTTGATAAGACCTATTTATAAAAACAAAACAAAACAAAACAAAAAACCTAAGAAACTTCAACAATATTTATTAGTTTCACTTTTTCTCGTTTAGTAATTCACCATAATACCAATGCCTTGGTCTAGTAATGAGAAAGTTCTTCTACTTAAAGAGTAATAAAACAATTAAGATTAGTCCGAGAAAGTCTCAGGAAAGATATCTGTTTTCTTATGTTTTAATGTCCACTACATGTTCTTAGATTTGTGTATTGTGTGCGCATTTTTTGCTAGTATGTGTGTGCATATTCCCTGTTCATGCATATTTATTATTAGGTTATAGAGAGAGTAAGACATTGGGAAAGAACATTAAAAGAACAGGTTTAAAATAGAAGATGACAATTGACATTACATTTAAATATTTGAACATCATAGTTTACAGGAAAGCAAAAAGCTGAGTGAGAGCTCCACAAACGCTAATTTCCGGCGAATTAACCATTATTATAGAATTTAAGATGGCATCTACCAAATGATGAGACTTTGCTTTCAATCTAGTAATGCCCTCAAGTTCATGAAATCGAGTTGCCAAAGAACTATTAACATCAAAACATTTTTAGAAAAGCCTCAGAGAAGCAAGGATTATTTGAAGGCAACAAAGTCAGAAGGAAACATCAATGACGTTGTGTAAATAGATGACACAACTGGGCTGGTAGGGATTGTAAGGGAACAAACATTGCAAAAGAATAGAATGTAGGCGAGAACCATGTTCAGCCTCCACCAGAAGATACATCGGACATAAAAGGAGAAGAACAAATTAACACTTCCCTTTAGTGTGAATATTTTACGTATATCTAATTTTGATATATTTCAGTATTGAAACTTGAAACTATTAGTGAATGATTTAAATTGAAAATGCCTTAGGAAGAGAGCAGATCCTTTGCGTGAAAGGGACACTTTCTCTAGAATATTTCATAACGCTGGTTATTGTCACAGGTTTTCTATATTGTTTGTCATTGAAAGTGGACAGAAGTGCTTTGGAAGCAGGAGAAAACATTCAAAATGGCATCACCAATTGCCAATTGCGAGAGCGTTTTGTAACAAAATACTAAATACCTGACAAATTTAAATGACAAATGTAACATTGTAAAAAGGATTAATATAGAATCGATTTGACGGGCACAGTGGTATTCTTGAGAAAATTATATAACACTGAATGAATATAGACAATATTCGTTATCTTGTATGATGCCTTTTTTGCACGAGGAAGATATAGGTATTTAGTCAGCGTCAAGTTTAGACGCAAGACCACAAGTGTAGGGAATCCAGTTTGGGTTGCTTATCTATGCAAGTAACTTTTTTTCTCTCTCTCTCCCTATCTATATGCTACTCTACGCTGAGAGAACCTTAGTTATGGTTTTTGACGAGAAAACACATTCTGTCATAGTCACCAATTTGAACAACGCCATTACACTCTATTACGATAAATTGTGATTCGTGAACATTTTGAATTATTCTAAAATCTCTCAAAGTTTTGCAAAGAAAAGAAATTATGCGGGGTGGGGGTACTCTGTGATGCCATTTTCGTTATGTTGGTAAACGAAAGTCATATTGAGTAATTATTATTATTATTATTATTATTATTATTATTATTATTATTATTATTTTCCTTTCATTTGTCTATATCTAGTTTTATGAATTTTCTACTTTGTTTCTATCAATCAAACAAAATAAAAAAAAATCATTATCTTGTTACTTTCATTTGTTTCTTTCTATGTATCTATCCATCCTCCTCCTCCTCTCTCTCTCTCTCTCTATATATATATATATATATATATATATATATATATATATATATATATACGGGAGAGGATAGAGTTGTTTCAACGAGAGAAAAGTGTATATTTCAAAAACAAGAGAGAAACCGCAAACGTTTTCGGATGTAATGTTTTTTTCTTTAAATAGATATACTTTATTTTACATAAATATGCTACACGGGTTTCGGGTCACGCGATCTTCTTCAGGCAAAGAGGGGATATGTCCACATATTATTAAAACGAATTAATTTTCTTTATGGTTTTCGATATTAAATATTCGCTCTTTTTTGGTAGTAGTGACAGAAATGTCTTTATTAAGATATCTGTTTTCTTATTTTTAATGTCCACTGCATGTTCTTAGATCTATTTCTATGTGTATGTAATGTGTGCGCGTTTTTGTTAGTATGCATATGTATATTCCCTCTCCATACATACTGTCTTATTATAAGGAATTAGTATACATTCATATACACAGCCCCAATTTTCGACGGATTTGCACCAAAATTTACATGCACATGCTTCAAGTTAGCGGGAATGCCAGGACCGACTTTGCATTTCCCAACTCCCATCGATAGTGGAAATATTCGTTTTTTTCATGCTTCTACGGCAGTTTTCATGTAGTTTGCGGCCATTTTCTACTGGCCTGAGTGAGAACCTATAGCTGGCTTCCACAAATAGACAAGAAGATTCTCTTGGCCAGCGTGAGAGCCAACAGCTGACTGACACGAATGTTAACTAGCATGAAAAAATATCGATAGCTGGATTTGTCACAAGTGGGAAAAATTTAAATCTGCATGGCACTTTACTCCAATTGGCTCGTTCGCTTGCTTAAACTCAACGTTTATTCTGATTCCGGAGAACTGGGTTGAGTGTGAAAAAGTATTTGTTGTTAACATTGTTTTTTTCATTCGGTTTTTCCAGTTACAAGTCCTTTTTTAAAGCTGATTGTTTTCTGTTCATTTTGTTTAGTTCTTTTTTCGTAACAGATTTAATGTTTAGTATAGAGCTTAGAAAAAATTCGCAGTGTGAGATAGGCAAGAAGTAAGGCATGTAGCAACATGAACACGGCAGGGCACTCCTTTAAAGGCAAGGAAGGGCAAACCTATTTTAAGTCAAGTAATAGCGATTGCTGCATGAGTCGTACGATTTTTGAATCAAGTACGGGCAACGCCGCGGCATGCTGCTAGTATATCTATCTATTTATCTATCTATCTATCTATCTATATATATATATATATATATATATATATATATATATATATATTGGCAGCAATTTTGCATGAAACATTTCAAAGCAATGACAAACTCGTGTATACGAGACGCCGAAGCGAAAATCGCATTGCATCTCGTGACGTTACACATGACCACGCGAGAGTGAAAACGAGAACTATTAAGCACGGGAAGCCATGGTATAAACCTTTGGCTCCAGTTATAAATTATTGACATTTAAGAATATTTGTGGAGATTTCGTAGCTTATTTTGTTCAGGTTTCAACAATCTTATGTATATACCTTCAAGAATTTTGAGTTTTGGTTTATTGTTTTCGAATAAATAGACACAAACAGGCCTCAATGAATATATATATATATATATATATATATATATATATATATATATATATATATATATATACACACACATACTTCCCGTGTTGTGCATTCATCCGTGTGTTTGTTTTTGCCAGTATGTGTATATATTCACGCTCCACAGATACCCACATGTGAGTGTGTGTGTATGCATGTAAATCATCCGACCACTGCATTCGGCTATTATGTGTATATGTATTTTTGTATTTGTAGGTAAGAATAATTGTCTGTTTGGTATATTGGCATACTTTTATATTACTTACATTTATAGATGTTGTTCTTAGCGGAACGCAATCTTCAAGACAATGGTGCGTACGGATCGCATATATATATATATCCCATTAATCGTTATTTTTACCGACCTGAAGATTACTAGAAAAATATGTGCTCTTCATCAGGATTCGAATCTGCGTTTCCCTGGGCAGAGGGAAAACGTCGTTGAATCCGACGCGCCATGACCGTCTCGCCCAAGAAGAAACTTAGCTTATCAAGTAATGTATGAACAGTACCTTTTATCGAACTTATTAAGTCCGATAATTATGTAATATATTTTCTCTCAGCGATTATTTATTTATTAACGAGTATGTTAATTATCTACTTTCATTTTGCAATATTCGAGAAATATTGTTAAAGAAAACTATGTGATCTCTGGTCGGATTTTCCATATATGTAGGCCGTAGAAGAAAATAAATAAATGTGGCGTCTACTCAAATATATGTATCCAGTAATAAAAGTACCAACACACACACACACACACACACACACACACACATACACACACACACATATATATATATATATATATATATATATATATATATATATGGTGTAACCCGGATATAAGAGAGATTTTCTCTGGTCCCAAATTAGAGCCATACTTAACTAAACAAAATAGACCAAACCCTGATATAAGATAAACCCGGATATAAGAGACTTCTTCTCCGGTCCCGACATCTCTCTTATATCCGGGTTACACTGTATATGTATATATATATATTTAACAAAGAGAAATTGAAATATTTGAAAATGTACTTCAAATTATTGTTTGAAAAATTTTGTATTTTAACCACATTCTACGTTTTTAATAGAAAACTTCTTTAATTTCTTAGATTTTAGTGAGTAAAGGCCACCTTTTCCTTTATACCATTTTGGACAATGAAGCCTCATGAAGGAGGGGTCTTATTAGCGGTCGCTAATATACCAGCAAGAATTAAATTTGGAATGTTATTTTAGATGCTGTGTAATCTATTTCAGATGAAAGATAGAACAACCCACAAAAATGATTCATGGATGGTTTATCGGAGTTGTTTCAGAACATGAAATAAACATTACACATCAATGCAGATTTTCGAAGTTTGTTTTCTGGAATAACTTGATTCAAAACATGATTTTTAAAATTGTAGATTAATGGGGAGTCAAAAATCATATAAAAAAGGTGATCACATTATATTCATCAAGTAATTTTACAAATATATCTCCCACAGAAAATAAAAATAAAACATGAGTCTATCGAGATAGTTAACACTTCATAAAACACCCACCTGCGGTTTAAAAAGAATATGATTTCCTCCGATATTTTAAAATAAAAGTAATATTTGTTCAAATCAGGTTAATTAAACGTTAGATCAGCTAATCTTTCTCAAATAAAGTTTCATAAATGTATATTTTATTTTTGAAAGACTGTTTCATTAATTTTATCATCTAACCGGTAAAATTCTACAGAATTTTAAAAGATATAAAACTCTATAAATTATCATAATTAAAATTAAAAAATGAGACCAATTCTTGTAAAATTCATTATTCATCGGAAAAAAACTGCTTAAAGCAATAGAGTCCATAATATATTTTGTTCATAAAAGCAATTACAAGCTTTTTAAATTAAATAATGTCATAGTTTTATTGTATATTTTATTTTGTCTTTTAGAGCATATTTTTGTTAACTGATGATTGAAATTATCCAAGGATTTCTGATTAGAATAATATCATTTTTTTATCATTTCACACCAAGCAAGGCGTGAATGCCACTATTATCCAGGGGGTTACAGAGTGAAAGTGTGAGAAAAGACTGGGTACAGGGGGATTGAATAAAAGAATTTGAGATAGACGGCTTTCAAGGCAATAGAGGATGTCGACTGAAGGCTCATTTGAAATTTTTGAAGATTGCAGTTTTCAGGCAATCAAGTAAACAGATGGGATTTCCACTGACGTGAAGTGTGAGAAAAGAAATTTTTGGTGTAGAAGCGGCGGTCACATTTAACTATTTCAACAGCAAAAGACTACAGCCAGGATGCAAATTTTGTAGCGCGCTTAAATTCATAGAGACGGGGCATCAGGGAAAAAGGTTCGTCAGAGCAGTTGGCATGGAAATATTTGTAGAAAAGACAGAGGGAAGCCGTGTCACATCTGTAAGAAAGTAATTGAACTCGAGATGCCAAGTAGGATTGATTATATTGCCGATTATTCTTTGGATTTTATCAAGACTCTCGAGATGAATAGTAGCAGTTCCAGACCAGATATGGTAACAGTATTCAATTCACGGCAGAATGGTAGCTTTGTAAATATGCAAGGTGGACTTTGACGAGTAAAACATTCTGGCACGACTCAATGAACCAATTTTCCTTGCAATAAATGCAGTATTGGTTCAGTATAGTTGCTCCACTTCAAGTCAGTTAAAAACGTGAGGCCAAGAAGGCGAAGTGAGACATTCTCCAGTAGCCGAGCAACAGCTAATGGCGGGCTGGGAAGTTTCTCTACGGCTGTTAAATGAGAGCAGTTTAGTTTGCGAGGCTTCAAAATTAACCACTGATTGTTGGCCCTTTTCAAGAGGCCAAGTTAACTTTATCTGCTCTGACGGATTTGCTACTGAGACAGGAGAAAAATATAATTCAGTAATGAAAAATCCTTTGGTCTTTTCCTCTTAATAAAAACAAATAATATAATGTAAATATTGACAAAGCTAAAACTTTAAACTAAATAAATAAGATCACTAGGCGACGGAAAAATGAATAGAGAAATTAAGTAAATAATAAACAATTTAACAAACTACGAATGGACACATCAACACAAGTAAATACGATGAAAATAAGCAACAACAAATAATTAAGCAATCAATATTAAATAATGAGAAAAGGTTAACAAACAGCTTTATAAAATATCTATAAATTACCGCATTCGGTTGCATAATTATTTTTACTAAATAGAGCCCAGAATAATTTGTAACATTACCGTTAACATCCAAAAAATAACAGTAAGGATAATAGAATAGACGTTACTACCCATAATGCACAATTGACTAGCATATATAAATAGTCGATCAAAAACGCAACATCTTAATCTGTCTGAATCATCGTTTGTTGCGGCAGACATATTTTTAATTGCACGCATCTTTGATGATTCGGCCCTCCTCTATAGCGGTGAATGCTGGATAATCTTCTCACAGATGAAGAAGAGACTTGAATTAATAAAACTTTGTTTCTACAGAAGGATGTGCAGAAGATTATGGGTTGAACATGTGAGTAATGACGAAGTTTTAGATAAAATGGAAACAAAAAATATATAATGTGAGGCAAGGAGGCTTAATGAGTTTCGCACTCAGTGTTCATATGGAAGCCAAGAGGGAGAGTGAAAAAACATTGTATAATTTACATAACGAATTTTTGTAAATGGTTGACAGGACAGACTTTAGAAGGGATAGAAAACAAAGGAAATTTACTTAGAGCTACAGTGGACAGGAAACGGTGGTGACCTCTTTGTTAATTTACATCAATCTCTTTCAAAACTTAATTTAAAAATATATCCCTCTCATCTTGTACATAAAAAAAGAAGAGATGCATTTACTTTTTTGTAAGCTTGGTCATAATGCTTCTCAAACATCAGGCGAATGTTCCATTTGTGATAGAACAGTGCGGCGTTGCTTACTGAAGTGGGGTGGGGATACGTGTATTGAAGATCTTGGTGGTATGGGAAGTTCATATGCAATTGACAATCAACAATCTAAACTATTAGTTGACCAAAACCTAGTTCAAAGTTAAAGTGTAATGTCTTAGATGTCAATATATCGTCACCTTCAGACCATCTCAAGAAAATTGATAAAGTGAAAAAACTCGATGTTTCAGTGAACACACGTTTTGAAGTGTTCCATGTTGCATCTGCGAAATACGAATGATCCATTTCTTGATCAGATAGTGAAATAGGATGAGAAATGGGTCATTTATGTCAACAGTAAACAATTGTTTCAATCACTTAATCATGACGAGGGATGTAAACTTTTTTCGAAGCTGAATCTGAACCAACAGAAGACAATGACTGCTGTTATCCATTACAGCTTTCTGAAATCTATCCAGAGCATCACTACCAAAGTTTATTGCCAGCAGCTGTATGAAAAGCACATTCAATTAAGTAAAATGCGACCAACACTTATTAGTTGACGAATTCTAATTTTGCTTCATCACAATGCTCGGTTACATGTTGCCAGGATGACACTGCGGTAGCTGACCCACTTTGTATATGGTACTTTACCACATCTTCCAGACTTCTCAGATAACCCGACCATCTGATTTCTTTACAGTTTTTAGGCCCCCAAAACACTTCGTTGCAGAAAAGATGCAGATACCACATTCAAAGATCTACTGGTGCCCAAAGATTAAGCATTTCATCGTAAATAACCTTGTAACAACAATAGCAGAAGTGTATAGATCAGGGGTTCTTAACCTTTTGATGACGACCCAATGGATTGTCCAATATGGTCCCATACCCACTTCACTTGACTGAAATATTTATCACCAATCCTATTATTTGCCAGTATGTCTTCCAAATATTTCAATCGCTTGAATTTACTGTACTTTAGATATGGATTGCTAGGAATAGAATATGAAAAAAAAAACCATAAGCATTGATAACTTTATTATATTTTTTTTCTGAAAGCAAAATAAAGTTATAATTCAGTTTTATTACACAAGAAAAAGGAAGAGAACATAAATGTACAAGTTTTTAGTATCTCGACTGCATAAAACAGACTTTTACTAATCTAGTGAGATATTTGCTTTTGTTTTTGTGCCATGAAAGCATAGAATCGTGGTACAGTTACTGACAAAGCTACTCGCATGTTATTTGACACATTAAGTCGATTTATCCACTTTAATTTCAGATTTAATAATGCAGAGAATCTTGTTTCACAGAGATATGTAGTTGTGAAGGAAACCAAAATATGCATTGACCGAAATGCTAAAATTGGGTAAGCAGAGATTTGTTCACACCAAAATTGCTTGACATCCATCCCAGCCCTTTCGAAATCAGCTTTCTTTCTTGGGTCCTCTTGGTATTCAATGAATTCACAACACGGGAGCAGGGGAACTATCGGTACCCAGAAATCGATTCCCATACCCCCAGCATTTGGTTCCCATAGCCCCAATGGGTATGGATACCCAGAGTTAAGAACTCCTGATATAAATGTTAAGGGTTCCTATGTTAAGCGATTTAAACATTGGTTACACACATTCATTCAGGAATCAAACTTGCCTCAAAAATCGGACATTATTTTCCAAGCAATATAATAGGAATGAAAATAGTTCTACTTCTATGTTTCAAATACTGTTTATTATTCCAACTATTCGGAGGTGGAATTTGGCTCCATAAATGAGAACAGCATTAATTAAGAAAAAAATCTCTCATAATTTTACGTGAGTGAAGAAGGCAAATATTGCATCGGAACTTATAAGGAATGGCTGTCTGAATCTATGTCAGGAGTTCTTATTATTTAAACTATTTATTTTCGGGCTATTGTCCTCATACATGTTTCTGTTATCACAACGCTGTAATGCATAATATATTCACCTGAATATAATTTACAGATATACACTCGGAGAAGGCTCGAGAGCACAACGGCCGAAAAGTTGTGATAACAACAACAAAGATGAAAACAATAGTTTGAATATAAATAGTGCAATTAATTATAATGAATTATATCTTAAATTAACAAATATTACTGAAGGAAATCCATAAAATTAAACACTTGCTTCTTGTATTAACAAGAAGCATTACTGCAACTGTCCGCCAATTTACTATTGTAAAAATAAAAACAAATAGTTATTCTCTATTTCCGAATAAAATACTTATCTGAGAATTGTTGTAAGTAGTCAGGTTTATTAGTCTTATAAACATGATACATGAAAATCAAAATATTTAAAAAGCAATTAAATCAAAAGATTATTAGTTTATTCAATGCAGTCTATATTTATACAAGGTAATGTATGACTGCAATGTCACTTTCACCGAAAGCAAAGTAGATATATACGTATGTACATACATAAATATATTTTCACCCATATCAACATTTTTTGTCAAACAACCAGTCATGATGGTTTAATATTTTATTTTGCTTAATTATTTTTCATGGAATACTGCGGCCATATATGGTCTGATGTCCCCTCTGTTCACCTTGAGGTCCTCCACAAGATCTAGAAACGGATAAGCAATGTGGTTAGCCCTGATCTGGCATGTTGTCTTCAGTCGCTCTCTCATAGACGTGCGGTCGCCTCTTTTCTACAAATACATTCACGGTAACTGCTACGACTATCGCTAGTTTTCAGACTGCATGAATTTAAGGGTGCTAAAAACTGGAATTACGGTCCCACTCTTTCACTATCAAAACGGTTAAATGTGGCAGTCTCTTCTACTCCAATAGCTTCATGTCTCGCACTTTCCGTCTGTGGAATTCCCTTCCTATTACTTGTTGCCCTGATAACTATAATCTGCAACTATGCAAATGTAATGTCAATTCACATCTTCAGATGCCTTGAACTATCCCCTGCCCTTCTCTTCATTCTTTCCTCCGTCACGCCTCTTTACTCTCGCTCCCACTCTTTAACCTCCTGAGTACTAGTGGCATTGTGCCTTGCTTGAGGTGAAATGCTTAAAAAATCTCTGCACATGGGGTGCAGCAGATGCAGATTCTATATGATACCGTTCTGAACTCATTTTGCTCAATAGGAAAAATGCTGGGACACATGAACAGAATGAGAGAAATTAAATTAATGCAAACGGTGGAATTATCTGAATCTATGTTGTCTTGTGTGCTATGAAATACCAGACAAATTGTTCGATTAATTGTGTACGTGATATCGGCATATAAATCAGCGAAGTCATTAAAGATGTTAGTGAGCTTGCTTCATATGCTATGGCGGTTTTCCCATCAAAACCCGGACCTGTTAGTTGTCTTATTTGTTTATGCATACCTCTTTTGCTGGTACTATCCGGTCTTTTTATTTCTGCACATTTTTTGTTTCGCCACTCTTCTTTAGCTTGCCTGCATTTGGTCCTTATTTCATTGTGTAATTTTGCAGTTTTGACATGAAAGGGGGAGAGCGAGATGCTAGCCTCGTATAACGTTGAAATTCATGAAGTCTGGGAACCAGCTCATCAGATCAGTTACCGTAAAAGTATTTGTAAAAAAGACAGAGGGAGGTAACGGCACGTCTGTGAGAGAGCGACTGCAGACGAGATGCCAGATCAGGGCCAATTGCATTGCATATCCGTCTCTGGGTTTTATCAAGGACCTTGAAAAGTCAACACAGCATTGCGGAAAAAAGCTATTCTTTCTACTTATACATGGGACCTCGTGTTCAATTCATGCTATACTCGAATCAAATAGACATTTGGGAATCTAACATTTTTATTTCCCTTGTCCCTATCTTTTATAATATAAAAGCGTTGAAATTCTATTTTAACCTCTGTATACAATTAAAGCATAAAGAAATCAATCATTTTAAAATAGAATTTTCTTGTTTTTATTATTTACATTATCCACTGTGCCATGTGTCCTCAAGGACACATGCCACAGTGGATAAAGGCGTTGGTTAGATCCAGTGACAGGGCCCAAAGAATGTGAGTTCAATAACCGGCTAAGGCAGTGGAGGATTTTCAGAGCGAATTAACAGGAGATAACTGATAACTGACATCCATCAAACATGGCACGTGGAACTAGTCTACCACAGTGAGCGAAATAAAGGGTTCAGTTCAACCACCTGAAGAAGGCCGGAGCGTACAACAGCTGAAACGTTGTGATACATATGGCGTCAAAGATGAGGACAATTGTCCGAATAATGTAAATAATATACATAATACCTCATCTCAGAAATATAGACAGTTTCTTGTTTTTAATTACCCATTTGCTGTGCCCTTTTGTGTAAAATTTATCCAGGAGTTAAGTCGGAATTAGAAATCGGAGAGAGCCTTGTTCGAAATTTCAGTCGGGTTCTTTAAGTTCACTTATGCGTAAATACACTTGGAAATTATATGAATCCATATCTTCTTTCCATTCATGGGTTAAATAGTACTGATTGGCTTGGATTTTACGGATTATCAATCTTCTACATGTTATTTCAAGCCGGAAAATATTTTTAGACTGTAAATTTTTTGGAGATAATAAGAATTTAATGATCCTAACCCACACAGTGGGCTATGATAAATTCTTAGCGACCATTGATTACAGTAATTTTGGCTTGTTTAATAACGTCTCTTCTTTTTTTTTCTCAGCTACTCTCATCTATGATTAATTGTTGACTTATATCTTGCAATAAAAGTGCATAGAAGTAAAGATATTAGTGAGTTTCAAAAAGGGCAAATAAAAGGATGGCATCAGTGTGGCAAGTCGAATAGAGATATTGCTTAGTTTTCCCAGAAGGTTAATAATATTTCAATAAATTTAATGAAGAAGGCCATTGTCGTGTGGAACAACGTTCAGGAAAACTAAGCATCGTGTCGGAGGGAACGAAAATGGCACAGAATTGGGACGTCTTCAGAAACCGTCGTCAGAGCGTCAAAGATGGCAACAACAGCATGGAAATTTCACCATATGCGGTGAGAAAGACTATGAAAGAGCTAGGTTATCACAAACGTGTTGCAAGAAAGAAGTCCTTGACTTTAGAGGTTAACAGGAACCTTCGTATGGACTGGGCGAGAGAATTTGAGAACAAAGATTATAAATTTTGGCAGTCTATAGTTTGGTCAGATGAAAGTAAATTCTGCCAATATTCAAATTTGGAAAAGGTTTATATATATATATATATATATATATATATATATATATATATATATATATATATATATATATAATTTGTATATGGTGACCACTAATATTATATATATATATTTTTTTTTCAGGCATAAACCAATCTCTAATTATAATATATATATATATATATATATATATATATATATATATATATATATATATATATATATATATATATTATAATATATATATATAATATATAATATATATATATATATATATATATATACTATATAATATATATATAATATATATATAATTATAATATATATATATATATATATATATATATATATATATATATATATATATATATATATATATATTAGAGATTGGTTTATGCCTGAAAAATCAGAATGAGACTTGCAGGCGACCATGAAACATGGAGGCATTGGAGTAATGGTATGAGGCGCTGTCTGGTTTGGAAGGAAATCTGAGCTGATTCTTGTTGACGAGTGGTTGAATGGTCAAAAATACACTCAAATATTAGAGAAAAGACTACTTCCACTATTTGAAACCAATCAGATTGACATGAAAGTCTACCTTTTTCAAGAAGATTGAGCGTCATATCATACGAGCAAAGTAGCAAAAGCTTGGAAGGAATCGCAAGGAATCAAGTCACTGCCATGGGTAGCCTCAAGTCCTGACATGAATCCAATAGAGTACAATTGGGAGCCCTTGATCAAAAACTTAGAGATCGTTCAACAAAAATCACGTCAGCGGCAACCCTTAAAGAAACATTGCTAAAGGAGTGACATATGGCTCAGACGATTGCTGATAACTTGATCAAATCTATGAAAAATCGAATACAAGCACTGAAACTAGCAAGTGGAGGACCTACTCCATTCTAGTTCCAAATACTATTTGTTTATTGAATAGGGATCACGTAATTAAATTTTGAAATTGGATGTAGTTTATTTTACTGGCTAAAATCTTTTCTTAGGTCACTGTAGCTATTGGGATAGGAAGTAGTTTTGCAACTTTTCCAATGGTATTTGGGCGTAAGCGAATACAACAAACCTGACTGGAATTGGAACTCGGCTCTCCGTCATCCTTTACATCATCTAAACATCCAAGCTTACAGCTCCTTGTATTTCCAAGCTATCACCCATTTAAATACTGACGAGGGTCTTTGTGTCTTAACTTCAGCTTCGGTGATTGTACGAGAAGAGGTGTTTCAACGTGATATAATCTTGGTTAAATAATAGCACGTGTACCTGGAAAAATCATTGTTCATCTAAAAAAATTGTTAATGCGATATACACTTGAAAAAAAAGAATCTTTTTTGTATCATTTTTTTTTAACAAAATAAATTTCGACTTTAAATAAAGTAAATTTGTTGAAAAGCCGTAAAAAAATCGATCAATCAACCCCGATCAAAATTTGAGAATGTTAATTTCGGGATTTGTTTTATTTTTCTTGCTTTGGAGAAATGTTACTCAGCATCCACATATAAACACAGAAAAGAATAATCACTATAGTCTCCCACATATATCATATCCCGAGTGTTTGTATCTGTAACATTCGTTATGATGAATTCTAGCAGCTAGCGCAAAACTACCAATAAAGTTTCAAAATATGGATCCTACAACAATTCTTCTGTACTAATATTTCTGGCAGTTACCCAGTTGGGAGTCGATGTTACTAATTTAATATAGTCGTAAGCAGGCGAAACAATAGAAAATCGCCTCCCTGCGTCACAGAAACGAGTCGTTCAGCTAACGCGCTAATATGTACGATCGATCAACGAGAGGAAGCTTCCAATTTATTGGTATTATTCAGCATGTGAGAAACTTGGGACAGCCAAATGACATTATGTGCTATTGTTACCTAAAAAATAAAATAAGGTTTGATACAAATGCCTTTATTGCCTAACGAGATAGCTTTTCTTTCTCTGTCTTGGAGATGTGTTTGCGTACGAGTGTTGGCACAAGGGGACAATCAGAAAATTATTTTCAGACTGGAGCTGTTAAGTAGGACTGATATATTGCCTACTGGATTCAGACATTGCATAAGTATTAAACAATATGTGAACTAAGTAATGTTTTCTCTTTTTAATTTTTGTACTTTCTTGCTGATATGTGCTAAAAATAATGAAGGCTTGATTTATAATAAGGATGTGTTTTTACGCCTTATCAGCACACAGTTTAAGTAGACATATTTTGGGATTGCAAGAATCGTTGAGATTATGAGTGAACATTACATTAGAAATATTTTAATGATTTTTTCCAGATACAAGTCCTACTATTTATTTAGCACATACCTGGATGAAAAAATGGGTTCTCATATTTCCAAATCCATGTTATTTTTGCGTAAGTGAATATAACAATGCCAACTGGAATTTGAACTGGGATCTCTGATTATCGAGTACAAGCCGCTATCCATTACACCAACAGCACATCCATCGATTAATATTGAGGAGAATAACCATAAAGAATTAATGAAAATTTAATAGTATCTATTTGTTAAAGAATTACAAGTATTATGTGTTAGATTTCTGGTAAGTACACGTCATTTGAATATTTGAGACTTCATTCCTTCAGCCTCTTACCCTTTATTTACATATAAATTTTAATCTTATCTTCCTTCAAAAGATAAGCGACCACGACTCGCCAGAGATTCCTTTCCTTTATCATTTGAGAAATGTCATGAGTTTGCGGGCAGATAATAGGTGTTATTTACTGTTGCCTTCTCCATAGTTTTAAATTCAAACTTGTCCTTCATTTAGTCGCAGTGTTTGGCCTATAACTGGAAGAAAGAATTCTTGCCTATCTCAAGAAAATAAGTCGGAATTTAAACCTGGCTTATCGATACTTCTTTCACCACCGCGAATGTCTTTTACATATTATTAATCTATATATCAAATACATTTTAAATGCGTCAATTGAAATGAGAATGAAGCTTATTATTATGAAATTCCCAGACTTATGGATGTGTCCTTAAAACTGTTGCAACATGGCAGTGTTATAGAAGGATCTTATAAATAATAAACTCTTCAAAGTTGTGAAGTTTCCTTTCCCTTAGTTTATATTATGAAGCTATATAATATGTAGTGTGAAAATAATTACAAAAAAAAAAAAAAAAAAACTTTCAGGGTTATGCAAGTCCTAAGGCGAAATTATAACCGAAAAGTTTTCAAACCACTAATTTCCCACAAACATAAGACTATATTAAGCTGAAAATTGTGATTTGAAGCTGCCTATATAAGGCGTAAGTAAATCAGTGTCAGTTAGCGTTTGAAATTTAAGATTGCTTTTTAAGAAACAATTTATTAGGTTGGTGCAAAAATAACGACCTGATAATGACGTTTTTTGACCTTAAAAATACGTCAAAAAACGACATTATTACGTCATTATTTTTGCACCAGCCTAATATAATAATAATAATAATAATAATAATAATAATAATAATAATAATAATAACTGGCATAAACACCTGCAGACCCGGTTACAGGCCTAGGACCTGCAACAATTTTATGGAAGATTACAATAGACACAGAATAATGAAAGCTAATCCGCCAGAAAGTGATCAAAAAACACAAAAGCAGAATGTAATTTCTTGTTGACATGGGAGTTCCTGCAGACTATAATGTAGCATTGAAGATCTATGAAAACTATCAAATTACATAGATCTTGAAGTCTAAATCTAAAAAAATGTGATACATGCACGCATCAATTATGAGCCCTAGAATGTATGTTTTAGCGTCCCATTACTTTTGTTTAAGAGATCTATTAGTCTCCTTTCTGAGTCAACTTCCAACGTATCTTATTCATTCGCGTATCTTATGCTGTTTAGAGTAATTCCATCGATAGTAAATCCTGATAGGTTCTCTCGTTTTTCTTCTTCTCAGGATTGTCACATTGGGTAGCTTAAATTAGTCCGGTTAGCAAATATATCCTAATATTACTCTTCTTCCTATAGTTTTTTCAGTTAAATTTGTTCTCTACACGCAAAAATGCTGTTTGTTCCTAGGAGAAGTTATGTGTTAAGTAATAAATTGAAAATTCGAAAAAAACAGGACCAACCACGAGAGATGAAATCTGATTGAAAATTCCTGGCTATAATAGCTTAGAAAATTGGAAACAGTGCAATAGCACAGGTTTAGTCACTTGCCAGTAATTACCCGGGTACCGTTTATCCCAGGGATCAGCAACCTATGGCACGCGTGCAACACGTGGCACGCCAAGCAATTTCCAACGGCACGCAGCCGAAAATGACATCACGAAGACCGAACCATTACCATTACGACAACAACGCAAAGAAGATATTTAGCTGTTCGAAATCTGCTCACTCGTTGGAGTCCCATTAATAATAAAATGCACCATATTATTATCTCTTTTCACGAAGAAATGAAAGCTTTTGTAAGGTCAGTAAGTGAGCAACCAGACGCCTTTTTCGTCTCCAACGGCACAAAGAAAGATTGCTTTGTTGCTCCTCTTCTTTTTGCACTTTTCATTTTCTTTTGTTATTCTTGAAAAAGAATGATTAAGGTCCCCACTTTGGTAATTTTATATCAACCATCGTCAGATTTTAACTTAAAGCAGTTTATATCCGCCAACTTGAAAATGAGAAGAGATTCGTTTACTTATTTTGCATGAGTTCATGATGCTTCTAAATTAACAGAGTATGGGATGTTGGGTTCACTTGTGATCGGACAATTCGACACTGGTGTATAAAGTTCCGCAGTGGGGATATGAGTCTTAAAGATCAAGTTGGTAGAGGACGCCCAGCTGCAATTGACAATCAATATCTAAAAACATTAGACGGAATAAAAAAACACGTCAACGTTTCAGAGATAATGGGTTTCAGTATTTCGACAATTCTTGACCCTCTTAAGAAAACTGTCATAGTAAAGAAAATCGTAAGTGGTTTCCATATGATTTGGTTTGGTTTGTTTTGTTTTACGGCATATCAACCTCAATGGGTCATTTAATACCGACAACATTTTTTACTGGTAATATTTTATTTTATCAAAAATCTATTTCTGGTAATGTGTTTTTTCCTAAAAAACATATAGTTGGTAATATAATTTAAAAAAATGTAGTGCTGGTAAAATTTTTTTCTTTAAAAATTTATTTCTGGAAATAATTTTTTACAAATTATTTCTGGTATTTAAACCTATTTTTACACTTCCATAATGCTTTTTACCTCAGTTCCGGGGTTAACTATTTGACCATAGCTGAGACCATAACAGGTGCTACCACCCCGGGTCATGTTGGACCTGAGAACACTAGCAATTAAGAGATGTCTCTACGCTCCTCAAAGCATCCTTATCAGATGCCTTGCTGTTTATTGTCATACCCAGGACGGGCTTCCATATGAACTCAGTAAAGTGTTCGACGGTTTGAAGTGTGTTCGATGCTATATCTGCGAAATTCGAATGTACTCAAATTCTTCGATTACTAAATTGTTACAACATTTTTTATGTATTTAGTAGATGATATTCCACGTGCTCTATTCATATTCCAGGATTTGTTCTATTCTGAGCTGTGTGACATCATTTTTTGTGTCGTTTTAGTCCATTCTAAATCCATTCGTGGGCGTATAATAAGTAACTAAAGTGATGGTTTAGTGAAAAAGATGGACCCTACTGCACTAATGTAGTCGATTATTTCCAGCAACTTTAGAGTTACTGAAAAATATTCTTTCCCTGCGTTAATTTTTTTCATACGGATTAATGGTGCAATCAAAACATTACGGAAATGTAAAAGTAAATTCACAATTGCTTTGTTATATTTACATGAATCTAGGATTTCTATAGATACTGTTATCTTGGTTTTAATATTTAAGAAACATTCGGCTTTTAAATCATTAATGCTGAATATAAACAAAGAAATAAAATATATCACAAAAGGAATACACATTTTTTAAAATGATTTTCACACTGTAAAAGACCCAAGAGCCACTTTAGGTAGAGAGTTAAAGAGTAAGTAGGCACAACTCCAAGCAAGGCGATAATACCATTAAGACGCAAGGGGCAAGTGGAAGGTTAAGATAGGGAAACTACTTAAGAAGAAACCAAATCCTAAACACGAAACACAAATGTAATTATTGAGAAACCTTTCTCTTCTATACATCAAATTGATACCTAACTATTAGCATCTATAATGCCTCCCGTTATATTGCTAATATATCGAAGTTATGACACGTAACCGATAGATAGTCTATATTTCTGAGATAATGTATTATGTACATTATTTACATTATTCGGACTATTTTCTTCATTTTTGTTGCCATATTTATCACAACGTTTCGACCGTTGTACCTTCTGGCCTTCTTCAGATGGTTGGAATGTCGAACTGATACCTTTATTTTGCTCGCTGGGGTAGATTGTTCTGGTTCTACGCGTAATGCATGTCAGATATCAGTAATCTCCTGTTAATTGACCTCTCCATATTTTCCACTACCTTAAGCAGGTATTAAACTCACAACTCTTTGGGTCATGTCTCTGGGTCTAACCAACGCTTTTATCCACTGTGCCGTGTGTCCTTAAGAATAACTGACATCCATTAGACATGGCACGTGGAACTAGAACAGTCTACCCCAGCGAGCGAAATAAAAGGTTCAGTTCGACATTCCAATCATCTAAAGAAGGCCGGAGCGTACAACGGCCGAAACGTTGTGATAAATATGGTAAGAACGATGAGTATAATAGTCCGAATAATGTAAATAGTGTACATAATACCTCATCTCAGAAATGTAGACAGATACTGAAGGGCCGAAACGTTGAGATACATATGACAAGAATGATGAGGACAATAGTTCGAATAATGTAAATAGTGTACATAATGCCTCATCTCAAAAATATAGACAGATACTGAAGGGCCGAAACGTTGTGATAAATATGGCAAGAAAGATGAGGACTATAGTCCGAATAATGTAAATAGTGTAACCGTTAGATATATAAAATGTCAGTGTGTTTTATAATATAGAATCGATATTTGAAAATTACAGACATTCAATATTGTTTTGCTTTGCGTAAACATTAAGTTTACACACTAAATATCTTGGTATATTTCATGTGCATGGTTTTAAAAATAAATAAAAGATCGGAAGATCATTGCAGTTGGGGAGAAGCAGTTCTTTACGCCATAGTTTGAATAAAAATCGTTGAAGCATAAAAAATTAAAGAAAATGGACATTATTTCCGTTTTAGAATAAATCTTTCTCTGCTCACTTGTGCCGAACGCTCGCTACAAAAGATTGGCAATAAATTTTAGCCATATATACATTTTTTTTTATAACCTAGGCCTTTGGGCTTCACAACAATTAAGTGTTGGTGCAGCCGATAACAAAGCAAATAGAACATCGGAATGAAAGAACAATGAAAATCGTTGCATAAATCGAAGGAATTAAATCGGTCTGAGAAGTAGAGAATCGAAAAATGAACATGAAAATGAATAATGAATGTTAGCGGCAAGAAAAATGTAAAATATTATTATTTTACGCTCAAATATTCGCAAATTTCGGCAACAGGAATTCTTTGTTTACTTGTACATTAAAGAAAATTCATGACAGGAAAAGTTATTTAAAATCGTTTGTTTACATAACGACATGCATGCACGCACGCGCGCGCACACACACACACACACACACACACACACACATATATATATATATATATATATATATATATATATATATACACACGTGATATGCTAAAATTTGTAGAAAAAGAATTCCATGTACTTGGAAATAACGTGCATGCGTATGAACACACACACACACACACACACACACACATATATATATATATATATATATATATATAAATGTTAGCAACATATTTATATTCGTAAAATAATCTCGCCTATGTTCATATAATATTGAAGTTATTTGAAATTGGAAATAATAAATAAATAAAGCTCGGGCTGTGGTACTAGATATTTCGAAATTATTTGACAGGGTGTGCCATGCTGGTTTACTGCGTAAGTTTCAGGGTTACTGTATTACAGGGCGGCTATTTGATTTAATCCAGTTATTCCTTTCAAATCATGAAATAAAGGTCCTACTGATCGGGTAAACTTTAAGATCCTCTCTTATGAATAAGGGGGATCCCTAAGGATCTATTATGGGTCACTGTTTGTGATCTTCATCAATGATTTTACTGATGTCATCATTTTCCAAATAGTCATCTATGCAGATAACACTAACATTTACTCCTGACAATATTAAACAGCGCTGACAAAGTCAGTCTGGCCGCTGCTCTCGAAAAGGTTCTTCAATCATTGGTTAACTGGAGTAGGAAATGGCTTGTAAATTTGAATGCCTCCAAAACTAATCTGCTCTCACTTAGCGTCCACAGAGATATTTCCCTGGCCACCATTAGCATGGTTGATACTAGACACCAGGAGAGCGTCGCACTGCACCTTCTTGACATTATGCATTCGAATGACTTGAAGTGGAACAACTGCACTGAATCAGTAGCTGCATCTGCTGCAATGAAATTTGGCTCTCTTTGTCGTGATAGAAAGTTTTTTTCTCGTTAGAGTTCTTATATATCTAAACATCTACCATTCGTCGTTACATTGAATACTGATGCTATATCTGGCCTGGTACCCCAGCTATTCATTTCGAGCTTCTCGACAAAACCCAAAGAAGAATCTGCAATGTAATGGATCCTGACTTGGCATCTCGACTTCCGTCACTTTCTCACAGGCGTGATGTGTCTTCCCTCTCTCTTTTCTACAAATATTTTCATGGCAACCATTCTGTAGAGCTTTTTCCCCTGGTGCATTAAGTACATAAATTTAGGCGTGCCACTGGATAGGCATCTAGGTCCCACCCTTTTACCGTTGAAATAGTTAAATGCAACCACCACTTCTTCTCCAACAGCTTCTTTTCTCACACTTCCTGACAGTGGAACTGCCTTACGTTTATTTGTTTCCGTGATAACTACAATTTCCAAAAATTTAAATGCAGCGTCAATGGCCATATTCCGATGTATTGAATCCCGTCCGACTTTTATCTTTCCTCGTTCCCCCTACACACATTTTTTGGTTTTAAACCTCACTCTATGTAACCCCTTGCTAACCAGTGGCACCCCGCCTTCCTTGGATTGAAATGCTTAAGAAATGTTTGCATTCATGGTGAGTGATATACATCTACTGGTAATCAATGCTTATTTTCTGCTAATATTTTATCATATATAAATTTGCCGTTATCCATTATACTACCAGTACATCCAAGCATACACATCTGTTGCTATTCCCAAGCAGTCAGTCATATATGTAATGACCAGGTTTGACCGCGCTTAATTTTGGTGATCGTACGGCTTATAATTTTTTATAAAAAAACAACTTTTTAAATGTTAGACACGTGTTATTTAAAATAGTCTTTGAAAATATTTTGCATGATAATTGACATATAGATATTTCCTTGTACAGAAAACAAACGAAGAGAAAGGCTGTGTAATAAAATCTTTTTGATAAACTACATAAGTAGTGGTTAGTGTTCAATTTTAATCTAATAGTGAAAATAATATTTCTCAAGACAACAAGATCCATACGTATGATTAATGTTATTATCTGTCGAACTGGACAGTGCTGAAAATAAGCAAAATATACCTAATATTAAAAAAAAACTCTTACCCGTAGTTACATATCATTTAGCAGAACAACATACTATAAGACAGCAAATTAACACTCACCATAAAATTATAGTAGTATAAGACAGTTTCTTACAGATAATACCAAATTAATTCATAAATCTAATAGAAAAAAATACTAAAGACTATTGAAGCCATTTAAATGCAACAAAACAACCATACATCAATAAAAAATAATTATATATATATATATATATATATATATATATATATATATATATATATATATATATATCACCCGTCTAGTGCTTTCTGCATTCTGTTGAGGTTTCTTCTAGATTCGATGAATTACTTAATTATAATTATCTCAAATTCTCCTAATAATTTCTATTACTTGTATATCCTTTCTTGAACCGGCATTAAATGCTCTGGATGGAGCGGTTTGGTGATAGTAGTCGTGGCTCGTGGGTGTACAGTCCTATGGGCAAGGAGAAACTCGGATGAGTTCCACCACGGAATATGTGATCGAGAAGCGCTATATCGAGTGTAATTCGCCTCTCTGCGACACCGAGTCCCGTTGGTATGACGTTTGCCTGATAACGTAACTGTCTGGGTTTCAATTCTCGGTAGTGGAGGCGCACTGTTGATGAGTCCTGAATTTAGGATGAAACAGCCGCCCAGTTCTTTTGGCATTCTGTTGAAATTTCTTCTAGTCTCGATGAATTACTTTTATTTTTATATATATATATATATATATATATATATATATATATATATATATATATATATATATATATATATATATATATATATATATATATATATATATATATATATATATATATATATATATATATATATATATATATATATATATGTTTGTGAACTGTAACATTTTAGAAAGTTCAGCGACAGAGTATATGATCTGCTTCAACAAGCTTTTGCGTTTCTTATACTGTTATTAAACTACTGATCACTGAAGTACGTATGACTAATGTTGTTATGTGTCAAACTAGAGAGTGCTTCCCTGAAAATAATAAACAAAAATACCTAATTTAAAAAACACTCTTTCCCATACTTACATAACATTTATCAGAACAACGTGTTATGAGACAGGAAATTAACACACACCATAAAATATAGTAATATTAGACAGTTTTCTACAGATAATACCAAATTAATTCATAAATCTAATAGCAAAAAATACTAAAGACTATTGAAGCCATTTAAATGCAACAAAACAACCATACATCAATAAAAAAATAATTAAAATCTCCAACTCCCTATTTTCTAATGTATATAAAACGTAAGCGATTACATATTACCGTAGCACGAGTTCGAAAATACTTTCTTCATTAAGAATTAATAAATTAACTTTTTAATTAAGAAAATACTAAATGTTTGTTCACAATGAGATAAGAGTTATAGATTTGTGTCGGGCAGTCATTCCCACACAGTATTATGTGTTCATCTTTATATACGTGAGAAAAGGAGATAGCAGCTGATGTTATGCGAGTTTCGCCAATTTTGTAAAAACTTGATGTTCGAAGGTCATTGCGTAGACATTGATTGGCCACAGATGGAAATGAGGGATACGAAAACTCGATTGAATCTGACATTAGAAATGCAACTTCGAAAAAGAACCAATTAACAACTGATTTCTGAAATTGTTTATTTAATTATGTGATTCACACCATAAAGAGCCAGGCGCGTGTTTCAAATTTAATGTAGGTTAGGTAGTTATGATCTAAGAGATGCCGATCTTTGGTGACCAGAATATGTACTTGGTTTACCGTAAGTGATCAATAATGTAAACTTTATACTCACTGTTAGAGCAGAACGTCAAATGAAATAGATGCATTGTAGTGAACAAAACAAGATCTAGATATAAAATTCAAATTCTAAGCACTGACTCATTGATTTTGTTAGAAATTAAAAAGACACGAATTTACAAACTTTGCCTAACACACACGCAAAAGCGAATCGAAAACAAAACTTGTAAAATTTCGTGAGTTTTGTTTTGGATTCGCTTTCTAACAAAATCAATGAGTCAGTGCTTGGCATTTCAATTTGAAATCTAGATCGTATTTTGTTCACTACACGTTCGTTTATCAATTATAAAAGAGGTGATGGGGAAAGGTAGAGATAATAATAGCGATCGCTTGACGTTTGTCAAGAGACGTGTTAATACACTCGTCTACTCTCTGGTGACAGGCGAACTTGCCGGTCTTTTATTTTGTTTGTGATGCTTGAAAAGGTGATATGGGAATTCACACCTGGATATGATTCTGGCTTTACCATTGAACGAAGAACAAACTTCGCGTCGGCTCGCGAAAAAGTCCGTAAAAGAATTTGTTTCTGAGAATTGAAGATTATTTGAATTTTGTTTTTAAATATTTCCTACTTTTCTATTGGCCGAAAAATATTTCGCATCAAGGTGTGAAATTTTACGAGTTTTGTATTCGCCTTTGCGTGTGTGTTAAGAAAAGTTTGTAAATTCACGTCTTTTTTAATTTCTAACAAAATCAACGAGTTAGTGCTTAGCATTTGAATTTTAAATCTAGCTCTTATATTTTGTTCACTACAGCATCACATGGTTGACGTAAAGGATGATTTCAGAGCTACCGAATTCAAAGTCCTCGAAAACTGCATACGCTCACGCCGACGCCAATTTGAGGGAGTTTCTCATATCCCCTCTGCTATCATGGCCCCTTTGGCTCTTATCGACGGTCTCACTAACGCTACCTACACTTGACTGAACATACATAAATAGCTTTTCTGTTTAGTCAAACGTAATGCATTTACGTATCCCACAGAGACTCAGGTTTATGCCATTCCCAATGAACCAGCGGCACACCCGATACCTCTATTTTTTTCATGCAGTATCATATCTTCTTACATTCAAAATGATCGAGGAAAAAAAGAAAATGTTGAATCACCTGTGTAATATTTGTTTTAACTCTAATATTTCTTCTGTCAAAATTTACAAAATACGACACAGTCCAGTGAGAAAGGTGGCTATTTTACTCTTAGTCGGCTTACGGTCATATCACGTTGAAACACCGGTTCTCATACGATCACCAAAGTTAAACAACGCCGTGACTAGATGGGTGACCGCTTGGGAACACTAAGTGCTATAAGGTTAGACATGAGGTGGATATAATGGATGATGATTCGGAATTGGAAATCGGTGGGCCAAGTTCAAATTCCAGTTGAAATCGTTGTATTCTCTGACACACAATAGACATGGGAAAGTTATGAATCCTTCTCTTCTCTCCCCAAGCTATGGGTTAACTAGTAGGAATTTTATCAGTAAATCATTATTATATCCACAAAAATACAATCTAAAAATATTTTATGGCTTTAAATAATCTGTAAAAAGTTGATAAGCCGCCCAAAAACAAATCTATCCACAAATCTGCCCTTAGAATCTTTCGTGATACATCCATATTGCCTTTTCCTTATATATGAACACATCATTGTTACTCTCATTATTCCCCAGCCATAATTATACAGTATTTGTTTTAAGGACGACAATGTCTGTCCATGATAATAAACACAGATTTAATAACTTGTCTACGTGTGAATGATGACAGGGCTGGAGAAAGAAAAATTTAAAAACTAAGAAAATGATGCGGGGACCTGCCGGAACAGCATTTCATGACTCGACAGGGAAAGAAAGCTTACTGTTTTCAAGGGCACTAGACGCATGATATGTCAGCTTCAAGATGCCGATCGGTGAATAGCACTGCTAATTACATTTTAGACAAGTGGCTACTAAAAAAGGAATCCTGTGTACTGAGGAATTATCCAAGTCTGAGATTTAAGCCCTTGTCAACAAATACAATTAGCTATGGGTAGATGACTCATTAGTAAATTCGAATGTGAATATTATCTCATGATAATATATGACATTTGTTTGCAATATAAGATAATCCTGAGTCATTGTTTTTCTTCTCTGAATCATACCTACAAGTCGATGCGGGGCAGGTTCGATCTCTGCCGGGAATGCATTTTTTACTAAGATTGCTTGAATGCGCAAAAAGATAGACGTAATACACGATGTTTAATAAGTAAAAATGTGTCGTTTGTTTCAAATATTATAATAACACTTGAAGTAATACAAATGTTGAGTCAGAAATAAATCCACTATTTAGGAATTGCTTTAAGTTTTGTATACAAAACTGAATGGATATAAAGCTTTCGAGAAATACACACACACACACACACTAATGGATGTCAGTTATCTGACTAACGCCTTTATCCATAGTGGATAAAGGCGTTAGGTAGATCCAGTGACAGGAGCCAAAGAGTGTGAGTTCAATACCTGTTTAAGGGGGTTGAGAACTTGGAGAGGGGAATAAACAGGAGATAACTGATGCCATCCATTAAACATGGCACTTGAAACTAGAACAGTCTACCGTAGTGAGCGAAATAAAGGGTTCAGTTCGACATTCCAACCACCTGAAGAAGGCCGGAGCGTACAACGGCCGAAACGTTGTAATAAATATGGCGACAAAGATGTGGACAATAGTCCGAATAATGTAAACAGTGTACATACTACCTCATCTCAGAAATATAGAGATACTGAAAGATAGGTCTGTATATATGATTATATTTTATAATTGTACTCATTTATTTAAAGAACAAATTTATATGATATGAAATTTGCTTTTCGGAAATGTAAAAATTGATATTCATATATACTGTATCATTATCCTGCCTACGGACCTATTTACCTATAAATTTTATTTTGTATATCATGTTCTTGAGGGATGTATGACTTCTTAGGAAATATTCTACAGAGGCTTCCTGTTGCAGTTTTCGCTGGTTTGAAATCGGAATGATACTTTTCGGCCGGTTGCCATCCAAGGCCAACGAGTATTGTTTACCCTTATCTTTTAATACATATCTGGAGAGATACAAACGATACATAAGATATTGATTTATGTCTGGTGAGAAATTTGAACTCAGATTGCCTCATAGACCTTTCACTAACTGCTGGTCTGTGTAGCTGTATTCTCATTCATATTCAAACATGTTTATATGGAAGAACAACGGAAGTGACGAATATTTTAAGACCGACATTTAAATGTAAAATGGAAGCTTTGAAAATATATAAAAATAAATATTTTGCAAATTCTCGTATTGAATCCTCATTGCTATTGCATGTAAAACTATTTAAATATATACTGGCATATACACATTCATGTTTAAGAATCTTTACAGGCATGTATACCTCAACGGAGAAAGGAATATTAGCATTTTCAAAATTATTATTTTATATAATTTTGATGCTTATATTTAACGTAAATTTACAGGGGTGATGGAATTTTCATGTAAAATTAACAATTACTGAAAAAAATATTTTCAAAAATACATTGCACAATAAAGTGAAAACAAATGCCACAGTGGTTAAAGTATTCAGGCAATTAAAAAAAATGATTTATGAAATAGTGTTGTTCGATGTTTTTCTCTACGTGGAATTTGTTAGAAATACCTGAATTGTGATTAGTGAAGATACAAAGATTGCAAACGAGGCTGGCATGCTGAAAATACAAGAACACACAACACCAACAAAGAATGAAGCAATTATAAATTATAATGAAGTTTGGAGTTAGTTACTGAGATATTGCCAAAGTGTTAAATATTCTTTAAAGTACAAAAGGTTCGAAGTATAACCAGAAATCTTCTGTAAATATCTGGTAAGCAACACGTAAAGCCTAAGTCAAAGCGAATCGAATGGTAACGTGAAAGGAGATTTAAAATGAATTTACCTCAGCTGCGACTTGGGTGCACGGCTATATCACGGTGAAAGTTAAGCAACACCGAGTCAGTACATAGATGAGTGACCACTTGGGAATAGCAGATGCTCTAAACTTAGATGCGTAGGTGATATCATGGATAAAGGGTCGGAAATCGTGGGAACGTGTTTCCTTTTAAGTTGGGTACATTATATTCACTTAGCTACAAATATCCTTGGAAACGGCACGAATCCTCCTCCTTTTCTTCCAGTTATGGGTTAAATTGTGTATCAGTAACTCATTATCTCTAACAATTTAGAATCTAAAAATAGTTTCTTCTTAAAATAATATGTAAAAGTTTAATAAAGTTTTAAAAGACCAACTCAGTGGAAGTTAATTGGCCCTGCTCAAAGAAATATACGTAATAAAATGCACAGGAATTGTATGGTGAGACGATTCTAATATAATTAAAACTTCTACCGAGATTTGTTAGTGGCGGCCACAGTCTTAATGGTGATGATAACAAACACAAAGACACAGAAAGAAAACTACAAGAACTCAATCACAAAATAGTAAAGGAAAGTGAGAAGAAAGGGCTAAACATCAACTGTGAGAATAAAATGTATGGTTATCAGCAAAACGAACATCCAAGATGCCAACATTGATTTGGAGAAACCAAAATTAAACAAGTATGAAAATTCAAGTATCTAGTATTTTAAGAGATAATGGAAAACGTGATATCGAAATCCGAAGACATGTTGGAATAGCTCAAGATGCCGCCAACAAGAAGCAAATTATTAAGAAACGGGAAAACCTAGCTAGAAATAAAGAAAAGAGTAGTAAACAGTTATGAAATATAGTTCCTCCTGTATAGCAGTAAAGAATGGAAACTCCCCTTACAGATGTAGAAAAAACAGACGGATGCCGAGTTTCTCATCGACTGAACATATGAATAACGGCAAAGTTTATATAATAAATAAAGTCCGACAATTATTTTAAGATAATACGTTCTTTTTATAGATACAAATATTTAAGTAAATGCTCTGTTTATAATAAACAATATTAACCGGCCTGTATGTCTGAGAATTTTTCATAGAAAATACGCGTCCTCCGACAGGATTCGA
This sequence comes from Acanthosepion lycidas, assembly GCA_963932145.1. Taxonomy (NCBI): domain Eukaryota; kingdom Metazoa; phylum Mollusca; class Cephalopoda; order Sepiida; family Sepiidae; genus Acanthosepion; species Acanthosepion lycidas. The sequence goes on along the minus strand of OZ010574.1, from coordinate 125,293,939 downwards.
AACTGTGTCCTATACTGAACCGTCATATAGCCTGACTGAGCCACAGAGGAGCGTTTCGGTTAGGTAGGTCGATTTTACTGTTTTTAAACTACAATTCTCCATGATTTTCAATCTTTTTGGATGTCTCTCTCTCTCTATTTTTTTTATTTTGGGAGATGGATAGAGAGTTTAAAACATGCCAACAAGAAATAGACCTAAACATTTTCTCCTGCAGCCCAGGAATAGAATCAATGTGGGAAGAAAAAGTTTGACTCGAAACTATTATTCCGTATTGCAAAAAAGGAGGCGAATCAGTCAGTTATGTATCATGCGTGATACACGCGTAGGCGATCACGTATCTTTCCATACATAACTAACGAGGCAATTATTTTCCCGCAGTAGTTTGCCATTTCTTTCTGCGGTAGAGCAGTTGCTATCCAACCCTCTAGAACTCGGTCTCTTCTGTTACTTACTCATAGCTGGAGGGAGTAGAAGATAATTCATATCTTTCCCAGGCGGGTTAGCACGTAAGTGATATATTGGATTCGACTGGAATTCGAACTCGGCTCTCCGATTCCTCAGTCCGAGCGCTATCTATTACACCAACGTGAATTGCAAGGGCATACAAGAACGCTATAAGGATGCATGGTTCTTATATTAAATAATATAACAAGTTTTTGGTATTTTTTTGAAAGTTCACTCAAATGGTATTTCCAATTCAGGTTTTCATCTAAAAGTACACCTAAAGATCTAACAAATTTAACACTCTCTATGCATCAATTACGAATCCTAATCACACTATCAAAGGAATTGTTATGGTAATTTATCCATGCATGCATGGACTCTTCCAGCTATAAATAATATTTAATAAGTCAGTACCGACTTTTTATGAGTGTAGTTTCCAGCAGTCAGCTCTGATAGTCGCACCGAAACACTATTGCACGTTTGTATATATTTTGTATTACTGTTAATATATTAGTTTAACCCAATTTCACTCTTTGTGTCTTTATTTCAGGCCCCAAGAAGGCCACAACAACTTGGCGACAAGGACCCTTGAGGATCCCAAAAGGAGTACGTGGAAATTGTTAATATTCGTTCTACTCCACAGAAATTGGCAATCCAGAAAGGAAACCGAAGGAAAAAAAAAGTGTAACTAACTTACACTGAAATTTCTGCGAATTTTTGTCTCTCAGAGAACGCCCCCACCTAAAAAAAAAAAACACTCGTGATTCCCTGAGTGAGTAAGAAATTGAAGTTATTAATTAAATTCTATTTCGGTTTAATCCTAAAAAAGTGAAAAAATGGACGAGTTAAAATCTGCCATGCTCAATTTTCTTAAGTTCCAACAATATCAGCGGGAGTGAAAATGGAAAGGACAACTGGAACAGCAAAAAAGAATGGATCAACTTCAGTTGGCTATACAAAAAGAACGGCTTGAAATCCAAAAACAAACTGAAAAAGAACGACTTGAAATTCAAAAAGTAAGTTTTGCATTACAAAACAAGCGGAAATCAAACAAGAAAAAACTTGAAGGAATTCTTCGTCAAACTCAACAAGAGCAAAGAAACTTGCTTGACCTGACAAACAGGGGACAAAATAGAGAAAACGAAAATGCGTTCTCACAAAACACGACCTGGAGCACAATAGACAAATCAAACCACTTTATAACAAGTTTGGGTTCAGCGTTAACAGTCTTTAATAGTGTTTTCATAGATTTTGATTCACAATAAATGTTAGTATCATCAGCAAATAAGTAAAATGTTTAAATTTTTTATACATTATGTAAATCATTAATGAAGATGAGAAGGGAGCCAAGGAATGAACCCTGCAGTACATCTCATACAATCGTAGAATTAATATTGCCACATCGTATTAGTCTGTAAAATAAGTATGATTTGAACCAATTAAGAACATTTCCTCTAATGCCATAATGATAAAGTTTTGACAATAGGATTTCATGGTTTACTGCATTAAATGCTTTTTAAGGTCAAAGCTCCCGCATCAAGTTATTCCTCAATCCAATGCGGATCTTATAGCCTCAGTCATGATTATGAAAGTGACCAATAGAGAGTTTGGCTTGAAATCCAAATTGCGAAGAATAAATTTGTGGTGGTTGATGGAAGAATAGAGATGTTTGTATATTAGTTTTTCAAATATTTTGCTAAATATTGGTAGAAGAGACATCGCTCTAATAGTAATGCAGAGTTTTCCCTTTTTAAAAATAGGTATAACTTTGTTACTGATTTATAAGTTGAGGAAGAGGTTAAGAAATAAAAGAATTTTCAATAATTCAACCGCTATACTATTGGGACCAACCGATTTAGAATGATTAATATTTCATATTTTATCTGTAACTTCCAAGTGTGTAACAGGTGCAACAAATAAAGATTTTGTATTTTTATTAAAGAAGCAATGAACAGGAAATTTAGGTGTTTTCTGCGACACTAATAAAATAGACGTTCAAGATATTAGACATCTCAATTTGGTCAGATGTAATTACTAATTTTTTTCTATTACTGTTTTTAAAATTATTGATAGTGTGGGGGACTTCACCACATTAATTTAACTTTGATAAGAAAACAAGACTCACTCAAGAAGAATAACCATAAGACATTGCTGTACATAAAATATATGTATATTAACAAGATGTACAGTATCAAACAACGATGTGAAAGAAAACATTAATTTAAGAAAGGTTGAAATAAACAAGAGTTGCGCCTCTTTGTCTGAAATTTAAGAGTTAAGTGAAAGATAATTATTTGGTTTAAAGTTCACTGGATAAATGTTCATCAGTGTTTTATGATGATTGTTTTTGTGATATTACGGTTGAAAAGTATTGTGTCAAAAGAAGTTTTTAGTGAAGGTGTACAATTTATCATCAGCATGCGCGTGTGAGTGAGAAGGTTGGCGCGTGGTTAGAACTGGAGTCCACACTGTCGTAAATTCGTTTAGCAGTTGAGCTCTCACTAATTGATATGAGAAAAATCTTGGCTTAAATAAACGACTATAGGGTCCGATTCGTTGCTCGGGAAAAAATATTCTTCAGATGCAAACGATCTGATTGACATCAATCAGCGAGCGAGCTTTGGGGAGACTTAAGGAAGCTTCTGTGAACCACTTCTCCCAAAAGTGCACAGATTTGACTACTTAAAAAATAAAAAAAAATTGTAAATTGCCTTTAGAAAATGTATTAGTAATTTATGAGCCAATGATCGTTTGGCATTGTACATGTGATTTTGTGTTTCTATGTTATATGTTCGGGCGTAATGCGTAAGTAGGTTCGCACATCAGCATAATTAATAGGGATTTTGTAAATAATGAGAGATTTTATGCTAGACTATAATTTTTTCAGAATTTGAGAGTTAGCTGAAAAATAATCGTGGAAAAATAATTAGTTTTGTTACCTTCATTTGTGTATTCTCGCGGTTTCTAATTTTTTTGTAAATGTAGGTATTAGTTTCAGAGTTGTTTTTTTAATTCTAATTTGCGTAAGGGTATGATCTCGGATTCTCATGAATTGTTCCGTTCTTTTGTTGATTTGTAATTTATTTCTAAGTTTAATTTATTTCCTGGTAAATTTCTTAATTGCATTTTAGTTATGTCGTATCATTTAGAAATTTACTATAATTATTAACATTTGAGTTGTTATCCAGGTATGAGATTTAATGAAAATCATTAATAAACTTTACTTCCTCAAAGTTAGGAATCATATATGTACTGGATTTCGTGTGGTGAATAGTTGTATTTTCAAGAACCAGAAATTGAGGAAAATGGTCAGAGATATGTGTGAAGTAGTTACCACATGTTATTCTGGCGCCGAAGATATTAGACGTAAATGTAATCAATAACAAATAAAGGGTCATAGGATATTCTCGTAGTATGATAAAACATGGAAGGATGTTTTTCGAGAAAAAGTTATTAATAGATCTTTTCAGTGGGTATGGGTGTCATAATTAGGAATATTAATCGCTTATTACAAAGATATGTTTGCTAGACAGATTGGGATGAAGTGACTGGAATAATTAGAAATGTTTTCAACATCTGAATTTGGATGTCTGTAAGTACAAAGAAAATAGTATATTTTTGTCGCTCTTGCTTTAAATCTGAACCCATATTGTTTCAAAGTCGTTAGGTTCTAGGTAATATATGACGAAAATTAGTATAGAGAGTATAGACTTTATAGTATTTGATAAAGCTCTGCATTTAAATAATTAAAATAAAGTTATATTCCGTGCTAAGGGAATAAATACTTAACACCAGGTGGATAATAGAAGAAAGATTTATTGTAGACAGTCAGTACAATATGAAATACGGTACAGTTATACACACAGGTCAATCTAGTAAAGAGTGCCTCGAATTGGAAGAGGGATGTATGTGTGACAAGGCCGAGTCACCGCGGGTTCTCCGAGCCCGTAAGCTCGGCCAAAAATATTCCCTTAGAAGCAGCATAATCGGGTTCGTCGTCTGTCTACCTCCCCGGTAATGCTTTGTCTGGGTTCCTCTCTGCTCAACGCAAAGAGTTCGACAGTGAAGAACAAGAGGGAGCACTAAGGATATTTTCTCTCTCTCTCTCACAGACAATTGACTTTATAGGTACTTACTACCTATAGTGTAATCATTCATGGGGTGGTTGGTTATTCTATTAAATCAAATAGAAATGGAAATTATACTACAAAACATCAATAATTAAATTAATAAAAATAAATAAAGATTAAGCTACAAAACATTTAAATAACCAGTTACCAAATGTTGTAACCCAATTTACATATGCTCCTCTAGAAAAGAAGCATCAATTTTTTATGCAGCTCATCAATTTCTTTTGAAGTATTTTATTATTACCAGATCTTTCTTTGGTAAGTCTTCGTATAAGGGCTATCCCTTCTTTGATTATTACTTCATTTGATCCCGCTAAACATGATTTTCTTTGATAACGCTCACTGTAGTGTGATTTGATCAGACTACACCGCAAACATCATTTGAAATAAAACACATTTCCTCGCCTTTAACTTGAACTAGACTAACCTTAGAACACAGACCAATACATCTATTAATTCACTAGACACGTTTTTGCATTTATATCATTTTTGTATATTTATTATCTTGAATTATTCAAAGAAAACATCATTCTTGATAATTAATAGCACAAGTAATGACTGCCGGTGGAACACCGTTTACGCACGGTTCGGTATTTATTTAAATACTTAATTCTGAGGATGTGTTCGCTAAAAAGTATACAAATTTTCATATATATGTAGTAGATGTCTTCATCTATCTACATGGTATGAGTACTTTGGTCTTTGAACGTATTAATTTAATGAATACTGATTCTCTGAAATATTTTCATTTGTTAATTAGTTGTTGAAAGTGTGAAAGAACAAAAAATGTATCGAGCAAAACAACAACAAACATCAACTGCAGATGTCAAACCAAATTATTTCCGCTAAAAATGCGATAATTGATTTCAGTTTTATAAGTGAACACTAATAATTGATTTCACTTTTCAACTGTCTGTTAATGACGCAGATAGTTGTTACCAAAATTAGGATGGGGGAGGAATGATTATCGTGATAGTAATTAGTGGCATCCCAGAACAATTATATAACAGAAGACCAAGATATAAAGCACACAGTGAAATAGTAATTTTTATCATGAAGGCATCTAGAGAAGACAAAAATATATAAATAAGCGTAATTAGATGATAAAACTGATCATTTGTGAACTCCGGGAACGACTATGTGTTGGCGATAGAATATGCCCGGAAGACATGATTTGATGCAGAATAAAAATAAACATAAAAATAATTTCTAGGATCTTGAAATTCCAACTTTCGCTTAATCGAAAAAGAAGAATAAGTCATATGACTGGTAGGGACATGGCATCTCGGTTTCAGTTTTTTTTCACACCGCCGTAATGTAGCTTACCTATGTCTTTTCTATAAATACTTTCATGGTCATTGTTCAGATGAACTCTTCACTATGGTATGTAGAATTTATGATTTTAAGCACATTACTCGATTGGTGACAAGATCCTATCAGTTCCGCAAGTTCATGCTAACAGTTTCTTTTCTCGTACTTCTCGCTTGTGGAACTCTTTTTTCGTTCCATGGATTCTAGCCAACTTTAATCTTCAAAAATTTATATGCATTGTCAATTTTTATCTATTGTCTTCTTGATTACTCTTTTATTGTTCTCGCTTCTTAATAATGTTTCTCTATTTTCTTATTCTTTCACTTTTAGTAACCTATTGTATCTTAGATCTCAAAACGAAAAGGCTAACTCTAATCAATGTACACGTGGGGAATAAAGTTTGTTAGATGATCTTTTATTCCATTAAATAACTGAGTAATATTAAATCATTCAGGATACCAGCATTAAAATAATTACCTCGAATACAGAAAAGATGTATGGAAGATTCTTGAGGTCACTACTTAAACGAAAACACAATGGAGACAAATAATAATAATAATAATAATAATAATAATAATAATAATAATAATAGTAACAATAAATGAAACAGTTGACATGACCCTTCTAATATTTTTTAACATTTACAGACGAGCACAATTCAAAAAAAAAAAAAAAGGAAAAGAACAGCTACACTGGTTAACAATGTTCAAAAATATTTCGACATTAGGTCTTATCCAAGTTTTAAAATTGCATATAATTACAAAAATATTTAAAAAACACAAGTCCTTGTACAAACACCGTGTTTCTTGGCAAAACAGTTGTAGTGGAAACGCGATAACCTGAATGAAAGGAAGCTGGTATAAATGGAAAGCAACTTTAATGTGAGTCACATGATGAGGGTCATGCTCATCTTGTAAATTTCCGTCAGCAGATTAGTTACTAAGAACAAGTAATCGAACAGATTAGCATAAATCTTTTGAGACTCTCCTGTCAAAATAAAACGCATGAAGGTAATTATATGTGCAAATAATTAAAGCCCAACAAAGGGGAGAGATAAAAAATATTCAGTTGCTTATTTAAAAAAAAAAATCTGATATCATTAGCAGTGAAATAATGGTTATCAAGTCGCTACACAAGGACAGCCACAAAAAAGGCCGTGGTGGATGGTAAACATTCTTGAACAATTTTCTATGTTATACAAAGTTTGCACAATATTCTCTATAAGAAACCCCGTAGCAACAAACCAATCGAGATAATTGAAGAGATTCTGAAAACTTGGATCTTATAGCAACAAACCAATCGAGATATTTGAAGACAGCCTGAAAATTTGGATATCACAGCAACAAACCAAGCGAGATAATTGAAGAAAGTCTGATAATTTGGATCCCATAGAAACAAACCAATCGACATAATTGAAGAGAGACTGAAAATTTGGACCCTATAGCCACAAACAAAAGGAGATAAGTGAAGAAAGTCTGAAAATTTGCATCCCATAGCAACAAATAAATCGAGATAATTGAAGAAAGTCTGAAAAATTGCATCCCATAGCAACAAACCAATCGAGATAATTGAAGATTGCCTGACAATTTGCATCCCATAACAACAAACCAATCGAGATAATTGAAGACTGTCGGACAATGTGGTGCCCAGAGCAAAAACCAATGGAGATAATTGAAGAGAGTCTGACAATTTGGATCTCATAGAAAGAAACCAATCGAGATAATTGAAGAGAGTCTGACAAATTGGAACCCATAGCAACAAACAAATCGAGATAATTGAAGAGAGCCTGATAATTTGAATCCTATAGCAAGAAACCAATCGAGATAATTGAAGACTGTCTGACAATTTGGATCCCATAACAACAAACCAATCGAGATAACTGAAGAAAGCCTGAAGATTTTCATCCCATAGTAACAAACCAATCGAGATATTTGAAGACTATCTAACAATTGGGATCCTATAGCAACAAACCAAGCGATATAATTGAAGACTGCCTGACAATTTGGATCCCATAGCAACAAACCAATCGAGATAATTTAAGAGAGTCTTGCAATTTGGAACCCATTGCAACAAGCCAATTGAGATAATTGAAAACTGTCTGACAAAATGGAACCCATAGCAACAAACCAATCGAGATAATTGAAGAGAGTCTGACAATTTGGACCCCATAGCAACAAACCAATCGAGATAATTGAAGCAAATGATTTAAGTAATCTGGTGATAAGTCACTGACGGGTTTGTTAATGCCTGAAACATCTGACAATGATATGAACTCTACAATTGCTTATATGATTTGTTGCTCCGAAGTAGAACTTCGATCTAAATACTGTCCAGACTCTACGTTTCTTAACTCCACTGACCAATCGGTAACTAGTGTCTTGAATGTAATTTGACCACACTATCCTACATGTTTAATTAACGCATATATAACCTTAGTTTAGTACAAAACAGTAAGTTGTTTAGAAAATAATTTCGAATAAACCTCTTGTCTTCAAATATATTATTATAATAGGTACACAAAAATATATTATTATAATAGGTACACAAAAATATATTATTATAATAGGTACACAAAAATATATGATTATAATAGGTACACAAAAATATATTATTATAATAGGTACACAAAAATATATTATTATAATAGGTACACAAAAATATATTTATTCATCCCTAACGAATAACATTCCCTCTTTCTTAATTTTATATAAATCTCTATAACAGTTCAACTTAAAATATTATATGTCCCATATTTTGAATCAGAAAAAAGAAGAGATAAGTTTATGCATTTGTATTTACATTATTCGGACTATTGTCCTCATCTTTGTCGCCATATTTATCACAACGTTTCGGCCCTTCAGTATCTGTCTATATTTCTGGAATGAGGTATTATGTACACTATTTGCATTATTCGGACTATTGTCCTCATCTTTGTCGCCGTATTTATTACAATGTTTCGGCCGTTGTACGCTCAAGGACACATGGCAAAGTGGATAAAGGTGTTAGTTAGATCCAGTGACAGGACCCAATGAGTGTGTGTTCAATACCTGGTTAAGACGGTGGAGATCTTGGAGGGGTGAATTAACAGTATATAACTGATAACTGACATCCATTAGACATGGCACGTGGAACTAGAACAGTCTACCCCAGTGAACGAAATAAAGAGTTTAGTTTGATAGTCCCACCACCTGAAGAAAGCCTACAACCTCCGAAACGTTGTAATAAATATTGCAACAAAGATAAGGACAATAGTCCGAATAATGTAAATAGTGTAAAAAATAATTACTCCTTGTAATTTCGTATAGCCAATAAATGAGTAAGAATATCCCTTTTATTTAGAGTATTTCATTCCTAATTTTTTAAAAATCTATAAAGAGTTAATTAGCTTTGAACGCAATCATAACATGATTTTTTATTTAAAAGAAACATTACACAATCAACTAAACTGAATACATAATGATTCACATATAATAAAGTAAGTGAATTCATAGCAACCATTATTAACTATGAATCATGGCATTAAGAAAGAAATCTATCTGCCACATTACCCCTGATAACAAATCTATAATAAGCTTAAATAGTTCATCTCTTTCTTATGGGTTAATTAGTAAGACTTGTATAAGAAAATTATTATTATCTCCAAAACATTCTAACAATCTAAACATATGTTTCGGCTTTAAATGACTTCAAAAGGTTGATAAATCATAAAAAAACAGATCAATCAAGTCAACCGATTAGTTCGTGGATATATCGATCTGAGTTTTGCTTGTTGGTTACAGTTGAATGGAATTTAAAGTTAGTTCTGTAACATAACCCGGGGATTAAATCTAGCGAGCATTGGGTTTAGTGGTGTACCTCGATGTATACCGACTGTTGCTACTTCAAGTGTATGCTTTCGTACTCGAAAAACTTACTGGCATCTTGAACAGAAACCTTCTTTTTATTAATCCATGGAGATCGACAAGTTTCATTGCGCTTTCCAAACTTAAGGGATATTTTATATCAATTAATACACTTTATTCATTATTGTCTCGCGTGTACATTTCTTCTACTTAAACAGAGTATTTGAGTGTCCACCTCTGTCAAACGTAGTGATTGAACACACAACATCCAGGGAACCAGACGTATTTCAATAATTTGCTACAATCCATTAGGATATGTATCTCTTGAAGTCATATTAACTGATACGAAATATATGCTGAGCATAAAAAATTGGAATAAGAAAAATCTCCGTGCATGGTATAAAGTGTTCACTTTGAAGTTCAGAGACAGTTACCGAACGAGAGGAGAGACAACTGAACGAGGAAATGCTGGAAGGTCCAACGGCTGAAATGTTGTAACTATAACAAATAAAATGAGCCTGTTGATATAAAATAGAGACTCATATCATAATGATAATTCCTCATTTTGAAATATTCAACAAAAGAATCGCATCTTTGTTTATTTTTCTATCTACCATTTTGTGAAAAGAATCATACAAATTTAAGATGATGGTCTGAAAAAGCATGGCGTATTTTAAACAGATTTTAAAATCAAGATAGAAAACTGAGTAAATGTTTTAGTTTTCTTTAATTAAATTATCTCAGGGCCGGTGGGCATTACCACCTGACCCTCCACTCCCGACAGGTGGGCAAGCCTGATTGGGGGCCCCAGGCAGTTATTTGTGTAACTGACTATCTTATCAACACTTACTTTTTTCTACCTATATTCGTACACGTTGAGATTTATTGTAAATTAATACAATTATGGCACAGGGCCTAAATGGGGGAATGGGTTAAGGTTGGTCTTCACTAATTATCTTATACCTAGCTAATCGGATTCACGACCCATTCAATCGTTACAATTTCCTCATTCACCATAACAACTCATACGTCGCCAATCAATCCTCTATATAGTATAAGATCACATCCTCTCTTGCTAAAACAAATCAAATAAACAAAAAAAAAAAAAATAAAATAAAATAAAAAATAAAACATTCCAATGAGATGAAAATTATTATTTACAATATATATATACGGATGGGATGAATGATCATGAAAGTGGAGGTGTGAACCCCAAAACAAACTAAATATCAAAACAAAGCAAAAATTAACATAACTGATGTTAGTAGGACCCGTCCAACCCTATATACGTATAGGTTACAAATTAATCTAAGTACAACTCGCTATTAAAGGATGTCTGATTTTTCCGTGATTGTGACGTCAGTCTGGAAGCTTTCTTTATTGTCGAAATCCGTGAATTTCTTTTGTTCGTGCTAAGTCTCGAAAAAAACATTGTTTAAATTTCACTATTTTTTTCATCTATAATGTTGAATGTGTTAAAATTATTCGCCTTTTCCACAAGAAAAATTTCATGACTTCTATGGCCTGCTCCTAATTAGTATTTAGATTTATTGTATACATTTTCAATTTTTCTAGTTGAATTGTTCATCTATATAACATATGATACATTATTGTACATAATTAGATTAAATAAAATTTGTATTTTCTATGAAAACTACCTTATGAAAATTGTGATGTAGCAGAGTGAAAAAACTCTACACGTAAGTTGCTGGAAAGAGTCTTTTTTATTATATAAAATTCCTTATGAATCATAAATAATGTAAAATTTGCAAAAATAATGTTCTTACAAGACAACTTTGATATTTATTATGTTTTATTTGGTGCATCATAAACTCAGAAATGTAGAATACCCAAAGAGGATAAAACACGCTAAAACAAAATTGGCGATGATGAGCACTACTTCAAGATGAAGTGGACACTGATAAGATTAAAACACTAAGAGCTTTCACCATAAAGTCCAAAACTATGAAGAAAATGTGAACTCGGAACTTCTTCATGATTACGTCTAAGCCTATTTATAACATTAAACAATTTAAAGATAAGAAATTTTATTGTACCGTGTAATATATTACACACGCTTGAATTGCAAATCTGTCATCGGAAGATTATCTCTGTAGTAATTATAGAGATGACAATGTTTAAAAGTATATAAACAGGTAAAAGTCCTGGCTTTTTTTTCGTGAATAAAAGCATTACGAAGGAAATAGTTGACTACATGAACAAGTTGACAGACTTTATTCAGAAGGAAATAAACATAAATTTTATATAACGCAAATGAGAATAATAAAAATAAAGATCAAAGACTATATTTAACCAACTCAAATAAACAACGTTGTATAACGAAAGCGAGGAAAATGAGCATAAACTTGTTCTTTTTTTAATAAATAGACATTAATCGGGTCCTTAAACGTCAAATAACTTGGAAACTGATAGACAAAATTTATTTTGAGTGAATATTTTAGAAATAAATAGGAAACTGGCAGAAGAGGACACTTAGAAAAATAAATAGATAAGTTTTCAATTTACGCGAATGAATTCTGCTTCTTTATACACCTTTACAATAAATATATTTTGTCAATTTTTTTCTTCAAAATGTATATAGAGTGGCAAAATGAAAAAGAAAACATATCGTGTGTTATCTAGAAGTTTTGGAGACTTTCAACTATAATTTCACTTCCTTAAACTCTTCGTATTTTTAATCAGTTGAATTCTATCTATCTATCTATCTATCTATCTATCTATCTATCTATCTATATCATCTAGAAAGGGGTCCTAATATGTTCTCTGTTCGATTAAGAATATCTCTCTGTTCTAAAACTCTATTTTTTGGTCATTTGGCCTGATTTTAGAAATTGAGTAAAACAGAAAAATTTCGGTATACTATCGTTTCTTAATATATACCTATCCTTATATTTCGCTACGAGTTCTCTGTCCGACCAAGAAACTTTTTCTCACCAAAATAAAATATTGTTTGGTTATTAGATCGGTGTATTGGAATCTATCTAACTTACTCGGCATCGGCATTTCTGAGAAAAACATTATTAGCTAAAAATTAAAAACAAACAGCCCAGTTACCACTTTCAAGCAAACAACGCAAAACATAGTTAACGATAAATAATAATAAATAAATAAATAAAAATAAAAATAAAAAATCAACATTAATTATGATTATAAAATTCTACTGAATGGACCTGATGACTGGGCTAGATTCTTCGTGCATATAGAATAAAAAAAAAAATGTGGGGAAGTAAAATATCGTTTCTCTCTCTTATTTTAGACAGTGAAATAATACGTCACATAAAACATGATGGTAGTGTCGAGTTCAACACATATAATTGTTGAAAGTAATTCTTTGGGTGATACAATTAAGAACCATGAGTCTAACGAATATAAATCATTTAAGTCAACTTTTCATGGAAACTATTGTCACGAACTATATTCCTTAGTTCCATCAGTTCAAGCTTTACAGCTAAGCCCCTCCATGCCATATACACAGGGGTGAATCGTCATTATTCCGTTGGTATTCGATTGTTAAGAAGGAAGTTCAATTAGAACAGCTTCTCCTCAAAAGCCGCTATTTTATGGAACAGACAACTTAGAGGATTTTTATCCGAACTCTACAATCTTGACGTCTTCAGGTGTATGGCCAAAACATGACCTTTCTTATTCACATAATCATCTCTTCTGAGATGAGGTGTTATGTACACTATTTACATTATTCGGAGTATTGTCCTCATTTTTGTTGCCATATTAATCATAAGATTTCGGCCGTTGAACGCTCCGGCCTTCTTCAGGTGGTTGGAATGTTACATTGAACATTTTATTGCGCTCGCTGGGGTAGACTGTTCTAGTGCCATGTCTAATGGAAGTCAGTTATCAGTTATCTCCTGTCAATTCCCCCTCTCCAATTTCTTCACTGCCTTAAACAGGTATTGAAATCACACTCTTTGAGTCCTAACTAACGCCTATATCCACTTCATGCACAGATGTCGTTGAGGATATATGTGTATGAATTTCTGGGTGTTATAAACCTAATGTCTTCAGCAACAGTGCTCATATTGTAATTTCTGCAGTTATCATTGCATGTTTTTTACCAGATCTCGTATTGCAATTTTCATTGTTATTATGGCTTTTCCCTTGCACTCCTTATTACTGGTTGCCATATTGTATTAATTTCGGTTCATTGGTCGGCTCAGGAGATTTTTGTAGTCTAGCATACGTGCTGATATATGCTAGGCTTACGAATTTACAAAGTTTACGAATTTTCCAATGATGACCTTTGTCTATGATTTCAACCTGATCACTCAGAGGGCGGTGATTTCCCCTTACTCTCCATATGTGGTCAGCCACGCCTGATTTTTCCACTTCCCTTCGTGTCACAGCTTTCTGGTGTTCTTGAAGCCTTACCTTAAGGGGCCGGCCTGTCTCTCCTTTATATTCCTTTCCGCAGCTTCACGGGATAGCATACACACAGTTTTTAGTCATGTTCTCTTCTAGGGGGGGGTCTTACTCGGGAGAGATATCTGCGAAGTGTCGTCAAACTTTTGAAGATTGTCCTGATGTTATATGGTCCGGAGATCCTTTGTATTTTCTCTGATAACCCCTTCACATAAGGGAGACAGACTGTTTTCTGAGTGTTGTTGTCCTCCTCCTCTTGTACCCGCCTATCCCAGTTTTTGGGGGCTGCTGCCATGTACCCAGGGTAGTTGTTACGTTGTTGGGTACTACTTATACTGACCAATTCTTTATCTAACGTCTCTGGGTCGCCACATGACTTTTGATCGATGTTGTAAGCACCGGATGATCCCTTTCATTACGCTGTATGGATGGGAAATTGAGGTACTGTCCGGTGAATGTCGGTTTACGGTATACGGATGTCTTAAACCCATGCTCTGTTCGAGATATTAGAACATCCAGGAATGGCAGTGTGTCGTTACTCTGTTTCTCCTTTGTGAACTGTATCGAAGGTCTTATTGAGTTCAAATGGTCCAGTAGAACCTTTATCTTTCTGGTGTGGCCAGAGTATGAAGGTGTCATCTACGTACCGTAACCATATAGTTGGCTTTAAAGATATAGATTCTAATGCCATTTCTTCAAAGTATTCCATGTATATATTCGCCATTGCTGGTGATAATGGCAAGCCCATTACTAAGCCCTCATCCTGTCGACCAAGTATAGAAATAGATACAATATGGGAACCAGTAATAAGGAGTGCCAGAGAAAAGCAATGATAACAACAAAGTTGCTATATGAGCTCTAGTAAAAACATGGAATGATAACAGCAAAGATTTCAATATGAGCACTGGTAAAAATGGTTGCTGAAGACATTTGGTTTATAATACCCAGAAATTCATACCGAAGGAAACATGACACAGTGGATAAAGGCGTTGGTTAATTCCAGTGATAGGACCCAAAGAGTGTGAGTTCAATATCCGTTTAAGGCAGTGGAGAACTTTCAGAGGGAAATTAACAGGAGATAACTGATAACTAGCACGTGGAACTAGAACAGTCTCCCCCAGTGAGCGAAATAAAGGGTTCAGTTCGACATTCCAACCACCCAAAGAAGGCCGAAGCGTACAACGGCCGAAACGTTGCGATAAATATGGCGACAAAGATGAGGACAATAGTCCAAATAATGTACATAATACCTCATCTCAGAAATATAGACAGATTCTAACATTTTGCTGTTTCATATTCGCAGCCATATAAAAAGCGTTAATGGGAAGAATTTCTTTATTCTTTTATGTGCCTTCTCTTTCAAGACCAAAACGATCATGACCTTCCACAACGTTTTGTTTTGTTACCTCAAGCAATGTCTGACCATTGGCTAGGTTACTTAGTCTCAGATTATTCCATTCACATTATTTTATTAGAAAGTTTACGCGGAGTTTTCTTTTTATAATCTTTCCTTCAACATTGTCAACTGAGTGTTAAATTTTACAAGCCTTCTTTCTCATAATTTGTCCTAAAAGAAATATAAATACCGCACAAATGAAAAAGGTGACTATAATCTGAACGGGTAAATGTAATGCTATTGTCCAGAATCAGCCTCTTGCAAATAATTATCAGACATAAGGGGAGTAAAACATACGTTGAAATATTAGAATAAGCGATAGTCTTATCTAGGAATATGGTTTGGTTGAGTATTTTTCAACATAGGACACGATGTAAATAACATGTTTACAGGGAAAAAATAATATTGACGCGTTTTTTTTATTGTTTAACTCTTCATTCCATGACTTAATTAAGAACTACTTACAAATGATCGAAGCAAATATTCGAATAAATAATTGCGAAAATGCGAATAAACCCTCTTCAATAACATGTTAGAGTAATGGGATGTTCTGCAGAATATAATCATGTCGGTTCTTCGTAGATAGGATTCTTTATTTAAACAAGCAGTTATCCTGCCAGTGAGGAGAAGTTTGAGCGTAATTGTTATTTTGTGGATAGGACACAAAAATAAAAAAAAATCTTCAAAGATTTTACGTTTATCAACAGTAACTTGGACTTGCTGACCAGAAGCTTCTCTGTAGCTAAAAGGTATAGCACCTCAGATCAAATGAATGTTTCCGTATAAGAATATAGTCTCGATTCCTGTCGGGGAACACAATTTTCTACGAAATTTCTATAACATTTAAGCCACTAAATCTAAAAAAAATATTTAATAATATTGTAACTATAAAAATAACTTATGAACAGAAAAATAAAAATAATTGCGGACTTAATCCATTTTATTACACACACAAACTCACACACACACACACACACACACACACATATATATATATATATATATATATATATATATATATATATATATATGTGTGTGTGTGTGTATGTGTGTGTGTGTTATAAATTTGAGTAAATGATCCCGACAGAGTTATACATAAATGACAATTGGAAAAAAATAACGTTCATGAAAAGTATATATAATGTTTCGAAAAAATATCCGAAATGCATTTCGCTCTTTTGGAATTTCATCAGATCGAAGAAGAAAAAGTGAATGGTGTGTGTATGTATTTGTCTGTTTATTTAAAATAATGAGATCATATATTTTCCCAGTCTGCCATTGCACTTAACTAAAAAGAAAATGAGATACTTTTAAAAACATTTAACATTTTATGTTCTTTGCTTTAATTATTTTCTCTCTCTCTCTCTCTCTGTATATATATATATATATATATATATATATATATATATATATATATATATATATATATATATATATATATATGGTTATTAAAAAAAGAATGGACCGATTTCATTACGCAATGTTTTAATAAGAAAAAACAAGAGAAAACTCCAGACAGGTCACAAGTATTCTACTCACAATCAACTTTTATTTTCTGTTTTACAAGTATTCAATGTGGCTAACAACTGTAGCATGTGCAACACCACTGCGATGAGAGAATTCCTCACAAAGGCATATCAGTATATCACGATCCGCTGAGTTGGTCGCTGTTGTTATTCGATGTTTAAGGTCGTCGATGTTAGTAGGTAGCGGTGCAACATAAACGTGATCTTTTAGTTATCCCCACCACAAAAAATCACAACCGGTGAGGTCTGGGCATCTCGCAGGCCAAGCACAAAGAGCAAGGTTTTCGTAAGTGCCTGAATAAGACGTAGTATGTAAGGTGTAAAATGTAGACGTCTTCTTAGCACACGTCAGATAGTGGATTGAGGGATCGCAATCTCACGGCTGAAGTACCGTGAAGACTTAATAAAAACGAAAAAGCCAACATTTAATAATATTAACTACGAATACGGCCATAATGTGCTAACTGTGTTCGGAAAATAAAACATTTCTATAACAGTAAAAACATACACACAACGCACATACCCAATTAAACTGAAAAAATAAAATCATCCTTGATAATGGCTAAAAGTACAGCCGAAAGCGCTCGGAATTATAGAACATTGGACAGTTTCTACATACTTTGTGTCTAAAATAAGTAATCCCTTGTTCGAACACAAGAATAATTAATTAAAAAAACCGACAGCCAACAAGGAAAAATTACTATATTCAGAAAAAAAACCTTGTCTTACAACAAATTAAATCAGCTAAAAATGACATCCAAAATGATACTAAAAAACAACTTGACCGAATCGGAATATAAGGAAGCACTGTATCACTTCCATCTTAGCATTAATGAACACCAACTTATACACACACAAATAATTACCAAAAAGCTATGTAAATTATACCAAGGAAACATTCTACTACCCAACAGCGATGACAAATATATAAACCTATCTAACCACAGGAGGCACAATGGTGTAATGGACAGCAGCTTGGATTGAGGAATTCCAGTCGAATCCCTTATATTCACTTACATGCTAACACCCTTGGAAAATGTATGAATCCTTTTCTTTCCCCTAGCTATGGGTAAATAGCAGGACAGACCGGGTTTTATAGCCATGGATGGCAATTGGTCTATCGCAGAAAGGAATGTCAACCTACTGTCGGTCATGTATCGAAAGATACATGTTCGCCTAAGTGTGTATCACGCATAGCACATAATCGATTGACCCAGTCGAAAATTAACAGATGACCAAAAAGAATTCCTAAATCTATGGCCAAATTGTCCTCTCCAACCAAAATTTGACCTATTCACAAAGAAGACTGAAATGGAAATTCTATCCCAACTCGAGGTGCATGGAGACATTGGAGACCTCCTCAAGGTCGACGATTTGAAAAACAGCTCCCCTGCCAACAACTACAATAATATCTTAACAACAAAACTAAAAAAAAAAAAAAAAACACCGCAAAAGAACTAAAAAAACAACCCTAACATTGTCATCAGACGAGCTGACAGACCTAATACTTATGTCATTTTAGATAAATTTGATTATCACAAAAAAATTACGAAACATTATTGATGATCGAACTAAATTCACCAAGCTGAACAGAATCTCCCCGGAGACAATAAACTAATAACAGCTGACAACGCGGAAGTCGGTTCACTGAAAATCAAAAAAACCATTGGAGACTACCAATCTGGATAATTATATGGAAATATAAAAACACATAAACACGGATACCCGTTACAACCAATCATTTCTCAGATCCCAACACTTATCTACAAGCTATCAAAATTCCTGAACAACATCATCACACGATACATACCCACCCAATTACAGCATCACACCCACCCACGAATTTCTCCAAATTTTAAAAACTAATAAACCAAACCTTTAACAAATCATAGCGTCAGTTGATGTTGAAAACTTATTTACAAACGTCCATATCGATCAAACCATTATCCTCAATTCAGTGTATACTAATAATTCTATCTCTTAGCCATCCATCAAATTATTTATACTCAAAAAATGACTACACGCATGGACAACCGAAGTCCCATTCTATGACCATAATAGCAACATTTACACTCAAACTAATGGTGTTAGTGTGGGAAAATATAGTAATAAGACTTTTATCACCTCATTATATAAAAAACCCACTGGCATAACTCTTGCCACCTTAACTTTAAAAAGTGAATGCCTCTCTCAAATAGAAAATAGCATTGATAAAACAAAAATTTCTAAAATGAGAAAACTAGAATTCATCCTCTCGACTATTCTTCCTTAAAGAACTCAATAATGTAAAACAGACACTAATTAACAATGGCTTCCCTAACCAACTGATAGACCATCTAAAAAAATCAAATGCCCATTAGCTACAAACAAGATGAATCTTCACTTAGAAATATTATAAAGAAATACACTACCCCAATTGACTCGAATAAAAAATGAAATGAATTATCTACTACAAAATGTTAAAAACAGCTAACCTCATCCTCAAAACACATCGGCAAAGTCAAAATTACAACGAACGAACATTATCTATGAGTCCAAATGTCCCTTAACGTACTGTGCTCTTGATCAAACCAAATTCATAAATAATTACATCGGTCACACATCTACATGCTTATCCAGACGCATTACCTATCTGACCACAGCTCTATTACCAGACTCCATCCGAAACATACTAGTAGAAAAAAAGAAACATACTAACCTTATCCACACGTAAAAAAAGTTTAAAAATAATGGAAACCTAAATAAAAAAGGAAGAAAAAGCCAACACTTAATAATATTAACTACGAACATGGCCACAATGTGCTAAGCGTAATACTAAAAAAATACTCACAATGCACAAACCCAATTAAATTGAAAAAATAGAATCATCCTTGATAATGGCTAAAAGTGTAGCCGAAAGCGCACGGAATTATTAATCAAATGGACAGTTTCTACATACATGGGTCTAAAAAAGAAAGCACTTATTCGAGCACAAGAAAAATTAAATAAATAGCTTAATCGTAATACCTTGTCTGTCGTTTTCAATGAAACATGCATAAATGAAGGATTGTTGCATAAATACACAATATATATATATATATATATATATATATATATATATATATATATATATATATATGTGTGTGTGTGTGTGTGTGTGAACCTAACGTTGGATGAGAATGTCCAAATTCTTTTACTTCTCAGCAGAATTCATCGGGTTCCAATTGGTCACGATCAAAGGCTATAAACACCCAATGGATTTTTACCGTGGGGACATTTAAGAATGCAGAAAAATTTAACTGTCAGGTCACAGCGAAAAGCAAACTCTTTGAAAATGCCCCTTTGAAAATGATTTTTCTCTTCGAAAATACGACTCCTGTGTTTGGCGTGATGGAAAATACTTTCTCCAACTTGATCTATTTTAAAATGGATGATCAAATCGCGATTACAGGCTATGATCCTATTGCCTAGTGTGACCTGTACACAAGACCAATATTTGAATTGATTTTAATAAATATTAGCATTGCATATCGCTATAATTACGTCCGATCTTTATGGATTCATCAGGTAGAATAACTTGAGAAATAATATACACCTATCTAAATATATGATGAGCGTAAACTCACTCACAATAAGTATTTCGTTGTTTATCTGTTTATTTATTCATCTGTTTGAATATATTTTCTTACAATTATTTTTTTCTTTTAGCTAAATTGCTGCAAGTAAAGTAATGCTTACCTGTTAATGATTTCAGTTATGTACCATGGGTGATTCACGCTTAGGCGATCATGTATCTTTCGATACGTGACTAACGAGGCAGATTTTTTCTTCCTGCAGTAGTGTGCCATTTCTTTCTGTGGTAGACCAGTTGTCATATAGAACCCGCTCTGTCCTACTCTTTATCCATAGCTGGGGAGAGAAGAAGAAGATGCATACCTTTCCCAAAGGTATTAGCACGTAAGTGAATGTAATGGATCTCACTGAAAGTTGAACTCAGCTCTCCGATTTCTCAATCCGAGCCGCTTATCCATTACTCCACCATGTCAGTTATACTAAAGGTACTAGACTGTTATTACTTGCTTGTAAATTCGTAATGTAGACGAGTGTTATCTTGCAACATTTGTGACAGAATATGAGAAGAACAGAATAAAAAGAATAAACGAACAGGAATTAATAAGAAAGAAGATAACAATTGACAGTGCCTTTAAATTTCTGAAAATCAAAGTTGACTGGATAACAATAAATCTCAAGAAATGTGAGGAGAAGAAAATACTAACATAGAACTTACAGTTGTAGCCAGCCATTCCAACAGTAAAAGGGATGAGACCTAGCTGCCAATCGAACACCGCGCTTAAATTCTTAAATCCGAGAAACAAAAGAAGGAAAGATGATCAGAGTAATTAGTACGAAAATATTTCTAGACAATGCACACATGTTAAGTTTGTGGGAAAGTGACTGAAGCCGAGATGCCAGGTCAGGACGGATAACATTGCAAATTCTGCTTTAGATTCCTCAAGAATATCTAAATATATAGAAGAAACAAGAGACTAGATGAGTTTGTGTGCGCAATTGTGCATGTGTCGGTGTGTGCATTTGAAAAATGTTAGCAGTGGAGTCTGGAAGATCAGAAGGAAGAGGTGCTTGTTTTCGTCTAAGATGTCACATTCAAATTTCTTTGCGAAATAATAAATCATAAAAGAAAAAATAAATAGAGGTAACCCAATACAATATACAATTTAAAACCAGGAAAATATTAAAATAAATATTAAAAATAAACATATGATTTAATTTTTAATATATTAACTGATTTAAGTGTAAGCTAAAAAATTAAATGATGAACGCTTGGATATAAATCTGTAGAAACTGGTATTTTCTTTGAGGCAAATACTTTCAAGTAGAATCGTGGAATTCCCATTAGAAACATTTCGAAGCAGTTTTCGATTAACACTAATAGACTTGGGAGATTTATCGTCTGTCATCTTACAATAAACTTTAAACATTTTAGGAATAAATACGTCTCATTCTTCTTACTTTCTGTTAAATGGCAAAAGTAGTAAAACAAAACAAATTAAGACGAAGAGATAAACCTTTCAAAAATATAACCGATATTCTTCACATCAAATTGTTATTCAAAATAATGCATTCAAATGATATTCATTACTTCATCATATTTTTAATTTGTGTACATTTTAATGTGTCAGTTTAATTCTATGAATCCTTGTATCCGTACAAGAATAAAACAAGGTTTTGGAAAGCAGTACCTACTGTATACTAACGCTAGACTAACAAGGTATTCATCGTGAATATTTTTTGTAGTAACTGTTTTTATGAATTTGATCATATGGGAAATTTGATTTAGTCTTACTAGCCTTCGAACTTCAGTTATTAACCATCGGGATGATAGACGTACATAAAACGTCTGTGAATAATCACTGTGGACTGTTAGAAATCGCTAATATTACAGATAATTTATTTGATTGCCATTATTATAGTAAGGGGTACATATTTCATTTGTGCCAGGACAAATAAACACTCTCGCGGAAGAATGTGACGACAATCAACTGGAGTCAAACTTACATCCCAGCAACAACAGCAACGGCATTGAATACGGTTTAACTAATTTCATTTTACCTTTGTTAGAAAGATACCGTGACGTTTTCCTTCTATAATAACTTTCAAATTTATTTATCTCCTTACGGTCTTTAATAAAAAAACTCATCATTCACACATCAAAGGATTTCAATACACCGTAATTATATCATGCAAGGCTCCAAACCCGTTCAGCACTATCTACTCTGTCAGTTGCATAGAACTGATTTCTAACATAGTTCGTTAAAAATGGCTTAAATGTGTGAAAGCGTTGGATATTGGTGAATATCATAGTTCTTCAAACCTTTTGGACTGGTGCTACAGAATCATAAACAAGGAACTGTACCAGATAACAGAAATCACATTACTTGAGGCCTTTCTACAACAGCAACATCTAAAATAGATTTAACTAATGTCACAATCAACATGTTGACATTCGACACTACTTCCCATAAAAGGTTAGACAGTAAGCCACCATCAATACTGGAAAGATCTAATTGACTTTATAAACCTATTTTCGTGAAAACTTCTGGATATTTTTATGAATTGCACTTAGAGAATGTCACTGATCTAAACGGAGTTTTGCAACACTGATATCTAACGGAAAATCATTAGTTTTTATCCGATCACATTTGTATATTATTCTATGCACATGATGTTTACGTGACCCAGACTTGCTGGCTCTTGTCAGGTGTGGGTTACAGTCAACAGAATCTGAAAAGATGCAACCAAATAAGCTCCTTCTACAAATTGAATCAGTTTCCTCAAACAATAAATAAATAAATAAATAAAAATAAAAATCAATATTTCCTTACTTTACCGGAAGTGCTTCAATTTATCATCGATGTTCGGCAAACATTTATTTCGATTTTATCTACATTCGAAGTTTCAATTACTTTAAATGAAAATAAAATTGTGCTTACTCGATCGTACACATAAACATACACTCAGAAATGCATATATACAGAAGTAAGTTATACTCTGTATCTACATACGCATTATCACACAGGCACTCACACACACACGCACACACGCACACACACACACACACATATATATATACATATATATATATATATATATATATATATATATATATATATATATATATATATATATATATATATATAATGAGCAAAATATTTCCCTTAAAATGATATAAATAAAATCTGTTTGTTCATTTTCCCGATGGAGAGTTTTTGAGAGATTGTGAAAAATCTGGCTCGACATCACAAACGAATAGGTAATTGACAGTTACACAAATTGATCAATCTATTAAAACTCCACAAAATATTAGTATGTGTGTCCTTTTAATTCTACATTACTGAAAAGAATTTACTTTTACAGATGAAATTTTAACAATTGTCCAATATGGAAGTTAAAACAGAACATTGTTTTAGTGGGTGGGATAACTGCAAAGCAATGTTAATTTCTGATGTGCAGTTGATTATTAAAGCAGTGCACTTTCAAATAAAAGACGGATGCGGGAGAAGGTTCCGGTTCCGACTGCTACTCGTATGTACAGCAGGGTCAAAGAGTAAAAGAGTAAATGGCCAAAATCCAAATAACCTTTTCAGAATTATTTGAAGTAAATGACACTTCAAATATATAATGAAAAGAATTATATTTTGGTTGCTTTTGACGTTTTACAAATATTGCTGCCACCATGTTACAATCAAATGCTAAAAAATCATTAGCTTCTCTTAGACTCTAATATTGCAGAAATTTGAAGTCATTTTCCAAGAATAAACAAATTCGCAAGATTACCTCAGAGCAGAACACCGAAAAATACTGAAAATATTTCTTACACAAGGAAATTCATTATATTCACATTACTTGCTTGTTGGTATGAGTGAAGAAGTGAGTGAGAGGCGGCCTGACGATTGCGTCTTGCATGAAACAGCTTGTCGCCCCCGAATGTCAATGTTCACTTTTATATTTATATTTAAATACGCTCTATTTCTGATATTGAGCACTTTATCCCATAAATATAGCACACATTAAAACTATATTTCTTCATATATATATATATATATATATATATATATATATATATATATATATATATATATATATATATATATATATATATATATATATATCAGTTTAATGGCCAGAGTTACGGTATCCTCAGGCGATTTTTATCAATGAAGAAGAAGAAGAAGAAGAAGAAGAAGAAGAAGAAGAAAAGCCAGTTTATTATAAATTTATTGGTCAGGGGTTAATAGAAAAGCACATACATTTTTTACCTGCCTCATGTGTGCTTAAGAGGAACTTTCTTATTTGAAAGCAAGGACTTAATACTTCGGACTTTAGGCTTACAATGTTCTTTCGATATGGAAATGTCATATTTGCTATTTTTTCCTGTTAGCAGAGGTTAAAAAACATTGTTGTAGTTGTTGCAAGGCCTTGACTTTTTAAAAATTTTCCACCTTACAATCGGATCCTTGTCGTTTTTTTCTTTTAAATTTCACACATGGTTAGCTACTTTGGTAGATCCCCTAAGATTTGTTAACTTAAATGATGACCTATAATTGTACCACATCTGCCTTCCGTACTTCCTATGTACGTTTTATTTTGGCCAATAATACCTGTTACTTCTGCTTTATAAATTATAGCTTCTGTTTTACAAGTTCCATTTAATGGACATCTATTCTTATTTCTACAGTTGCATAAATTACTAGTGTTAACTATATTTTGCTGCGTGTTAATTTTGAGTTTTCTGGAATTTTATCTATTCATTATTGTTGCTGAATTACTATTGCAGCTGTAGCTTACTCTAACTCTGTTTTATTGAATATCTTATGTAATTCTGAATTTGGGAGGAAGTGTTTAGGAAGATACTTGAAAAATAATGTCCCTATTTTACATGTAAGTTAAAATGAGGTGGGGTCAAACCAAATGATATTTTTCTTTTACTTGAATTGTTCTTGAGGTTTTAATTTTAGTATGGTTTTGTGACGCTCTACTTTTAAATTCTCATATTCCTTCTTTTCATCCTCAAATATTATTCTACCAGAAGAGTTTCAGGATAACCTAGACGCTATTCCTTTTAGGGATGTGTTTTATTATGTTCGCAGGGTGGTTAGATCTAATGGATTTTAAGGGGGTATATATATAAAAAGCCTATTCTAAATTCTGAAGACTTAACATCTGAAGTAGCGTCAGTATCTCAGAATCTCAGAGTCACGCCATAACTTATCAGCAAGAGGAAAATCAAAAGTCGGAGGACTCTCGGTCATCCGCTACCAACAAACCTTTTTAAAGAAAGGTACTTTTTTCTGCGGAGGCCCTAGGCACCCTGGAAGTGAGTGTAAGGCTCGAATTGCTATAATTGCAAGAAGGACGGTCATTTCGCTAAAGTATATCGTTTGAAAACTATTATGTTTTCTGCTGCATTACCCGTCATAGACATGTTAACTACTGGGCTACAAGGAATTTCGATAGCCACTGTAAAATCCCTCGTAAAATATAAAATCTAACCGAACTAGCAGATTAGGGAAGTAGCCATATTTTTATCGACACGAAGATAGCTCAGTATATGAGGGTGGACATTAGGTCTATTAACTCTAGCGTCAGCAATGCTTCTTCTGACTTGTTATTGAAAACTGTAGGAATATATGAAGCAAATCTTACGGCGATTACGGAACCTTAACTAAATATTAAATTATTCATTAAGGATAAATTACTTTTTTTTAAGTTTCCGTGCTGATGTGATCCTCGGACAAGAATTTCAAGACCTACACAAAAACTATACAATTCAAATAATATGATATGTTATAAGCTCCAGCTTATAAATTATCACCAGGAAATACCAAATAGTCTGAATCGCATTTAATGTCTATAAAGAAAATGTGTTATTATAGAAATTGATCTCTGGTGACCGTAATATATACTGGGCTCAAAAATATCAGTTTCATACCAGATCATTAGAAAAGCAATGTTCTTATTACAGGATTGATCCGAAAAGTGGCAGTATTTTTGTTTGCTTTTAATATGTAGTACATAATCAGCTGTTAATGAAACACTAGCTTTTCGTCGACCTCTGATATCAAAAGAATTAAAGTCATATTTGATAGTGATAAATAATTTCACAATAGGTTCGAAATCAGTTTGCCAAAGGGAAAAACTGATGACCTTATCTTATGACACAGAACAAAGTTTTTTGAACAGAACGGTTCATTATAATTACTTGTTTCTTACCATGAGAGGAAAAGCTGGAGTTGTATGCCTAAATCAACATATCTTAATACGGATATATAAATTAAAATAACATTTTAATATCATATTTTATAAGTGTCACATCAGGAAGTCTATCGAGTTCCAAAATAGACAGCGTTACATTAGTATTCGAAGTGTGAAGAGTCTGCCTACCCTGAAAATCAGCATAAGAGTCCTTAACGTTTTAGTTAGGCCCAAAGTAAGCAACTAGCACCCGTTTTGGTAGGTTGAAATATCAGTTATTGATTCAAATAAATTGAGGTTATTCTATTGGTTACCTGTTAGAACAGGGTTTACACCAGGAAACGCTAACTAGTCTGAACAGAATTCAATGTCCGTAGTAAGCATTTGTTCCATGAGAAGTTGATCTGTAGTGATTCCAGTATATACTGGATTCACCCTAAAAGAAATTAAAATAAATTTTGCAGTGAGTGTGACACCACATCAGGGATACCCGATTACATAGGAGGTTTGATGTGGGACTTTTTGTACTCATCAGCTGAAGATACCTGCATCACTGGATGACAGTGGCTGCTCCTGCCATGGGGACATGTCGTCGATTCAGCTATGCTTAGGATATATACATGTAGGACAAGCGGATGTCAAAAAGTTATTAAAATATCATTTCATATCAATCTCCATCCGAGAAGGAAACAACGGAGACTGTAATCCGCATGAAATGGAGATTTACGTTCGAATAAAGTTTCTAAAGTCACTTACATACTGTCCGATATTAATTGATGAAGAACGGAATTGAATAACGGTTTTTGCAAGAAAGCTTAAACGTCGATTTCTTATTAGTCTTTACAAAGATAATATTATATCAGAAAACGACAGTTTTACGCCACTCTCTTTATTTAGATGATTAATTTCTAAAAATTTGGACGCAGTGTTCTTAGTTTATTCATGATATTAAATTTTAGAAACATTTATATAAACAGTGGTAGCATATAAACTTGCATTTAGAGCTATTTCTTTTTTGTAATTTTAAAAATTTTTAAAAAATTTTTAGTTAACAATACGAATTCGAATTATAATAAAGGAAGAAATCTTCTGCGAAACATTGTAAGATTCTGCGTTTAATCCCTCGTTATTCCTAATATTTAATTTCTTATAATAAAATAAGCATGAAATCTATAAATGGGCCGTTGTAAAGACAGGAACAAAGGATGAAAGAAAACCCAAAAAATAAAAAATAAAAATAACCTTCAAGTGATGAACCAAAGGAAGGATGTCACTGTTCTAGAAATGTCCGGTGCCTTTAGCTTGCTACCAAAATGTATATAACAAATTTTAATTTACACTAAAATCAGTGTTTCAATTCAAACAAGGTAGACTCTATTCACTAAAGTCATTGTCTTAATATTAGGTAATGAAACTAACGGTGGGTTTATTTTTTCATTGATTGATTTGCATCCTACAGCTCATCAACACATTGCTGGTCATTTAAAGCCCCCCCCCTCAATTTTTAAATTGTAATATTATTTTATATAATAATGATTTAACAATGCAAACTTATTTACTAATTAACCCATAAATGTGGGAGAAATGTATTTGTGCGTAAGTAAACATAACTAACTTAACTTGAATTGGAACCCAGCTCTCCGATTAAAAATTGCGGGTCATTATCCATTACATTGCCCTCATATCCAAGCTTATAGCAACTACTAACTGACCAGACTCGATATTGCTTAAATTCGGTGATCATACGGCAACTGGTGTTACAACGTGATAGGGCCGTAAGTCTCAAACTAACGGAGGATACTTTCTACATATTTCAACGCCCAATGAGATACAAATTTAACTGCTGGAATAGATAAGTTGGCATAATAGTTTAAACATTTACAAGGAATCACAAGGAACACGTAAATTTGAATTATAAAGAAATCATTTCGACAATGTGTCTCGAATGACGCAAACCTACTTTGCTTTAGACTATTTTCTCATAAGGACAGTGTTTATATTGATTTACAGTAAATATCCCTATTGACACAAAACATCTTAGATCATTGATCTCAATCTATCAAAAGACGATCCTAACTTATCAGAAGCGAACTGTATGAAGATATATGAATTTTCCTTATAATGAGATATCGCTTTGATTGCGCTATCTACACATGAGATTTACGATTGAGCTGGTCGGATCAAAACTATTTTAGTAAAGATCAGATAAATCGCTATCATTTTGTAAAATATTCTTTTAATTCTTAAGTAGATTTTTAAATTAAATAAAAATGTTTTTTTTCTAAATAGTGAAGGCAAATTAATTTAAAGGAAATTCATATATTTATATTCCAGCCATTTAAGTCCTAATTAAACATCACTCCAATATTATATCATTGTTGTTGAAACGTAATCATTTGTAAGGGAATTTTAAAAGTAATTGACATTTATTTGAAGTGAGTTGTATATTCAGTTCACACTTTGCAGATTCAGATAAAGAGAATTTAAGATTTCAGTATCCTATAATTATATATACATACATACATACATACATACATGCATATATATATATATATATATATATATATATATACCATGATTGCCAGCGAAGATAGAGAAAAAGGAGGATGTATCGAAAAGTGATATAAAAAAAGTTAAATCAATAAATATATATTCTCTCATTTTATGGACATATCAATTATTGTATACCTGCTTAAATAATCGTATTTTTATATCCTTTTCAGTTCACATTCATTCAGCAACAACAATGGACACCTAATTTGTTTGTTTGTTTGAGCTTTACGGCATATCAACCACTGTGGGTTATTTAATGCCAAATAAAGTTTATATGAATTTTAAATGCCTATTTTGTATGGAGTAAAAATGTATAGCTGGCAACATTATTGTTTAAAAAAAACGTATAGCTGGCAACATTATTCTTTTACAAAAAACGTATAGCTGGCAACATTACTTCTTTACAAAAAACGTATAGCTGGCAACATTACTCTTTTACAAAAAACGTATAGCTGGCAACATTACTTTTTCTTACAAAAAAACGTATAGCTGGCAATATTAGTTAAAAAAAAAACGCATAATTGGCAACATTACTTCTTTACAAAAAACGTATAGCTGGCAACATTACTCCTTTACAAAAAAACGTATAGCTGGCAACATTACTTTTTTTTACAAAAAAACGTATAGCTGGCAACATTACTTTTTTACAAAAAATCGTATAGCTGGCAACATTACTTTTTTACAAAAAAACGCATAGCTGGCAACATTACTTTTTTACAAATAAACCTATAGCTGGCAACATTATTGTTTCAAAAACTTAGAGCTGGCAACATTATTGTTTCAAAAACTTAGAGCTGGCAACATTATTTTTCTGAAAACATTATCTGAGACCTTGCTGTTGGATGCAGTTTATCGCCGTACCCAGGACGCGGATGTAGTTTATCGTCATACCCAGGACGTGAGTAAGACTTGGAAAACTAGGAGTTCACTATTTTCCCATAGCTGGGACCCTAACAGGTGCAACCACCCCGGGTCAAGATGGACCTGGGAACACCAGCAATTAAGAGGTGGTTCCACGCTCCTCAAAACCTCCTGATCAGAGGCCTTGTGGTTGGATGCAGTTTAACGTCATACCCAGGGGACGGATGGACACCTAAGGTGCACCACCTGTGTCAACTGACATGAAAGTGGCCTTGCTCTGTAAATATTAAGATTAAGTTCTTTGAAGATGATATGAAATGCTACGAGGATTACACATTTTTCTTTCGTAAAGGGTATTCTATAAAAGTAACCAGAAATCTGCAATAATTTTTTTCACTGAGATTTATTTTCCACGATAAAACCACGTTCAATATTTCGTGTATATCAAACCAATATGCATACTGCGCATATCATGAGTGATAACAATTTCAAATTATGAAATTGATATAGAAAAAATACTGGTTTGTATCTAAGTAATATCAGTTGCACAGAAATATTGTTTCAAAACATTATTTTTTGAGATAGGCTGATGTATGAATTCAGAAATTAAAATTAGTCAAAGAAAAAAAAAAGTGAAAGTACAAAGATCATACAGAAGAGCTGATACTGGAATACTCTCAAAACACAGCTTCACAAGTACTAAGATTAATGCATACGCGCATACAAATAGTCCCCTTCCCAAAATTACATACTAGAATTTTAGGCAGTTATCGTTTCATTCAGTGCAAATGAATTCAATAATCCGTTATAAATTATTCATTGCGAAAAGAGAGGTGAAATATTTTTTATCTGCTTTTTTTCACATGAACACTTTAATATAACGTTTGCCGTGACGTGATTATTTTGACAGCTCGCAAGACTTGATAACAATTAATCATCAAATTAATCATCAGAATATGGGTTACTAGTTCATAACGTAATCTATTTATTACACACACACAAAAACACATATTTTCATATTAAATTTTCAGAAAACTAGATAGACCTGTATGTCTCAGCATAGAATATTGATTAAAAAGCTGAAAGTTTACAATACTTGTATTATGTCTTCCTTTTTTTATTGCATGTGCGACCTGGGTCACATACCGAAAACATGGAAAGGCTGGATTGATTTCATCAACAGTGTAAACGGTTGCAAATATGTACGAGTGATTTTTATATCCTCAGATGCAGTCAGTCTATCAATACAGAATATTTGGTGGTCATATGGTTAGAGTTAATGCCGATAGAATAACTAAGCAGTTTCTATAGAGTGAATTGCATGAAGAAAAATGACCAGCGCACAATTCGTTATCGAGATATAAAGACTGTATGAAAATCAAACTGAGTGCTTCTAACGTCATGCAAAACGACTGGTAAAACGTATCTCCAGGAGGTTTATCATGGAGAAAAGCAGAGCACATTGATGAAAAAAACATTGAAAAGAATCATCTTGTACATGAAAAACTCGAGAGAGATATTCAGAAGAGTTTGATGTTAACTTCACTGAAAATTTTTCATTTTAATACTAAGTTTCGCGCAATGATACACACACAAACGCACACAAACATTAAGAAGTCCGAAGACCAATTATGAAAAACATGTACTATAGACGCACTAACACCGCGTGTGTATATATATATATATATATATATATATATATATGTATGTGTGTGTGTGTGTGTGTGTGTGTGTGTGTGTGTGTGCGTGTGTATATGTATGTGGGTGCGTTAGGCAGAAAATTCTCTTTTAGGCATTTCTGATTAAATAAATTACAAACATTATGCTTGCTTATTTTTAATAAAATCTGTTCATATACACGGATAACATTCTCTGCATTGTAATACACGGAAGGTATCCGTAAGTATGAAGAGATTTTATTTAAAATAATCAGACACAATATCTGTAATTCATATATATATATATATATATATATATATATATATATATCACATATAGTGCTGGTGTTAATAAAGCAATGTTCGATGCAATACAAAAGAGCTATCAAGTATAATATATTAATAAATATACATATTATCCCTAACCGACAGTACAACTCGGAGTTTTATGCAAAACGCAATCTTCATGTGCTTAGTATGGGCGATCTGCCTATAGATAGAACCTGAAGATTGCGTTGTGCATGGAACTTCAATATTGGTGAGCGATGAGATCTATCTATCTATCTATCTATCTATCTATCTATCTATCTATCTATCTATATATATATATTCATACATGTTTCATTAGATAATATAGACAAGTGTTGTCTATTTATTTTATGTAAATTCTTTTCATAGCATTTGATAAGCTTAATAACATTATCATTAAACAATTAATCTTACATTAATCATATATATATATATATATATATATATATATATATATATATATATATATATATATATATATATATATATATGTATGTATATCCGAAAATGTCGGTGTGAACCATGGAGAGGATTGGGATTTCACCCAGTATTTTCCGAGAAGAGATGAAAGCCTCCATACAGGCTTTGAAACAAAAAGAAAAGAGTGGCGTACTTTTTAATTGGAGTTTAAAGAAGTCAGTCCTCCAGGCGTCACACAGAAACTCATGGAGTGAGTCCCAATCAGTGTAACGAGCATGCGCGGAAACATCCTCTAACTGCGTGTGTGTGTTGTCGCCGAGCACACTTTGGAGTACCATAATGGACTCGACCGAGGACTACAAGAAGAAGACGCGCGAGTCATTTGGCGTCTTTTCTCGGGCGACAAAAGCCGTTGCGGTCGGTCGTCCATCGGCAGCAGACTTGGGTGCCGTTTTGCTCGTTTGCTGTCGTAAAGTGTTTGTTTGGAAGAAGGCGTTCGTTTTTGTGTCGCAAGAAGTTTTCTTTTTTTCTCCCGTTTTCTCGCACAAGCTATTTCGGCAATATGGCCTTCGACCCGAAGCTGATACCATTGTTCTATGGAAGCGATTCTAGACAGTCGGTAGTGGAATGGTTGGAGAAGGCGGAAATAATATGTCAGTTGAGCGGTGTGAAGAGAATTGAGTGTGTTATCCCGATGCGTTTGGTAAGTGGCGCATATGCTGTGTACCAGCAATTGAATGAGGAGAAGCGCGCAGACTTCGCTTGCGTTAAGAAAGCGATATACACAGATTTCGCCTTAGATCCCTTCGCGTGGAAGCAGTTTTCAGCACGTCGCCTTCAGCCAGGGGAGGCGGTCGACGTCTTTTTGGCAGAACTGCGCAGACTCGCGGTTCTGTTTGGTGGCGTATCAGAAAAGTGTTTGCAGTGTGCATTCGTTGCTGGATTGCCTGAGCATGCAGAGGAGCTTTTAAGAGCGTCATCCCAGATGGAAGACCTGGATTTGTCACATGTGTTGGCACGAGCTCGCGCTATTTTGAAGTGCACTGGTCCTACGGATCAGGCCGCAGTGGCTGCACAGTTGTGCACACGAGGTGCTATAAATGTGATGGACCCAATCATAGGGCGAGCGATTGTCTCCTGGGTCGTGAACCATTCAAAGGGGCTGGTACCAAGCATCGACGGACCATCACTTGCTATCGATGTCATCGGCAAGGGAACATTGCTCGGTGTTGTCCGGGAAACGGGCAAGGGGGCGAGAATTCAGCGCCAATCACATCCATAAAACCCTTGTAAATGGCGCATTGCCTGTAGTGACAGTTCGTATCAATGGAATACCACGTATAGCTTTGGTGGATACAGGATGCACACAGTCAAGTCATGCTGTCGTACATGGAAAAGAAAATCAACACGCGTGCTTACAGTAGACGGAGGCGAACTTGACTGTTGTGGAATCGGAGAGGTACAAGTTAGCGTTGGTGCAAAGCCGTCCATCGCTATGGAAGCCCTAGTCGTGGACGGAGACATGCTTGTATTTGACTTCCTGCTCGGACTAGACGCCATCAAACAGTTGGGAGGAATATCTGTAACTGGCACCGTTGAGATGAAGTTTCCGTAGTGTGTCGAACCAGTCGTTGCTGCCATCACCATTACTGAGCCCGACTTTAAAGTAGAATTTGATGAGACCACTCGGAGGTGGACCGCATCTTGGAAATGGGCTGGCAACCAACCTCCAGGTACATTAAGAAATAGACTGGCAGAATATCCAGCTCCCGCACAAATTCGGGAGGAGTATGATCGGGAACTCCAGATTTGGATAGATAACGGCTGGCTGCTTCCTTACCCGGAGGAGGAACTTGGACCCCTAAAGGGTTTAATCCCCCTCAGAGCCATTCTGCAGGAAAACAAACAGAAGGTTCGGCCCGTTATGGACTATCGGGAACTCAATGAGTACGTTGACGCATACGCGGCCAACGCAGTTGTTTGTTCGCAAAAATTACGGGAATGGCGTCAGCAAAGACCAAATACTGCAGTGCTGAACCTACGCCGGGACTATCTGCAGGTACACATCAACAAGTCCCTTTGGCCATTCCAAACAGTGGAGATTAAGCGACAAAGGTATTGTCTAACCCGCTTAGGATTTGGGCTCAATGTTGCCCCTTTAATCATGCGGGCCATTGTTAATACCGTCTTGAGCCAGGACAAGATCGTCAACGCAGCCTCCTCCTCTTATATTGACGACGTTTTTGTTAATGAGAGTATGTGTTCTGTGGTCCGCGTCAAGGAACATTTGGAGCAGTTTGGTCTGTCAACTAAGACCCCGGAGCGGCTAAGAATTGGCACACGCGTATTGGGATTGCATGTCTGGGAGGAGCAATGAAAACTGCGATGGCGTCGTGGATGTGAACTTCCGGTAGTCCCTGATAAACTTACCCGCCGAATTGTTTTCTCGATGTGCGGGAAGTTGACTGGTCATTTTCCTGTATGCGGTTGGTTACGTGTCGCCAGGGCATTTGTGAAGCGGAGGGCAAACGCTGTTACCACTGGATGAAGTGCAGGACCCTTTTCTAGCCTAGATGATTGACGACATTTTTAAGAGACTAGCCCAGGACGATCCAGTGAAAGGTGACTGGTGCATCAGTGAGCAAAATGTAACCGTGTGAGTAGATGCAAGCTCCTTAGCCACGGGTATGGTTGTGGAGAGCAATGGCGCTGTGGCAGAATACGCAAGCTGGCTCCGACCGGTGAACGAAGACAAGCACATCAACTTGGTTGAGCTCGATGCTGTGTTGCGAGGTGTCAACCTTCCATTACAATGGAAGGCTAAAACCATTCATTTACGGACTGACTCAGCATGTGTGCATCGCTGGGTAACTGACACTCTGTGCGGACGGACGAGAGTGCGCACCAAGGCAGCCTCCGAGATGCTAATCAGACGTCAGCCAGCCACACTTTAAGAGTTGGCTTTAGAATACGAGCTGGACATTGATGTAGAACTTGTCAAGTCGTGCAACAATCGAGCGGACCAACTTACTAGAGTACCGCAGCGATGGTTAAATGAAATGCGGAAAATAACGGAACCCAGAGAATCTATGTGCGCTGTGGCTGACGAGTGAGATGTTGCTCAAGTAAGAGCCATTCATCAATCCAGCGGACATCCTGGTGTGAAGAGAACACTCTTTTGTGAAGTTGATCAACCCAAGAGTAACAAAAGTTGAGGTGCGAGCGGTGGTTAGGGGATGCAAGGAATGCCAGTCAATCGACCCGGCCCCTGTGCGTTGGAAACCGGGCAGCCTTGATGTCGCGGAAAATTGGCACAGGGTTGCGATGGATGTAACCCATTTCGGACAATAACTATACCTGACGCTGATAGACTGCGGCCCCAGTCATTTTGTCATTTGGAAACCCTTGCACCGCCAAGACTCTGCTAGCATCATCAAGGAGCTGGAAGTAGTATTTTGTGAAAGAGGGTCGCCGGTTGAGCTGCTTACGGATAATGGCGCAGCGTTTTGTGGAGAGAGGTTTGCCGTATTTGCAAAGACATGGAATGTACAAATACGATTTTGCTGTGCCCACGTACCATCGGGGAATGGGATAGTTGAGAGATCCCATCGTACAATAAATCGCGTCGCGACGAGAACACGGTGTCCAGTTTTGGAAGCTATATATTGGCACAATGTTACCCCAAAGGAACTTTAAACAGCATCAACTGCACCGGCGAATACAACCTACACGTACAAGGTCCCCATTAAGGGTATTGACGCAGCTTTGGTGCGTGACGACACAGTTTCCAATCCTTATACGGTAGGAGAGACTGTCTAGGTGAAAAATCCGCACGGAAGGTGTACGACACAGTTCAACAAGGGTACGGTGGCACAAATTAATAGCCCACACTCCGTCTCTGTTGATGGAATACTGCGCTACATAAAAGATGTGCGTCCAGCGTGCGGGAAGGATTATTCCGTCAGCAACCACGTTAGTTCTTCTTCTTCTTCTGATGAAGCCCCGATGGTTTATATAAAATCACAAGAAAAGCACACCTCAGAGAGTAGCGCCTGATGAACCTATGCGGGATGAGCTCAGCGAGACGTCTGAAGAGAGCACCACTGAGTAAGCGCTTGAGACCATACCACTGTGACGGAGCACCAGGCAGAAACGTCCTGCTCCACATTGCCATTTGTGTGATCTAGAGATCAGGGAGGTGTGTAACGAGCAGCGCGGAAACGTCTTCGAACTGCGTGTGTGTGTTGTCGCCGGGCACACATTGGAGTACCATGATGGACTCGACCGAGGACTACAAGAAGACGTGCGAGTAGTTTGAAGTCTTTTCTTGGAGTGACAAAAGCCGTTGCGGTCGGTCGTCGATCGGCAGCAGACATGGGTGACGTTTTACTAGTTTGCTGTCGTAAAGTGTTCGTTGGCAAGAAGGCGTTCGTTTTTGTGTCGCAAGTAGTTGTTTTTCCCCGTTTTCTCGCACAATCAGCATACTGGTAACAGAAAGAGGTCTTGTAGATAGTGAGTTCTTGTTTAATAGAGGATTGGAATGAATAGCTACTACAGAGTGGCCAAAATTACCAAGAAGGCATTGTTGCGGGCTCGGCAACAGTGCAGCGAGAAGTTAAGAAATAAATCAAGAAGAGAAGCGGTTTTATAAGGAAAACGAGTAGATAAATCCATTATTTGAGTTAGGGATTGGCCAATGGAAAAATGTAATGTATGAACATCGATAAAATCAGTCCTTTAGAAAGTTTAAGTCACGTCTTGTGGGGAGTAATAAAGTCAATGATGTTGGCAGATGGTTAAAGGGAACGAGCCATTTCTATACGGTCAGAAATCATGTCTACTATACTACAGAAAGAGGGGGAGCGATAAATGAAAAAAAGAGATAGCTAACAGAGTTTCGTAACGAAAGACGGAAGCACATGAAATAGTAGTCTGGGGCCTCGAGAGACAATTTCATTGCCATCGGAAGATTATCCTGGATTTTAACACCAACGCTAGGCATGTGAGTGCTGGAACTTTTCGGCAAATGGGAAGATAGCCTGGAACTAAGAATTCATGTGTAACACTAGAAGAATTTGTGTTAGTTTCACAGGCGGCAAAGATATCTGCCACCGTTACAAGAGGAAAGATTCTACACTTCAAAAGGTGGAACGGGTATCAGGAATATTAATGAAAGAAAAGCTGAGGTATGGGTAGGTTATGTTCTATTTGCTGCTTTAGTTGTATTTCTTTTTGTTGTGTTTTCCATGTAACTCGTTTTGAGGAGAGAGAGAAAAGACCGCTGTAACTGCCACTATCTCACATCAATGTAAATACAAACTAGCCAGGGCGTGGCTGAAAGCAAAGCATCGTTTTTTCTCAGGGATTCCCCATCGGAAATACATGCAGGGACAACTAACCATGCGCGAAATTATGCGACTCTTTATCAGAGCATCTCCTCTAAGCGCAACAAAAGAGATCGGGCTCCTAACGACCAGTTCCCTCGAAAGTCGCGGCTACTAGTTGACCCAATCATCAAAACGTTTAATCACTGTGGCCTTGGTAGAAGAAAGAAAGAAAGAGAATCGATAAACAATAGCCCTATCATATAAGCTTCTGTGTGTGCGTGTGTATGTGCAGGTGTTTGTGTATGAGCAATCTGTGTTTGTTTGCATGGAAGATTTCCACGGAAACACAAATTCGTGCATACGAGACGCTGTCATTTGCCGCGGTGCTATTTGTATCGAGCACTGTCTGTTTAAAATAATGATAATGGCTTAAGAACATCGGATTACTGTTCTTTATTATTTTAATATATATATATATATATATATATATATATATATATGTATATTATTTTAATATATATATTATTTTAATATATATATATATATATATATATATATATATATATATATATATATATATTGCGTCTAGCATGAAACTGCCTGTCGCCTCTGAGTGTTGACTGCAAGGTTCACTTTTATATTTATATTTACATACGCTCTATGTCTGGTTTTGAGCACTATATTTATCATTTTATAGTCAGAGCATGAAACAAAACATATAAAAGTAAGTATGTACACCTTAAAAGAAAAGAAGACAATAAATTATTATTACCACCTTGTTTAGGAAGGGGTTCCCGGAACTCACTCTCTCTCCCTCTCTGGCCTCTGTACAAGTGATGCCGTTTTTCTCCCGTGATGTGTGCAGTTTTCATTCTGAGGGTACGCGGTTGACAGTTTCCTGCTTGCTGTTTCCGACTTGTAGTTAGGAGCCCTAACTCGCGCGTAGCGTCTCGAGTGGCCACATTGATCAAAAGTTGTGTCCGTAGTGTCATATCGCGCATGGCAAGGTGTCCCTGCAGTCACCTCCGGTGGGCAACCCTGAGGCCACATTATGATGTAGGCTTTGCCAACTTCTCTTTGACCACGTGATTGTAGAAAACTGTCTGCTACTTCTACTTCAGGACTTGTCATCTTCCAACCCAAATTCCACATGATGACTTATAAAGATCGAAAATTAAACCTAAACCAGCCCTTCAAAAATCACCTAAACCCTTCAACATTTCATTCTCCAGCATCCGTGGCATTAGAACCAATTTCTGCAGCGTGGAATCCTTTCTCACTGCAAATTGCCCGGCTATCCTGGCTCTGTGTGAGACCAACCTTGACCCGTCTATCGCAACCACTGATCTCTCGGTACCCGGCTACCTTCCTCTCCTTAGAAAAAAACTCTCAAACCCACAGACATGGCCTTGGTGTTCACATCAAGAACCATCTCCCACTGGCTAGAAGGTTGTCTCTCGAATCGCCAGACTATTCGTACTTGTGTCTCCGGCTATCTCTTCTCAATGCTGTAAGCTATCTCTTCTTCCTTCATCGCTCTCAATGCTCTCAAGACTGCGGTATAATCGATGACATCTCTGACAGCATAGACAAAGCTCTCTCTCTCTCCATCCGTTTGCTCACTTATTAGTGTTTGGCGATTTTAGTGTTTGGCGATTTTAACGCCCATTATACCAAGTGGTTTAAGAATGCTACTACTGACCTTGCAGGCATTCACATACTTAATTTTTCAGTTTCTCAATCCCTCACGTAGATAGTTGACTTCCCCACGCATTTTGCCTACAACCGGGACGGTAAGGCCTCTCTTCTGGATCTGTGCTTTTCCTCCATCCCCAAGTTTTGTAACGCCTCGCAGCTCTGTCCTCTTGGTAACTCCGATCACGACAAAACTAACCTGGCCATTCGCCTCGAAAAGGACCTCCACTGGGTTGTGAAATGGGACAGTAATTGGCTGGTTAACTCCAAAACAAAACTGCTCTCTATTACTCCTCACGGAGACCCTCCCCACCCACATCAGAATGTCTGACTCTCTGCTCGGTGTCACGTTGTCAACTGACCTGAGATGGAACAAATACATTGAATCAATTGCTTCGTCCACCGCAAGGAAAG
This sequence comes from Acanthosepion lycidas, assembly GCA_963932145.1. NCBI lineage: Eukaryota > Metazoa > Mollusca > Cephalopoda > Sepiida > Sepiidae > Acanthosepion > Acanthosepion lycidas. Next base: position 125,253,902 of record OZ010574.1, on the reverse strand, counting down.
TTGACACCCTGTTCCGCATCAGGAAATTTTTCTCCCCGGAATCGATCCTACAAATCTACAAATCAACCATTCTCCTTTGCATGGAGTATTGCTGCCATATATAGTCTGGAGGCCCTTCTGTTTGCTTCGGGGTTCTTGGTAAGATCCAGAGACGGATATGCAATATAATTGGCCCTGATCTGGCATCTCGTCTGCAGTCGCTCTCTCACAGACGTACCGTCGCATCTCTCTGTCTTTTTTTACAAATACTTTCATGGTAATTGCTTCGATGAGCTGCTTTCGCTGGTTTCCAGACTTCGGGAATTCAAGCGTCCTACGAGGCTGGCATCCCGCTCTCACCTCCAGTAGCTTAATAAATCGCACCTCTCGCCTGTGGGATTCCCTTCCCTATTCCTGTTACCCTGATAGCTATAATCTCCAACTATTCAAATGTAATGTCAATCGACAGTTGCCTTGATCTATCCACTATCCTTCTCCTTATCCTTTCCTCTATCACTCTTATCTTTTCTCGCTCCAAATCCACTATAAACGTTTGAGTGCTAGTGGCTTCCCACCTTGCTAGGGAAGAAATGCTTAAAAAAATTAAAAGAAAAAAGACGTTGAAATGCTGAGATGGTAGAAGAGAGAAAAATAGAAATGAGGCAAAATTTCAAAGTTGAAGTAATAGGGGAATAAATATCTGAACGGATGGCAGAATCAGAAACGAGGATGAAGGAACTAAATGAAATTATTAGTCGACAGAAAGAGAGAAAGCCCAAGTTGTGAAATACATAATGGGAATGTCAAAATATAACTGACACAAGAATTTAACTATCAGGATAATATAACAGACAAAAGAAGATATGACAAATATATACGCAGGTTTACAGGAAAAGACAAGAAAACAAAAACCAAAAAAGCAATGTAGTAAAACACTAGACACTATGATTAGAAATAAGGCTTGCTGAAATACAATGCGATATCTAATTGCCCATGTCAGAGTGAATGCGGGACAATCTATTCAAAGATGGACAGTCGACGTAAAGAAAGAAAGAAAGAAAGAAAGAAAGAAAGAATAGATAGATAGATAGATAGATAGATAGATATAAAGAGAGAGATTTGGTTCTACTGACGAATACTTAGAGAGGCATGGACTGAAAATCTGCAGTACATTATATATATGCTTGTAATCAAAACCAAACACGAGAAATAAATAGTAGCCCACTTCACAATTCTATGAGAATTGTTTGACAGAGCTGGAAACAAATGAAAACTGTGAGTAACCCACTTTACGATTTCATGAGAATTGTTTGAAGAACTGGAACTAAGGGAATTGAGAGTAGCCCACTTTCATAATTCTCTGAGAATGGTTGGCACACCTTGAAA